>JAJTUR010000079.1:0-240965 GCA_021399475.1 Hyaloscypha finlandica | reverse complement strand
TTGAAAGTCTTCCCCTCTTAATTAAATACTAAGTTCAAGTTTATTTATAAGAAATAGTAGTGATATAGTAATAAGGATATATGCCTAGAAGGAGGCTAAGTATTCGGTAACTACCTACTATTAGCTCTAGTAAATTATAATAAATGGGATATAACCTCCTATTAAAGAACTAATAAAGAGACACTAGTATAGTTAGTACGATTCCGCTTATACTCGTAGTATATAGTATAAGAGCTAAAGCTATAGGACTAGAATATAGCCTATTATAATATTCTAGAGGAGATACTATTTAAACTAATATACCCGCTAAGAATAATATAGTAGATATTTAGGTTAGTACTATTAATAAACCTTAGAATCGCCGGAGGCTTAGTACTAGACCCTATTAACTATACACTAAATAGTATACGAAGATTAGGCGCGGCTAAACTAGTTAATATAGTAGTAGATCTATGGATCCACGATTAGGAAGGCCTTATACTTAGTAAGAACTTTAACGAGGAACTAAAGGGTAAATATAGACGAAGATATATGGATCGAGGATAACGAGTCAGAGGCTAGCAGGGAATACTAACCTAGTGAGGCTAACTCAGAGAATAAACTCGCTGATACCTAACTTAAACCCCGGATAATCCCGGGATTACACTTCACTATATACCCTAGCTAATAACTAATACTCTTCTAACTTTAGGTAGTTAGAAGAGAGGAAGGGGTAGCCTTATATTATCTTCGCTTCTTAGGTGAAATTTTTTTTTTTAGGGATATTAAGGATCTCTTAAAGGAACGTTATAATTCTAGCCTTAATTAATTAGAAGGATAGAAGCTTAAGGGTAGTTAGATTTACTTCTTTTTTCAGGAATTATAGAAGTCGTATAGACTTAGGGGAGGAAGAAAAGCTACTTGTTTTTAGTCTTTCCTTAGTCTTTTTTTTATTTGTCTCAGGGGACGCGGGGAGGGAGAAGGGGGGAGGCAGTGTTAGAGAGTACCTGGGTATCCTAGTGAGGCACGTGCGTGCGCGGGTGGTCCGTACACAAAGCCCTTAAGGCTTCGCTCCTCCCACGACTCACTTCCCTCCTTAAGTTTCAGTTAATTAATCACATTAGAATCGCTCCTTAACTCGCCCCCTTTTAGTGACCCCTTTTAGTAATACCTATTACATATATACACGTATAATAATAGCTTAAGCTTAATAAGATCTCGTTGTCTAGACTCATATAAACCCCTCTAATAATACTAAGGTTTAGTACTTCCTTCATATAGTAAGGAATAAGCTCTAGCCCTTAGTTATTAATAATAGCTCTTAGTAAAAGCGTACCTTTACTATTAATAATCTAGAACCCTTAGATATTATAATTAAGGGTCCCTATACTCCTAGTACCTTTAATACCTCACTTCTCCCTAAGGTTATTAATATAATATTAACCTAATAAGTATAAGTTACTTCTCTTAAGTTTATATAATCTATATTAAGTAATATAGTAGCTAAGTTAATACCCAAACTCCTTATACTACTTATAAGAAGGGTTAAGGTATATTTATAAAGTATTTAAGGGTTCTTAGTAGAAAATAGTATAAGGTATATAGTAATTATATTTATTATAGTTATATGACCTAGTATACTATATGAGATATTAATAATAATAGAAGAGAGAGAGGTTCTAGAGGAAAGCCTAAATCCCTTAAAATTACACGAAGTGAATAGGTTTTAAAGTATAAGGGGCTAAAACGTGAAGAGCGCACGTGACGGAGCGAGCGAGCACCCGGCGTCCCGTATATGGTTTCCTAGTCTAGTTAAGGTTTATATAGAATATTAGAGTACTAGATTACACTTCCTAATTAAGTAAAAGATTAGCGCTCCTCTCTTCGGGTACTAGGGAGTATATAGGAATACGAACTAAGCTTTAAGGAAAAGGTATAAATTAGTCTATATAATAGGAGTTACTTCTTAGAATTAGTTATACTTATAAGTGTTACTCTCAAGTTTACTTACCTTAACTACTTGTGTATTACCCTACTATTATACGCCTCATAATTATCTATTTATATTAAGTTAAAGGTTAAGATTATTAGAATAAGATATAGAGCTATATAAAATAGATATAAGCGTCTATAAGCTTATAAGGGATATAATTCTAGTAAGAAGTTAATACATATAAACGTGTAGAAAGGTAGAGAGATATTTTGAAGTAGTTTAGACGTGAGGTTAATCGCGAAGACGTGACGCGAGGATTATTCGACAAATCCCGTCTAGCGTAAACGCCGAGTCACGTTTAGGTGATCACGTGACAAATGCTAAGATCGCGAACAGCCTGGAGAGAACGAGAAGGAGCAAAACACCTCGGAGGACCCTTTAACTAAAGTTAAAGGTAATACGACTTTAGAAGCGTAAGGAGTAGGTAAGTAAAATCTTAGAGATGGAAAATTTAAGACAAATCCACACCGCCCTCATACTTACTGAAGTGGGAATGCCTGGATCTGGTTTGCGGGTCTTTATAATCGACGGACTGGCAGCCACCTCTCACTAAGCCAAGCTTCCTGAAGACCATGCAGGAGATGTGACCAACTTCGGCCTGTGGACTGCGTGTATCTCTGTTTCTGCTTGACAGATTATTGACTTGCTTCAAATTTTTGATGCCACTCGGCGGCGTTTGAATTCGACTCATCGGGGATTTATATTATGCCTCATATCCCGCCTTCGTATCTACATAAATAAAAGTCTAAAATATCTGCATTGCACCCCCACGTGCACAAGCTACGGGTCGCTGCCGGCCCTCCCGGTTGCAGATTATCAAATACTCGGTAGGATGCAGAACGAAAAGATGTGGCGGATCGTGTCAGTTCGCGCCCGAAGCAAATCTCATGGATGACATGGCGTCCTCGATATGCACCGATTCAGAAGGACAGATCGACAACCTCGGCCGGGTGGCTTGTCTCTCATGGCAACGGCTGGAGAACAAGGTGTGATTGATGATGTGATGATGAAAACAATAGCACGGTGGAGGCTTGCGGCTGAAGGAGCTTTTTTGAATCTGTCTCGGCTTCTTAAATTAGAGTTGGCGGGTCCATGGACCCATTATTGTTCCGTCGACGGTCGACCCTCCGTACAGTACAGCCCCCTATTTTGACGCTCGCGGCGGGGGTTCCTGATACGAGCAGAGGCAGAGGGGTCATCCTGTCCAGTCAGAGTCGGCTCAGCCTCGGAACCATCTGAGCCATCGGGATCTGGGGTTTGACGGGATACAGAATGCAGACTCCAGACTCCAGACTCCAGAGAGTTGGAGACCAGCAAAGCTGGTTTTTCTCCCCCTCCAGATGTCCCAATGGGGGTCCCAACAAACGGGCGGAGGATTGGGCGACAGAGGGAGCGAGTGGCGAGCTGGAAACCTTCAGGATCGGGTTTTGCAGCGATGGGCGATCAGACGAAAACGCAGCGGGTTCAGGGATGCGCCAATAGCGCAGCACACCCAGTGCCATCCTGGAGCGGCGCCAGCCTCCTCGACACTTCGAGACAATAATTTCAGGACACTAGCAAGATCAGAACACCGTCCCCACGCATAAAACCTTCCTGCCCGCTGCTGCCGTCGCTCTCGCTGCTGCAATTGATTACTGCGGACCATCTGCTTACTGTGAGTATTCCTTCTTCTCTATGCACAGGCTCCACCTACCGTTTGGAGGCTCTTGGCCCAGCTTCAGCTTCTTACCTGACGTCAGCGAGGCATTGTTGGAGTCCCGGCTAATTTGAAGCTCTCCCACTTTTATAGACAGCTATCTGCTCTCCATCAACAAGCTCCCATCGACATTACACTGCACATATATCCAAGGAATCAACAGCGACATATCACAATGGCTTCCTTCAAGAGCGCACTGCCGACACACTTGAACCCGAAATCTGCCCTTGGCAATGGGGACCCCAATGCCGAGTTCGCGAGAAAGCACCATGGCAAAACCCAATCCCACATGGTGAGTGCAGCCCAAAAGCTCCTACAAATGATCAAATGCATGGCAGGCTTTGGGGGAGAGTGAATAGACAACTGGCAGATGCTCAGCTTTAGCGAAGCTCGAGAAGTAGCCGCGGATAGTCATTTGTCTGGCAAAGTCTTTGAAGGTGAATGCTCGGACACGTAGTCGATGTCCCCGACTCGAAATGGAAGTCGCTCCCCCGAATTGCCAGCAAGCCGATGAGACGTCACAACCATGAACGAATCAGGACGAAGACGATGGTGTCTGTACCTTCCCGGGCTCTGCCTCCATGCAGTTCCTGTAGCACCTGGCAGGCACGAACAGCTCCATGTGCAGCATCCGCGGACTCCTCTCGGCTTCAAATATTATCCTCTCGAGACACGATCTACCTTAGAGCCTACCCCGGAGCAGGGAGCAGTATTACAGTACATCGAGACACTACCCTCCTTATTCCCTGACGTTCATCCTGCTCTGCAACAGCCGTCGCCGCCTTCGTCCCCGGAGCGAGTAGATCCATTAATACACTCCTTGTACACTGATGTCTACCCCCCGGTCTATCCTACGTTTCGAGGCTCTTTGATCAGATCGTTTACGCCAGAACCACCTGTGGAAACCTTCTCGAGATCTCGACTTCCTCTTCCTAAATCTCTCCCTAAGATACGCCGTCCTTTCCAGCGCCGTCCAATTCCTGATTACACTCCTCCCAACATGCCTGCCATGCATTCAGAAGCTTCTACTCCTGGCACGACAACACCAAATTTTGCAGCTTTGGGAAAGCTAACAATTTATGATAAGGCTTTCGAGAACACATCCACATCTGTAGCTGCGAGCCAGATGCGAAATGCCCTCAACCAACTCGCTGATACGGTCAAAGACCCAGAAGAGAAGAAGGTATGAATCCAATGTTATCGAAGTCGAGGGTTTGCAGCTGACAGCCTTTAGCTCTTTGAGACAGAGATGGACAACTTCTTTGCCCTGTTCCGAAGATACTTGAACGACAAGGCGAAGGGAAACACACTGTAAGCACCTGCTTTGATCCTTTTATAGGATATTTTTGACTGATGCGTAGCAGTGACTGGGAGCGCATTGCACCACCGGCACCAAACCAGGTTGTTGACTACAACGAACTCGCCAACTCCGAATCCGTCGGTTTCTTGAACAAGCTCGCAGTTCTTAAGCTCAATGGTGGTCTCGGTACTTCTATGGGCTGCGTTGGTCCCAAGTCTGTTATCGAAGTCCGTGACGGCATGTCGTTCCTCGATCTCTCAGTCCGACAAATCGAGTACCTCAACCGCACATATGATGTCAATGTCCCGTTCATTCTCATGAACTCGTTCAACACTGATGACGATACCCAAAACATTATCAAGAAATACGAGGGCCACAACATTGATATTTTGACCTTCAACCAATCCCGATACCCAAGAATCCTGAAGGATTCTATGCTGCCAGCACCAAAGTCGTTCAACTCTCCCATCTCCGATTGGTACCCTCCCGGACACGGAGATGTTTTTGAGTCACTTTACAACTCTGGCATTCTCGACAAGCTCATTGAGCGAGGCGTTGAGATCCTTTTCCTTTCCAATGTTGATAACTTGGGTGCTGTTGTTGATCTCCGAATCTTGCAGCACATGGTTGAGACCGAAGCCGAGTATATCATGGAATTGACCGATAAGACTAAGGCCGATGTCAAGGGTGGCACCATCATTGACTACGAAGGGTCTGTCCGCCTTCTCGAAATCGCTCAAGTGCCAAAGGAGCACGTCAACGAGTTCAAGTCGATCAAGAAGTTCAAGTACTTCAATACCAACAACATCTGGCTGAACTTGAAGGCTGTTAAGCGAATTGTCGAAAACAGCGAGCTCGAGATGGAGATCATCCCCAACAACAAGTCTATCCCAGCCGACAAGAAGGGCGAGTCAGATATCTCCATCGTCCAACTCGAGACTGCTGTCGGAGCTGCCATCCGTCACTTCCACAACGCGCACGGTGTTAACGTTCCCCGAAGACGTTTCTTACCTGTCAAGACCTGCTCTGATTTGATGCTTGTGAAATCAGATTTGTACTCATTGAAGCACGGCCAACTCCAAATTGACCCCAACCGCTTCGGCCCAGCTCCTCTCATCAAGCTCGGCAACGACTTCAAGAAGGTCTCGGACTTCCAAAAGCGCATCGGCAGCATCCCCAAGATCATCGAGCTTGATCATTTGACCATTACTGGAGCTGTCAACCTCGGTCGGGGTGTCACTCTCAAAGGCACCGTCATTATCGTCGCCACAGAAGGCAGCACCATTGATATTCCTCCAGGATCCATCCTGGAGAATGTCGTAGTCCAAGGTTCCTTGAGATTGTTGGAGCACTAAAAATGGGATTGTAGGCTGGTTGGGGGGGGGGGGGGGTTGCATGTTTGTTTGGGTTTGCATGAGACCTGGCACGGTTCTTTGTTCTTTAGCATTTCACATACGCTGGGTTTTCGGCGGTAGGCAGTAGTACAGAACGAGACCCTGAGAACTGCATTCGTGCGTATTAGCTTTTTTAATGAACCGGTGGTTGATATACATTTGCTTCTGTGCAATGTACGTGATATCCGTGATCTGTGTCGGCGTTAAAGGGGCGAGGTCCGCTTACGTGATTGGCCTGTGGGGCTCCATGAGTCCCAGCTGGAGCTTGCTGCATCCACCTACACCTCGTCTTCATTGAAAAGAGAAAGTAAAAATCTGCGATCATATGAAACGATTCCTCAATTTCCCTTGCTAGCTCCGCGAGACCATCCACAGCTTCATCGTCACACCCCAAGTCCTCGAACAACCCCAATCCACAACCCCGCAATTACACCAGCCTCGGCAACGAGGCCCAAATCAGTTGACAAACGAATGGATCTCCAGTCCTCACGTTCAAACGAAACATTCGATGATCTCCTGCCAATATGCTGGCACATAAACGATTGCTGGCCTTGTCTGAGAGAGAAGAGTGCGCCTTGTAGTTGGTGTCCTAGTGTATTCTCTCTCTCCTCTCCCTTCCCCTCCCCCACAACTTCCTCCCTCCCCACAATTTTCCATCACTCTCTATGTACAAGCTGACTTTGAAGTCTAGTCAATGACATGTATCCCCAACCTCTCAACCCTCCAAATCCTTGCCCCAATCGCAAACGCAGATATCTGCCCGTTGTGGTCTGAGCGCTGGGAGGTTAGGACGAGGGGCTTGGGGTGTCATGTGAGCACTATCACGCTGCTGACTTGTGTTGTGAGTGTGGTTTCTACGTTTCTTGTTATGGGTTTGATGGCGCTTGCCTTTAGAGTTGGGAAATGGGTTGGGGAGAAGTGGAAGGGGAAGGAGGAGGGGTGGTGGAAGTTCTGGAGGTGGGAGACTTGGGGATGGCGGAGGTGGGGAGTTTGGAAATTTGAGTGGGCGAGGGGCTGGAGGGTTACATTGGTAGATGTTAGAAGGGATGAGGAGCGGACGCCGTTATTGGCTGAGGAAGGCTGATGATTAACAAAGGACTTCAATTTGGTCTGCTCCTGTTCTGTGTGACATATTGTCTGACAGCTTGCTGGATATTGGACTAGCAAGGGACGTCCGTTTGCCTTTAGCCCCATCCCCAGCTCGCTCTCGCCTCGAGTTCGATACTGTTCTCGCAGAATCTGCATAGATTTCCCCCACCTCGGACCTTGAGAGGGCAGGATGGGCTTCAGCAGCGCGGACTATTGGTCTGCTGCTTCATTGCGCGCTGAATCGATGTTCCATCAAGACCATCGACCTCGCAATATGATTCACCGAATGTTTCCGTCTAGAACCTTTCATCCAGAGCTCACAGGCGGAATAATGGCAACCTCATCACCTTCCTGTATAACCATTCCCTCGTCATTCTCATCCTCCGGAATGTCGACATATTCCAGATTGACCGTGACAAGACAGCTCTCCAGCAGATTCGTTTTTATCCCCCCATATTTTTTTTCAAGAGTGCTGAACAATTTGGCAACTGAAAGAGGGGCTGGGAGATTTTCGGAGGCCATCGAGGTATGATTTTCAGCCGGTCCGAAGTAGAGGATCTTGAAGTGCCCCGGTGGAGCTTTCGCAGATGTAGACATTGCTATGTCCTTCACCGGAAGACCTGTCAGAGAAATACTGTTAGTATTTGAGGTATGTAGAATATGTGGGGAAAGGTGCAGTATTTGAGAATTTTGTCAGAGATCTTGGTGTAGTCCACTTTTCAGAACGAGTCTGATTCAGGTAATACATGCTAAATTTGTTCATCATAATAGAAATAAAGTGCTAAGGAGTGCAAATGAGGATTTTCAGACATACCGGGGGATTTTGGTGCAGTTGTGGAAAGCAGGTGCGGAGTCGTGAAATTCGGAAAGGTTGGAGGGATTTGAGGCGGATATGCTGGTTGCTATCGTCCGCCGTAATTTTTGGAGAACGTCACGAAATCGCGTCTCCCTGAGAAAATATATTTCTCTGGGGAGGCAAGTGCTCTAACAAAGCACCGACACCCTTCATGATTATGTTGCGATCTCCTCAATTGCGGAGACAGGTGACTCAGTCATTTGTCTGCTGGAGATGCATTGCAAAATCTCAACCTGTGGGCACTTTCCACAGCAGGTCGCAAAAGAGAAGTGGTTTCAGAGAGGCTGCCCAGCGACACTTCAGCGGTGGTAGAGCAGTAAGTCTCTCGACTTCTCTTTTCGGTCCAAGCTGATTGATGTCATCAGTCTCGCCTGGAAGCTCTATCGAATGTGGAAGTCATCCCTGAGCCTTCTCCACTGCCTTCAACCGAGCCCAGTCTACGGGCCCGACTTCGACAATGGGAGAAAGAGCATGCAGAGACCTATGTGATGGCACCAGCGCTGAAGGAAAACAAAATGAGAAGAGGAGATGTCTTGAACAATACAACCCGTCCCCAACCTGGGGCGTTTCAAATAGAAGGGGAAGAGGAGGACGACTATGAAGATTTCAACATGGCTGCACCAATATTCGATCGTGGCGAGTTGGTCGATGTTGGCAGCAAGAGATTTTTCCTTCTGCCGGGGGATCTTGTTGAGCTTTTGTATGTCATATATTGACTCTGCGAGCTACTGAGGGTGTGGACTGATCTCAAATAGGTCCGTAGGAAGCCGCCAGCAGGAACTTGCCATTTTCGTTCGCCATGTGGACTTCCAGTCACAATTTTACACTATGTCCGGCCGTTGGGTGCATAGATCGGAAAAACACCCACAGTTCTATATCCCAAACTTTGTCGGAGCACACGAGTTGGAAGCTATAAAAGAATATCTTCCACAAGAAGCCGTGCCATTGGAGCTCGAGGACAGGCTACATTCCTTCGAGAAAGTTCCCCCTAGGAATATTGGACAACCTCTCACTCTGAAGATGACTCAATTCTGGGCGGAGGCAGATGCGGCGTACCAAAAGGCTGCGTCTCGTTTTGACAATGCACATCGAATCGTGGGACATGCAACTCGATTTACATACGCAACTTTGGAAGAGATAGCACAGAGGGCGCTATCAGGGTTTGTACCAAAGACAGACGATGGCAAATTCTCTGACACAGTTCTCTATGCACTCCATCGTTCGATGCTACGGGATGACATTGGATTTCGGGTTCAGGCCGGTCGAACAATGCGAGCTGGTGGCGAGTATGAAATCAATTCCATAGGCGAAGTCAACAGCATCAACCAAGTCACTCATTTAGTTCGCACATATCGGGAAGCTCTGGTGTCCTTCCCGGAGGCGATCCCGAATCACCCGTTAACTCGTTTTGCCAAGGATGCCCGCAAACTCATTGCCGCTAGCCGGCAAAGTCGCCAATATACACCCTGGGGAGTCATTGGACCATATTCGGGAAAGGAGCAGGGTGAACGTCATTTCAGATATGGACATCCGCACAAGCCTTTCATGAGCCACATGATGCCTTTTCTTCGGTTTCTGGAGTCTTGGGCATATTTGGGCAGTTTCAGCAGATATTCGTCGTTGAACGGGGTCGGTTCTACAATTCTACGTGCCATTGGTACATATGATGATGTGCCTTTGGACAAGAAGACGGCCTGCACAGCTTTACAGGAGTTAGGCGCCGTACCTCCGTGGGAAAATCGAGCGGCCTATGAGCTTAGACTACCACAAACGGGCCGCAGGCTTGCATCCGGCCTGTACCTGCAAAAGTTTTCCGAAGATTGGAAATCGTCCAGTTATCCAGATCCTGGTAGAAGCCCGGACAAACTCGAGCATCTTCGAAAGGATTGGGGCGATCTTACTGTATACTGTATTGACGATGCATCAGCTCATGAGCTTGATGATGGTATCTCTGTGGAATGTACCGAAAACTCTGAAGAGTTTTGGGTGCACGTCCATATAGCAGACCCTGCAGCTCATCTTGACCCGAAGGGACGAATAGGCGCTGCTGCTGAGCGTATGAGCGAGACGGTTTACTTAACGGAGCGTACAGTGACCATGTTAGATGCGGAATTTGTGCAGGATTGCAGCCTTACTTCTGGTCGACCGTGCTTAACGTTCAGTGCGAAGATGAATCTTCATGGTGAAATACTGGAGTCTACCATAACCCCTGGGATAGTAAGAAACGTGGTTAACATAACATACGAGGTTTTGAAGGAGGTTACCACAGGCTTACGGTCGTCACAAAGCATATCTTATACCGTCGGTTCAAACGATGTCGAGCCGACACCTTCTCGAGCTTTAGTAGAGAGTGATCAACTTTCAGACCTGAGTAGAAAGGAATTGGGAATCTTGGAGAAGATTCAGCAGGCTCGCTGGAAATATCTAGGAGACAGAGGCGGTGTGTTTAATAGGCCTCCTATGTCCGGCTTATCTGTCTCGTTTGGAGGCGCACCGTGGGAAAGAGCTGTCATTACTGATAGCTTCCACTACTATGGCGATCCCACAATTCGGTTGCAATTCCAAGAAACATACGATCCCAATGACCTAGGTCTTGTGGCATGTTGTATGCTCGTTGCCGCTGAGGTAGCTGGACGGTGGTGCAGTGCAAGAGGAATCCCTGTGCCATATCGCGTCACGCCCTCGAATCCCGAAATGGACCCTGCGGAGTATTTCACCAATGTATATCTACCAGCACGAGACGAGTCGGGTGACGTCCCATTGGACATTAAGATGGGATATGTAAGACAAATACCCTCTGTCCAGCACTCAACGACTCCTGGGCGGCATGTGGCTTTGGGTATGGATATGGTGGCCAGGTGTACAAGTCCGTTGCGTAGATTTACGGACCTTCTAATTCATTGGCAAATCGAGGCTGCTTTGTTGGAGGAGCACCGACTGGGCCATTCACTTGTGGGAAATACCAGGGACGACTTCCTACCTTTCAGCAGAGCACGTATCGATGCTCTTCTACCACGTATCGCGCATCGGGAGAAGCTGATCGCCCAAACCGAAGACCACTCACAGAGATCATGGGCCATTAACTTTCTCGTTCGAGCTTGGTATTTCAAGGAAATTGAGCTTCCCCCTCTTACCATGTCAGTCAGAAGTGTGAATCCCGACTCTAGACTTTGTGGTGGGGTCGTTGAGGAATTGTTACTGGGCGTGCAAATGTATATCCCAATCGGGATGGATGCCGAGGAGATCAAGGTTGAAGACCAGTTTGAGGTTAAAATCATTGAGCTTGATCATTGGGGGCTGGTCATCTACACTGAGTTGGTCCGGCGGATTGAATCATGAGATCGATTTTGATTTGAGTAATACTGTGGAGGTACTGGGTCTGCGGTGAAGTTCTCAGCTTCGAAAGCTCGACTTCGCCTTTCTGTTGACAAAAATGGAGATGAAAATTATTGTAAATTATACAACACTGGATCTGGATGTATTTTTGGGGACTATATCTGGGGTATGTTCCTGAAACCTCACTTCATGTATGAAATCAACGACAGATAGAACATGGCCAAGACGGTTCAATGAATAGAAGGAAATCACAACTTCTCATAACCATTCTAACACATTCATAGACAAAAAGTTTGAGCACTGCCACAGCAAATTCATTTCAATAATTCATTCTCAGCTCCCCATTCCGGAGTCTACGGTTCAAAAAAGGTCACTACTCTGTGCAACCAACAGAGATGCGCGAGGAATGCCCCAAATTATGTTATTTATTAGCCACGAAACGAAACAAAGCTACGCAACGCATACCTCATAAAACAACACCGCTTCCATCTTCCTCTTTTTATTGTGCCCATATCTCTTAATTCATCACGTCTCTACTTTCTCTCTCCAAACACTCTACTCTTAAACCTGCTCTTAACCCAACAACTCACCTCCCTCGATCAACTCAAGACCAACCTGAAAATGCACCATTTCTCAATATTCGCACTGGCACTCGCTCTCTCCACACCAATCATTTCCTCCCAATCAAGCGCCGGCCTCGAAATAATTCCGGTTGCTGTTGCAGCCGGGCCAACAGCACAGATGGACAATCTGCCGAACAGTACATCCCCTTTTCCTTCCTTTCCATTCCGTTCTCCTCTTCCCCCTCCCAAAACGCCTCCGCAAACCAAACAGAGACACCAGGAGGCTGACGGACGCGAACGCAGTGCCCTCCATGACAGCAATGCCATCGCCCATCGCCTCTCCCTCAACACCTACACCAACAGCATCAGCAAAGGACACAACGACGAGTGAGGTGGCGATGTCCAGTATGCAAATGAACATGAACACAAACACCTCGACGCCAACCACGTTCCATTCTACAGCGAAAGTGAGCCCGACAATGAGCATGAGTATGACACCGGGTATGGGGGGCGTGAATACTACTGTGTCTGTTTCGGGAGGCGGGGAGAGGTTGAGATCGGTATGGTATCCCAAAGGAAAGGCAGTTTTTAAGAAAGGAAAAGCTAATGATGAGGGTACAGGTGAAGCTCGTTTCTCTTGGCTTGGTTGGCATTGCCGGGGTGTTTGCTTTTGCTTGATTGAACTTGCTCGTTTGGGTTGGGAAGGGTGGGGTTTTGATTCTCTTTCTAGATCGTTTTATTAGTCTCATTATCACATCGGAATAGGGGTTGGATTTGGAGTTTTCAGATCTTTGCTCTTTTGCGCTATCCTGTTTGTTATATCGGATCGTTCTTGTTGTGCGAGTTTTGTTCTGAACTTTTGAGGAGGGAATGAACTGGAGTTGGAGTGCTCGCTTGAGTTCAGGGGTTGGCGTTTTATTTGATTTGATTTGATTTGATTTGATTTGGTACGGATCATTGAGGAGAACTGAAGACTTTCGGAAAATAGATATCAGATGCAGCCACTTTTCCAACCGTTCCAGAATTCACATGTACAAAGGCGGCTCTCAGATATATCATTTGATTCATTCTCATCGATTCCCCGCTGTATGGACACCGGCCAACTAACGTACAGATCCATTTCCACTTCATTTCACCCTCAATCATCCATACATCCATAAACGTAACTTCCCGTGTCGGAAAACCCAAGATCCCATCCCATCCGAAACTAAATAGTGTACAGAATCTCAATCTTCTTTCTTCTCCCCAACTTGCAAAATCCCCAAGCGCGAAGAAGCGCTGAACCATACTCGCTAGCTATGCGGCAAGAAAAGAACCGTGCGTAAAAGTCAAGGACCACAAAGCCAAACCAACGTTCTGGGTATAACCTCCGCTGCTGCGTGCGAAAATGCCTTGCGTGCGTGCTCGAAACGAAATTGAAGAAAGTGTTTGACATCCATGCGTGATGCGGCCAAAGAACGGCCGTGAATGCAAATCCGGGTGTCTGTGGAACTCCAGGCGAAGAACCGTATGCTAATGTACAACGGGAAAGCGTTGAAAAGTCGCAGTCATTAAGTATTACAAATACCGATCTGTCGTTGATCGTGTGGATTTCTCTGGAACCAGTCCAAAGTCGTGGGTCTCTCTCGGTCATAGTTCCGCAACTCGCTGGATCATTGTACTATATCTCTCTCGTTCATTCGATGAGAAAGAGAGACCCTCTCGCTCTTCTATTCGGTCGTTCAAATCGTTTTGGATTCGTTGTTCAAGTGAAAACTTGTTCAGTCGAAGAAGGATTCTTCATCAACAAGCCCTGTTTTTAATTAGTACCCATCTAGCGTAATGTTAAGATTTCAAGCTTACGAGAATCATCTCTCAACTTGTTACTGCTGGGCTTTCTCTGACCCAATCCAATATTCATGCCAAACATGGTGCTCTCACGCCTCTTGTTCTTTGCACCCTGAGAGTTCTCTGTAGCATACTGTCTGTATTGCGCGTTTCCACCACCGCCACCACCACCGCCAAATTGATCATAAGCAGGTCCAGCGAGGGTGGGAGCTGCTCTGCCATATTCTGGTCCGGCCATGGTAGGGTAATTTCCTTGCATTTGTGGCTCATAAGAAGGTTTCATGGGCGTAAATCCTGTGTCATATTGTGCACGCTGCTGGTAATGCTGAGGAACTGGAAATGACGGGGGTGGTGCTTGTTGCGAGAAAGATTGCTGCTCGTAGTTTGGGGTCGGCAAATCCTGTGCGAACTTTTGTCGGCGCGGGGAACGAATATCTTCAGGGGAGAGAGGTGGAGCGGTGACAGTGACTTCGACCGGCACGCTGTGATCGTCTGGTTCTTGCCCAAAAATACCATCATATTGCTGAAGGAAGAGGGCGAAAACAGGTGCGGGTATGTTCAGGGTTGGGGAGAAAACAATGCCAACGTTGCGTACAGTCATCTTGTTGGTGTCTGCGTGGTTGATGATGTTGATGAGGAAACTGGAAAGGTATCGTAGTAAGGCGTTATTTGCTCGTGGAAGTCGATGGACGAGACCATTCAATGCACTTATCTTCTCGTTGAGATCGTGAAGTTCAGTGACTGCCAGGAACTCAAGATGGAGCTCTCTTGTCAATATCGTCGTAGGTAGTTCTCGGAGGTAAAGCTTTAAGAGCGAGGCAACTGCATGGATATCGTAGTATTGGCCATCCGTGATCAAGTTCACATCACCTTCGGTGTTGAAACGTTCCCGGAGCTGCTTAATGACCACATTTGAGCCGCTCAATCTGAAGATACCTTCTTCGCCAGCTGCATTTTTGGCGTCTAGATACTCAATGCATCGATAAACAACAGCAGGCAGCTCAACACTGACATCAACTGGATGATTGTACCTCACTGCCTCTCCCAGCGGAGCTCCGAAAGCTGGTCGAATGGGTCCATGCTGGTCGTAAGCCATCTGGGATAGGCTGGTCGTCGAATCATTTGCCCCAGCAACATCTTGCGAGTCCAGTGATGCACGAGGTTTCGATCCAAAGCCAAAGAAACTTCGCTTCTTCTGCTTGATTCTTTCATCCACTTGTGCAGGCGCCAAGAAAGTGTTCTTGTTGCCCCATACCGAGGAGTCTTGGATTACTTGCGCATTCTTGGGCCCCGAAATATTCTTCATTGACTGACTTTGGGGCAATTGAGCCAGAGGGTCCCGTTCATGCCCGTGGGTAGGAGGTGACGGAGTTCCAGTATTCTTCCTTGCGCCGAATGGAATACTACCTTGCTTGGTGTTCTCGTAGCTCACTCCGCGTAGCGCTCCATCAGCCAGGTCTGGCATAGTCTGGCTTCGACCTCCCTGGGCGGCGTACATCTTCTTCTTGGCGTTCATACCATTGACATGAAGAAAGCCGTTAGAATCGTGACGGTCGTGCAGCTTTGATTGTTGCGGTGCAATCTCCTCACCCTCGTCGTCTTTGTAATCGACATACTGAAGCAGAGCCTCAACCCACTGATCACGCTCCTCATCGCTTTCCGCACACAAGACATGCCTTACGAGGCTGGAAGAGTCTTTTCGTTTGGGTTCCAAGATCAAAAATGCATGGCGGTATTGGTTATCAATATCATCGGCGTCACCTCGTGAAGGCGATCCACTCTCCGTTTGCTGTTGTTGCTTGCCAATCTGAGCATTCTGAAGCTTGATCGCACCAAGGTGAGGTCCCCCTGGAGATTCGTAGTACTTGAATACTGGACCATCCAATACGAAGAATCGAGCTTTCCAACCCCCAAAGTTCTTGCCTCTCTTGGTCAAATATCCATTTTTCAATGGTCGGCCGCCTGGCCCCGTCTTGACAGGGCTCTCAACTGAGTCACCTCGCGGGTTCAAGTCCTCGGCGTGTGGCTCCATCGTATTGGTTGACAGGTATCTGCAAATCTCCAAGGCTGATGCTGTATCCATAGGCGTATTCAAAATGTCGTCAAGATACTTGTCCAAAGCGGCCCGTCTTGCATCAACCTTCGCAGGAGCATGCCCGTTGAAAAGTGACTTCTCGGGTGTCTTAGCAGTGAATAAGGAAGATTGCTTCAGAATCTGATCCAAATAAGCAAGTGAGGCGGAATCTTTCTCAACTCTCCAAAGCTCTCTGCGATCCGACCGCGAGAAAACTGCTAACGTGAACACAGGATCTTCCTCAAAATTCTTCGGGAACATGATGCTGGCTCTCGAAGGCTTCAGGCGAGACGATGCAACCTTGACATCAATTGAAGGCAAGGCATTTGGCGGGAGTAGCAGATCCGGATATTCTTCGGTTACCAACCCTTTATAGATCGAGTTGGCTCCGAACATGCTGATGTGTCCAAGAGTTGGCGACGCTTCGTCTAGAGCGCTCATTTCTTTCTCCACAACTTCGGGCGCCTTTTTCGCGATCGCCAAAGGTTTGGGGGAAACTAACTGCAAAGGTTCTCGGGGCAATCCTGGTGAAGCAATCGACAGAGGGGTGTTGGGTGGTAGAGGAATAGGCTGTCTCGGCGCTCTCGGAGAAAGCGGAACGGTGCCAGGAAACCCGCCCATACGGGGTGACATAGGAGGTGAATTCAAAGAGGCATTATCTGATGGATTTCGTGGCAGTGGACTGCCGAGTGGCCGATCTATTGGTCTCGGGCTGACGGGGAGACCCGGGCTCATCAAAGGAGGTGAGACCATTCCCGATGCTTCACTGAGCATGCCTGCCAAAGAACCAGTATTGGAGTCTGGGGGAGATAGATGTCGTGTGTGGGCATCTGGTGGCGCAATTGGTATCGTTCGTGGACTTGCTGGCATGGAGTCTTTGACTGATGGAGTAGTCGGTCTCGATTTCGATTTTCCACTTTTCTTTGAAAGACTTCTCAACTCTGCATCTTTCATAGCCGCGATTTCCCGTTCCCTGTCATCCTCCTCTCTTGTCTTTCGTCGTCCTCGCTCGGTGAATGTGGGTATCTCGTCCACCTCTAATATATCATCATAGTCTGAATCCGATTCCTCACCAGTTCCTGAGGCTTGACGGAGATGGGAGCTAAGGTTGTTCTTCTTTCCTAAATTCAGAGGCGCAGGGGGGGCTTTCCTCAGTGGCGGTACGGGAAAAGCCTTGAGGCCCTCGTCCGGCCTGGGTGACGGCCCTGTAATGTTTACTGCAGGAGCTGTTTGGTTACTGGACATGGGTGTTTTTGGGATTGGAATATTCGGCGGTGGTCCTCTCGGTGCATCAGAAGGTAGGGTTCTTGACGGCGGCAGTGCCGCATTATACGGAACGCTTCTCTCGACTTCATTGGCCTTCCTCTGTTGCTGTCCTGCTTCAAATCCTGCTGATGGTGCATCCGGGTTGTATTGTTGGAAAGCATGTTGTGTTGGCGATGGCATCTTATGCTCAGCTTTCACCATGTTAGAAAGTGCTGGAGCTTCTACGTGATTTGCGGGAGGAGTGATAGGATACGGAGCCAGGGCGACATCAATCGGCGAAGGGGGGTGATCCTGTCCAAGGTCTCGTAGCCCAGCAGAAACGGTGGCTCCAACATTAGCCTTGGGAGCTTCCACTGTCTTTGGCTCTGAAGATATCGACCCTGCATCTGAAGTAGCAACGCCTTGTGTTGAATCAACAGGTGACGGATTCGATATCTGTACCAAGCTCTCCTTCAGTTTCTTACGGTACCGTTCCTTGTCCTTCATCGTTCGCTCGAGGTCCTTATTTAGCCCCAATATCATTGCCCTCTGCTTGTCCACTAGGCGCCATAACTGCGAGTTCTGTGCCGCTTGAGACTGCTTCTCCTTCAAGAGATATTGAATAACAGCTTCTGGTGATCCGGCTGCCTGGATGAGGTTTGCAATGTCCGGAGAGCTGCCTGAATTCATCTCTTGCGAGTTCTTGTGTGAATGCCCACCTGACAACGAAGATATTGCCGAATCGATCGACGATGTCCGTGGTGGTGCCCGAGCCATTTCGACTCTATGTGCTGGAGCAACAGCTGCCATCGATGGTCGCGTGCCCGGCGGAGAGCCTCCTGACGGCTTCGAGTTTACGACAGGGTCGGAGACGCTTCGTGAGGTAGCATTCGAGTCGTGGGAAGGGCGGGAATATCTAAATGTGTTAAATGACAGCTACACTTCGCTTCACCACGGTACACACCTCGATTTATTCTCCTCGATAGAATCCACAGAAGAATCCTCAGAGCGGTAAAAGGTTTTCTCGCTGGCAAGCAGATCGTCAAGTCGTTCCTTAGGCGAACGAGGTCCTTCCTGTGGACCTGCGTAATTCGAGCTCGTTGATGTCGAAGTGTGATCGACACCACTTCGTGGAAACGTAGTTCTCGTCGGAGTCGCGCTCGTCGGTGGAGAAGTAGCAGTCGTACTCGTTTGTAAAGGACTGGGGGCAGCCTTGCGTAGAGATCTTGAAGGGTCTCTAGTCAGCACACGAATTGCAACGAAATGTTCTAGCTCCAAATAGACTTTTGCGTACCTCTTTCCCGACTCAGAGATGGGCGTCGAAGTATTTGGAGAGTTGTAAACCTGATTGCGACCTATCGTGGGGCTGTCTTGAGGGAAGAACTGTAGTTGGGAGTCGAGTCCATCGTTTTGTTGCGAAAGCTGCGACATTGCCCACCGGCTGAGACTGGAGACGGCTATGCAGATGGAGTACGAATGCCAGGCACCAATTGGCCAGCGGTCGAGCCAAAATACAAGCTCACCAGCGAGGGTGCTGTGGCGGCCTGACTGTGCTTGCTGGGTTGGGGCAGTTTCGAATCCCTAGTCGACCCTGATTGACGTCGCACGTTCAGCGAGGGAAGTTCAGGCAAAGCTCTCGAACGCGGAGCGAGCGGTGCAATCGAATGGGGGACGCAAGGAGTAGCCAGGATCACGGCGAGTGTGAGTGGATGTGGGTATTCTGGCGGTGGTGCTGGCCGTCTGCAGTGGTGTGGTCAAGCGTGCAGTATTATTATGTACAGTTGATAGGAAATATCACAAAATGCTGACCGGGTAGGTTCACGTCAGCCACACACAATCGAAGGCGGCAGCGATTGGGAGCGCGCAGGTCGAGTCATGGACTGGGCGGGGAGGGCGCAGAGGAGGAAGTGAATGGGAAAGGAGGGCAGCGCGCAGGAAGGACGTGATTGTTGGGCGGTCGGGGAATTACTTTGGGCGGAGAGTCGTGATTCGCGGTGTTGATGAGCAGCTGCTTCTTAGATGACCTTGGGTGACGATACTTGCAGGGCAGCAGGGCTGCCCAATTGTTGCAGCTCCCCTGCTCGTCTGCAGACTGCACCCCCCTTGCTCTTGCTCTTGCTCTTGCTCTTGCCCGGCTTCGGCTCATGAGGTTACAAGTACTTGTATGTTATTCTTTTCTCCGGACTCACCTCCTTCCACCATGCTACCGTTCTCTCTCCACTTCTGTAAGTAAATACTGTACATATCTGGGCCCTCCTTCTCCACGCCCATCTCCGACTCTGCTGCGGATCTAGATCAGAATTCGTTTGGACCTACTTGGCGGCCGCGGCTTCTGATTGGCAGTTTCAGACATCAACTCAGGTACTGGCCGCGCCCACGATTCTCACAACAATGAGAAAGCGCTTTCGATTCCGTCAAGCAGCCTCGCCATATCCCTGGCCACGCACCGTTGCGTATCCACTGGCCCGGTAGCTCCAACGATTGCCAGGTGCACTAGGCACGAGGTGAGGGCTTGGACAGCCTTCCAAGCCAAGTTCAAGCCCACAAGCGACAGAGGCCGGCTGCATGTACGGAAAAGACACGCCAACTCCACGCCTGTCTGCAGGAACTCGATACCGGCTGCAGGTACGTAGAATCTGTCACCAGATGAAAGACTCAAACGGAGCAGCTCCGAGATAATTGAAAGGTGCAGCAGTTCTAGGGAAAGCAGGGGTGGTGAACACCCTCTGCCGAGCCCCTATTTATTTCCTGCTCCCGAGAAGCGGTGAAAGGCAAGTGCTTTTCATAATTTTACATTGTTCAAGCAGTGCACATCTTAATTTCAGATCCATGAGGCCTCTCCTCTCGGAATTTGACTCGGAAACGTCCAGCAGATCAACGTGGGCGAGCTTCGGCCTGACGACGCACCGTGGTGTAACCTCATCACGGCCGGTGTCAATCTCCATCAGCACAGTGATATCCAGCCTCCAGGATGTCAGTCAAGCTCACCCACAAGCATTTACCCAAAAGCAAATACACACTACCCGCGCCAGACGCGACCCGCCCATTTGCAGCAGTACGCGTGCCCCTCGATCGCCGGCACCAAGCTTTATCCAAAGCATGGGGTAACAGGGACAGGCCAGGCCAGAGCACAGCTGAAACCGTGAAACATGTTTCCCAAGTTCCCAACGCGGACAATTGCGCGATGGACCTGTGTCAGATGTCTGACTCCACCGAGCAGGTGGTCGTGGCCTCAGTGGTCAGGATGCCCAGGCTAGGCGAAGGGATCTTGGAGAAACGGTCGTGGTGGTCTGACTCTCTGGGAAACAAGCAGCCGAGCAAGGCATATCAATGCACGCATTTATGGTTAACCTTCCATTCGGACCCCGGATCTGCGATGGCCATGAAAAGCAAAATCATGCTCTGCTGCACGCACTTGAGATTTGCAGCAGACGAAGGGGGGAGCCAAGGGGGGGCGCCAGATCCGAGCGCTTGAGCACCACGGTGGCGCAAAGACCTGCCGGCGAGTGGTTTCGCTACCGTTTCCGCAGCCGCCTGCATCTCACATCAAAGTCAAAAAGGGAGCAGTAGGAAAGTTGCTAGGTTAGCATCTCCGCTCTGAACTCAAATTTGGATGATGCGCCGTCTTGTCCCTCCCTGCACCCCACAGATGATCTCGAACGGAGCAATGAGCTTCCCGAATCCAGCGAGCTTTCGCTGACGAAAAGGAGAGGCCTCCGCAAATTCCAGCATGTTTCTTCGGAAGGTGGCTCTTCCTTGGAGAAGGTAAATGCAAACGCACTGCCGGGCAGCAGTTGGAATACGATCTGATTACAGTACCTGGATGTCACTGTCGTCACCTCCTCCTCTTCGCTTCCTGAGCACCTTCACCCTTGAAGCGAATGGGCCGCTTTACAGCTGACCAACCCGTGCCGCCCCCATCGGGGTCCTGACTGCTGCACCATCGTACGAGGACCTCAACTTCACCAATTCCTAGCGGCCACATCGCACGCCGAAACCCTTGGCTCATGGTGACAGCGGGCCAGTTCCTAGTCAGTGCCAAGAAGGCAGCCTTCCAAGCGCTCCAGCGGAGAAGCGGTGTGATAGAAGCAAGAGGCTTCTTCCAGTGATACAGCAGCACTCGCACTGGCCAGAGGGAGCACAGTGGGCCTGCCCGCCAAGCGCTTCATTGGTGCAGATAACTACAAGTACCCCTGAAGCAACAAGCGAAGTGTCGTTGAAACAAGAACGTGATGTGGGCGGGCCTCCGTGCTCCCAAACGCATACAGCTCCATCATCGTACAGCGGACAAGAAACATCTAATCTGGGCTAAATACAGCGTGACTTCTTATCGAGTCGTTGATCTCGTGTTTGGGCGGCAAACGACGAGATTTAAGGATCCATCGGTCCCATCAGCCGTGCATCAACATCAGCCAAGCCAGAGCCAAAGACAGACGTCAGTGCCACTGGTCTGCAGCTCTGCGACCATCACGATGCAAGTTCCTTTCCCAGCGCAACGCCATCACTACACTCTGGAAAGGTACTCCACTGGAACCACGTCTAAAAGATTACGACCTCGAGGCTCTCAGGCTCCGTCTCATAATAGACATAAATGTTCCACAAATAGTCTCTTACAGATCTAGAGCACTCAGACGCCCTCGTTCCCCACTTACGAAGGTACAGATCACGCAAGGCTCCATCGGCCTTTGATCAGCCAGTGCTGAAACACCATCAATCACGCTCCCCACTCCCACACACCAAATCACAATCCGCCAAGGAATCAATGCCGTGCATATCCTCTCCACCAATGAGACATCCACGTCCCACCCACCCTTCTGGTTCGCTCATCTGTCTTGAACGATTTTGAGCCTCTTGCTCAACCCGAGCACTGCCGAGATGGAACCAATGACATGCCCTCTTACGAGATCATCGCCTTTTCTTACCATCCTCTCATCATCTTCGGCTGCCTAATATCCTTCACATGTCATCTATCTGCATGCCTTCCAAAATCCAACCAAGAATCCAGCCACGATTCGGGCGAGCTGGAAGCTATTCAAGTCCTGGTCCTCCATCCCTCATCAACCAATCAAAGCCCATTTCCCGATGTCTTCTACCTTCCACACTGGCACCACGTACACATGACAATTTCTGCACATCATCTCAGCCACCTAAGACCCAATAATCCGGATTCCAACTGCGGGTAGTCGGGTCCCTTCCGTACTTACGACGCCTCTGTGATTCCCCAGCTGAGCTCCGGTGGCACCGATTCGCTCCCGACGATCTTGCCTAGAGTATTCGTGACATCTTTCCCTCCTGAGCTAGGAATCCCCCATCGAATCGGCGCCGCCAGTCAACTTTTCGTGAATCACAATACACGTGTTCCCTTATGTCACGCATACGGGAATCTGAGAGGCAAATGAGAAGTGAGGAGTGATAGAGCATGGGCCTCGTATCTTGAGATCTGACCAGAGCAAGATTTTAGGTCGCAATCTATCCTTAGCGGGAATAG
The DNA here is from genome assembly GCA_021399475.1 of Hyaloscypha finlandica. Classification (NCBI taxonomy): domain Eukaryota; kingdom Fungi; phylum Ascomycota; class Leotiomycetes; order Helotiales; family Hyaloscyphaceae; genus Hyaloscypha; species Hyaloscypha finlandica. The sequence continues at coordinate 218,125 of JAJTUR010000079.1, read as the reverse complement.
AAAGCTGTTTAGTATGAGGTTCGAGGTTTTGGATAGATGAGGAGAGCTGGACAGAATTGCCGAGTTTGTTGTTCCATGGATATGCCAATCCAAGCATGACGAGACGCTTAGGTTAATATATTCCACGCAAACCCGAAAATAGCAACCTCTCTAGGGTTTCTATTCGGAATTCTGGTGGCACTTTCAATGACTCGGTAAAGCAGGGAACAAGGCTGCGTAGATTCAAAACCGTGAAAGTGAGACTTCCTTTCCCTGCTCCAAGTTTGTCGTCCAAGTCAAGCCACCCGGCCCACAACATCCAATGACAACCCAAAATCCACCAAGCACAACCCCTCCAACATACCCCTCTTGCCCCGCCAAGTAACCACTTAACGCCTTGCACACCAAGGAACTCAAGTTCCTCAGCATATTGCAAACCAACCTGCACATATAGTCACTTGCAAAATCGGCTTCGTCTCCTTTCGCCTAAAATTTTTTGAGCACAGACCACCCCACCCATTTTTGGCGCTCGCGCTGTAGCTGCTTTGTCATCCCGTGTACTCCAAAGTATCTCGGCATCCAAACGGCGTCGCAGATAGTGTTGCGGCTCTGTTCATGCGGCCACAAGGGCGGCGCCGGAGCTGGGCAAACAACCAGGCTAACCGGGTTAGCCGGGTACTTGCACGCAAACCCCACCATCGTTGACCCTCGTTCCTTCGCAGACGCTCTAGGCACTCAACGGCACTTTGCGCATCCTCAATCTCATCCGGGCAACAGCGGGAGTATCGTCCGATTACGTAAGTTCAAGACCTAACTTCTGCCGTGTTGTCGAATACTCACGAGTTGTTCGAGTACATTGACAGCTAGATTCCCTATTGAAATAATCGTCGATTGCTATGTCCGGCGCTAATGCTCACTTTATCGCTGGCTTCATTTCACGCGTGATCTCAACTACTAAGGCAACTAAAGCGGTATATGATGCCGCCAAAGACGCGGAAGGCCAGCCAGAGGAATTTCGTCAGGTGGCTGCACGACTGCCACTAATCATCGTATTCCTTCAAATCGCCGAAGAGAAGACTCAGGCGCTCGACAAGACGGCACTGAGGGATTTGGAGCGCGTTCTGAAGTCATGTAAAGCGAAGGCTGAAGCCCTCGAGAATTCTTTCCAGAGGGTTGTTCGCAAGGATATCAATAAGTGGGGCAACCGATACAAGAAAATCCTATATAGATTCGGGGAGGATAATGTGGAGGAGTATTTGGATGATGAAATATTAGCAGACAGCCAAGTGCTTGACGAAGTATGCAAGAGGCTGATAACAACTAGCTTCCCAAAAGATGGCATTGTGCCATCGGCGACCTCGCCGCAAGGTATGGCACAGCGCTCAACTCTTGTTTTCTTTGCTGACAAGCTCTCGCAGACCCCCGCTCCCTTTCTGAGCAAGTTTTTCCATCGACTATAATCAAAACACATGTGTATATACCACGAATACTCGAGGGCGACTTGGGCTGCGTCACTTCCGTAGCCTTCTCGCCGGACGGCAAACAGGTCGTGTCCGGTTCGCAAGACTACACGGTCCGGCTTTGGGATATCGTTACAGGAGCGGCGCTATATACACTCAAGGGCCACTCGGACTACGTTAGGTCAGTAGCCTTCTCACCGAACGGTGAGCAAGTCGTGTCTGGCGCAGACGATAAAACGGTCCGGCTCTGGGACACCGTTACCGGGGCACTACTATATACGCTCGTGGGCCACTCGGAGTATGTCACCTCCGTAGCCTTCTCGCCGGATGGTAAGCAAGTCGTATCTGGCTCGGGGGACAAGACAGTCCGGCTCTGGCTCTGGGGTACCTTTAGGCGAGTAGCAACGCATATACTAAAGGGCCACTGGGCCTCCGTCAGGTCAGTGGCCTTCTCGCCAGACGGTAAGCAAGTCGTGTCTGGCGCAGACGATAATACAATCCGGCTCTGGGATACCATTACAGGTGCGGCACTTCAGACGCTTAGGGGTCACTCGAACTATGTTAGGTCAGTAGCCTTCTCGCCGGACGGCAAGCAGGTCGTCTCTGGCTCGTTTGACGAGACAGTCCGGCTCTGGGATACCATTACAGGAGCGGTATTGCAGACGCTCGAGAACGACTCGGGTGGGATTTCGTCCGTAGCCTTCTCGCCGGACGGCAAACAGGTCGTGTCCGGTTCACACGTCAAAAAGGTCCAGCTCTGGGACGCCGTTACAGGTGCAGCACTACAGACGCTTATGGGTCACTCGAGCAACGTCTCCTCCGTAGCCTTCTCGCCGGACGGCAAGCAGGTCGTGTCTGGCTCGTATGACCACACGATCCGGCTCTGGGTCCGGCTCTGGGACGCCGTCACGGTGCCTACGCTGCAGACACTCGAGGACCACTCGAACGACAATAACTCAGTGGCCTTCTCGCCAGGCTGGATCTCAAAGGCTTGTGATATAGTATCACAAGCAGCCATATGGACACTAGAGTTGTCGCAGGATCCATTGTTTTGCACTCTACCGGGTGCAAGAGCTTTAGAGGTAGTCCTTGTCTCTTGGGGTCTTGTGGAACCACCGTTAGAGCCCGGCAGAATTCGTATCCGCTGGTATAGTGTAAGATAGTTTTTCCATTGTACTTACTTCTCTCTAGATTTCACTAAGTCTTGACAGGAATACGGTAGCAAATTCTTTCAAGATGCCTTGCTAGCAGATTGGGTACGAATGAAAACGAACCGCCCCGAGCTACTACGAAGTAGCCAAATATATAAGATGATGATGAAAGAGACCGTGGAAGGTGGTGACGACCCATCCGGTAAGAACAAGGTGTCAATAGAAAGTATACAGAAACCGGGGTTAAAGGGCGCCTCCCCGCCAACTAGTCAATATATAGCCGACAGGCATAATACTACTGACAATCAAGCAGCAAGCTCATCTTACTCATCACCGTCAAATGTTGGAGAACAGAAAAAACGGAAGGTTAAGGGAAAAGCGAAGGAGGTGGAACTGGAGAAGTGGTTCCTTGTCTGCATGCCTCGAGAGAATGAGGCAGCCGTGAGACACTTGCCTGCAAAGACTCCACAGGTTGATAATAATCTTATGCAAGAGATTAAGAGGACCTATGAAAAGGTTCGATCCAAATGGAGCCGGCTTTCAAAACTTCGAGTTGTACATAAGATACGGCTTCGTAGGGCATGTATTTTATAGAGCTGTGTAACCGCAAGTTGAACATTTACTGACTATTAATAGTTTGGTGTGTTCGTCGACCACAAGGAAGAACTGCAGTGGGACGCGGAGCATGATGTTCCTTTTAAATGGCCAGACAGCGCGGACAAAGAGGATTGGGAGTTTCGGGAGGACATCGACGATATAGAACTCGGCGTGTTGGAGGCTGCTATGATGGACCACTGGAACCATCCTAAAAGTCCACCCCTATCCCGAGATAGCGCCGACAACAGAGAGAAAAGAAGTCGGCTTGATGGTCTACGTCTTCCCGTTCCCCACAGATCCTGCCCTCCTAGATTACCCTTTTTCAATGAACTGAATCCGACACCTAACTCTGAGAACATCGTGGAGCTTTCCGCTAGCGGAAACTTCCAAGGAAACAACGAAAATATCGCACCTACAAATGATGTGTTCATTACACCAAGCCAGCTCAAATTCTGGTTTTACGAGTCGATTCCTAAGAAGAAAGATAAGCCACTACCTCATACCAGGGCAAAGGAAGAAACGAAAAAGAAACATCTAGTCGGATGGGGCTTCTGCATCGAGGAACGCTATAGTATATCGTGGGTCGTGATTGTGGTTTTTGCAACTTTGCCAACTGGTGGATTTGGCTTTGCTCTTGCTTGGTGTATCATACATGGCCCAACATTCTGGGGAATGTCGTCAGCTGTTATTGCGCTTTTTATGATGGGGTTCACGCTCTGGGTGGCGAGAATGAAGGATTCAAAATAGAACACTACCTGGTTATAATAATAGTCTGTGGAATAGCGCGGCGTTACATGTGATGGGTCACGTGAACTAATCTATCATGCCTTTATATAGTAGAATACGAACTGATCTCCGATCAATTCTTGTTGCCCGTTGGCTTGTTGGCGCACTGATTAAAGCTATTTATACCGCCTCCCGTCAAATTACAGCTTTGTCACTGTATTCTTTTGTATGGTTGATTAAGGTATGTTCGCATTACATCGTCGTCTGTATACCGAGAGCCGGATTGATATTGCTTACTCGCAAAGTCAATAATCTTTTCAATACCACTCTCTAACCTACTATAAAATGTTGTAGCATTACAATAATAGAATAAGAAATACGAGATGTGAGAGGTTAAAGAAGTGTTGTCTCCCTGGTCAGCTCCCCGGATTCTGAGTGCAGAGGACGAAGTGGCTGGGTTTCATAGAGTAACCTTTGAAAACAACAGAGGTGCCCAGGTACTACAGAGTACACGGGATGACAAAGGAGGTACGCTGTCAATGCCAAAATTAGATGAGGTGGTTTGTGCTCACAATCTTTTTAAGCGAAAGGGGGCGAAGCCCATTTTGCAAGCGACTGAGTCGCTTGCAAAATCGGCTTCGCTAAATTCGCGTAAAAATAATGTGAGCACAGACCACCCCAGCCACTTTCGGCTGACACTGTGGCTCTAGTCCAGGCTAAAAAAAAAAGTGAGCAAAAGGCCACCTCCGCCATTTTTGGCGCTGGCACCAAGCCACCTCCATAAACAGTCGCTGCATGACATCTAGCACTGCGTCCCGTGCACTTAGAATCTGGGGAGCTGACCGGGGAGACAAAACTTCTCTGAACCCTCGCATCTCACATTGCTTGTTCTAGCTTGTTCTATTGATGCCGACTATGTGATCTATCTGGCAATTGTTCAGGAACATCAGAGGTTCGCACGCTATTAAAGTTTAGACTCCCTCAGTCTCCTTCACGACTGGGGCTATATTGCGCTAAATCCCATCTATGAATCTCCTTGAGCTAATCAACCAGCTATCGGACTGCATACTCGTCGGAGAGTCTGCTCTACATAGCCTCTTCACCGTACACCCAGTCCACCGGCCAGCCATGTCAAGAGTAGGTTGAAGGATCTAAACGACGAGTCCTTCAAAGTGAGCTTAGAGTGCCAGAAATTCGTCACGTCTTTGCTTTCCGTGTCGCAGCATATTGATACTATCGATCAAACAAGGCCAGAGAGCCATAGAGCAAATCTCCTGCACAGTAATATCCTGACTCGCCGTCTCGCTCCAAGTCGATCATGAAGTACGGGCAGCAATCCAATCGCGAAAAAAGGCACAGTTCTGAAACACTGATCGTGATCTTAGCTCAGGCCGAAGGAAACAATGTATTATGTTCGGCAATCCTTTCCACTCGGCGGTTCATGGGGGAGAATGGACTCGACACGATCGAGTTGATATCGTTTCTCGATGCTGCAGAACGAGCTTAGTATAGCTTTGGTAGGGGCCTGCGATTCCGAGGTGTCAAGAAGGCTTTGAGGAACAGATGCAAAGGGGCTAATACCAGAGTGGGAGTCCGTCTTGCCTGTCCGCCTTCAAGGCGTAGGACTCGTTGGCATATGGCCTCGTTGACACAATTGCGGCGACTGATGCACCTTTCCCCCAAGGTGGTTTCGTTGCATGAGGATCGGTAGGAGGACGTTGAAAGACTCGATGGCTCAAAGTGCTGTCTGAGCGCTGCACTTAGAATCACGTGAGAGCAGAAACTTTCGAAAACTCTCAATTAACGCGAACCAGGCTCAACATCGCCGAGCTAGCGTGTCTTGACAGCAGCTAACGAGGCAAGAGACCCTCTACATTACAGGCAGGCACTCTAGGGGTGCCCTGTGAAGTAGGAAAACAAGAGCCTGGGACTCGCCCTAGGACCCCACTAGGTGGGTGACCATCTTGGGCAGTATCTAACTGACAAAGGAGAGCTATGTACAAAGTGGTGCAGAGCACCAGGGAAGGTGGGTGGGTCGAAAAGCACCCAGGAACTGTGTGAAAAGAGCACTGAAGTGAGGAGAGCAGAGAAGGGGCCAGAGGCCCCTTTTATGCTCTTCCTCGCTGGCGCTCAGACCTCCTCCTATCTTCAATGCGGTTGGGCGGAACGGAGATTGCTCAGCCTCCCGTCGAGGCTAATATCAAGCAGAGCAAGGCGGTAAATGACACTCAGATACGTGTGTAATACAAAGTGCTAGTCCATGCGTTGACATTGTATCTATATTTTTGAGGCGGATACTCTACTATAAGACTGTTCGTCCTCCTTATATTCTTCTTGCTTTTTCTCTCGGTTGTGCGTCCAATTATCACCCCTGGCTATGCGCTCAGTAGTAGAGGTGCGCCCAGCACCGCTGGGCTCTCTCATCTCAGCCGCAAATTGAACAAGGCTACATCAAAAGCGAAAGCCAGCGGCAGCAACAAAGACACAATTAGTCTCAGTACGCCCATGTCATTCCGATAGTCAATCTCGCTGCCAACATTAGATGGAGATAACTGTCTCGCGTCCCGCCGTTCACTCTCTCGAATGGCCGGAGGTTCCCCAAACCAGCTTCAAACACGAAGAGGTCCACGAACAAGTGCAATCGAATGCACGACAAAGAAACAGCGAGTCTCCTTCAAACGAAAGAGTAAATTGGGAGGAAGATATTCAGGCAACGAATCAAAGGGCACACCTGGCGTTGGTTACTGTTACTATAGCAGACAAGGTTGTGGACTCTCCGACTCCAGCAGAGATCAACGCTCGGCCCGACATACAGGCGCTCCCTCGAGAGCCTTCCTCGAAGACCGTGGAACCTCAATTAGTTCAGCATGGGTGGCTTAGACTTGGACAGCGATTCAAGCCGACAAAGCTATCTTGGCCCAATCCACAACTCTCTCTCGGTACCCAATGCCGTCGTCTGGCTGGCAATGACTGCTGGGTAGCTATTGGCCCAGCACAAGAGCTCTTTGCTCTCATAAAGAAAGAGATAGCCGATCTTCTCGACGCGCGTATTGACGAATTAGAGATAGCGGAGCCTCTGGCGGGGGATATTGTCATGTTTAACATGTACATGATTGGAAAGGGCGCGGCAACTGCGAAACCAATGATTCTCTTCACCTCCCAGAGTCAGAGCCGGCGTCGGAAAGCCATCAAATTTGTCAGAGAAAGTGACATACTCAAAAATTATCCGAAGATAGCTCTTGCCGAGGCCGCCATGTCTCCACTCACGGGCGGTAGTCGAAATATACAGCTTCTGGCAGGGCAAAATATTCCATACCCAAACGAGGAAACCTCAGCGACGACAATATACAAGAGAGCGATTTCCTCTGGGTTTATTAGCGCAATTGTTGGGGGTGTCGTCGGTGGAGTGGCATTAGTCGCTTTCATTATATCGTTGTGTTTCTTCTATCGTCGCAATAAGCGCGCCCTCGAAGAAATAGATTTCCCTCCACCATCATCACCACCACCACTACCACCACTACCACCACTACCACCATCACTACTACGGGGAAGTTACCCCTCTCATTTCCCGACCGGTGATTTGCAGCCACATCGTACCTATGTTCCGGCTCCACACAATCAGTTTGGTAAGCTTCCAGATAATCCCAATACCACGGGAATCTTCCAGAGCCAGCAGCTATTGGAGCTTGGCCCCGTTCCTCCGGTATACTCTCAATATGGGTCATATGTCGCTGCGTCACCTTTCCAACAGCCTCCCAATATTCATTTACCGCAATTAAAAATATCGGACGATACTGCGGTCTCTAGTAACATGCCAACAGAACCGCTGATTAATGTGAGATCGCTCATTATATGCCCCTCGACACGCAGACGAGCTACGATTGGTGGCATCATAAGTTTGAACGGTCATCGATATGGACTTACCGTTGCTCATCTGTTTAATGTTGGTCCTCTTCCGATTAGTAATGCTCTTTCCACTGGTCCTGACGCCCAGGATGACGACTTTGAGTTCGCATTCGATCAGGAGGATGGTGATGACATTAACACCATAAGCGATCTTACCATTGCTATTACCAGCCAAGGTATACTATAATTCCTGAATTCTACAGCACCGATACTAAATTGTACCTCTATAGCAAGCAATTCCTCCGCAGCGTCATTGTCACAAACGCAGACTACGAATTCAACTAGCTCAAATGTTCCAAAACAGACCCATTTATTAGGTAATAGCGATCTCGACATACCTATCGAATAGATGGCCAACTCTGAACAACCTCCTCTCAGCCCAATCCCTGTAACTTTGCCATTTGCATCCTCGATCCAAGATACGAAACTAGGATCAGACTGGGCCCTGGTTGAAATTAGGTCACTTGCGCCACCAATCGATATGAACCATACATCACTCGAACAACGTATTACTCACCCTAAACGGTTTGTGCAGGCCTTAGTCAACGAGTCTGGTATTATTATTGGGACAAGTCAAGGTGGATTTATCAGAGGAAAGATACTTTCACATGCTACAATGATGCGACTGTCGCAGCACAGTTATTTCCAAGAAATGTGGACGATAATACTTGACGGTGTTATAGGTATTTTGGCACCGATTTTAGCTCAAGATTTAATCTAACAATACGTAGCTGAAGGTGACTCTAGATCATGGGTTATAGATTATATCACTGGCGACTTGTATGGACATGTCGTGGCTGGAGTTCCGGGTGGTCGTATTGCATATCTCGTTCCTGCGTCTCAGGTTCTGAAAGACATAGAGCGGGTAACTGGACAGAAAGCCAAACTCGATGGGTAGGCTAACTAGGTCGACCTCACACTAATATTCGGTATAGTGGGTTGCTAAGATATGATCACGTAGTTTAGAAGCCCGTTTCTTATCCTCCTAGAGTTGTGGTAATTTGTATTCTATCGTAGAAGTGTATCAATTAATATTCATAGAGATTAGTTGTACTGTATAAAGTAAATATATTTGTATATTCTATTACGTAGAGTCCGTTCTCGAGTCCGTGCGAATCATCACATACTAATGTCTCAGATGTGCTCTATGAGGCTGAGCTAAGGCTGCAGCCTAGAAAAACCCCAGCTTTCGTCATCGACGAACTTGATGCAATACAAGAAAGTGATTCACTCCATAACGAGGTAACATCTAAAACTATACGCAATCCGCATCTCGAGGCCTTTTAAAAGTTTGGACATTTTGTATGGGCGAGCTATGCACGAGTTGGAGCACCTCAGCCTTCCCCTTGCAAGTCGGCGGGCGATTGTTTCCCAGTTCTGGGGAGTCGAGAGTGCACAATCTCCGAAAGTCGAATCCGAAGATGATCCTTATTTCTCATACTTCGAAAAACAATGCCGAGATGCACGGCAACTAGACGATGCCGTGAGGCCAGTCTGCACGTAGCACAACATCTGCGACATTATTGAATAACTGAAAACTGGGGAGACTCGAGAAAACATCCGTGAGAAACTTCTTCAGAAGGCAACAGATGACCCTTTTGGTGTGTTAGACACTCGATTTTTCGATCTCGCAATAGACCTGGCCGTGCGGCTCTGGTTAATGGTGCATGTGGAATATGTTTATCGAGGAGTGACGTCGCAAACGTCCATCACGTGGCAGAGCGGAACTCTCAACGAGGCACTCTATGGACGTTTTCGTCACGAGCTGATTTTAACGGATCAGATAAAGCTCGAAAGAGTCTTCAACGCTATGAATATTGAACGCATAGCTGATGTAAGAATTCAGTGGACGCCAAATTTGGTGGACCATCTTCGCTTCATTGAGGATGGAAAGACTCCTGTTCTCAACATCTTCTACTATGCAACTTTCCTAAAGTACTACACAGACAGGTGAGTTTCATTTGGTGCCCTAAGTTGATGGAGAAGCTGACTAGTTTTAGTAAGATATATCCTCCCGGACTCATTGAAGAAACTCGCCGCACTCTGGCGCTGCTCTTGCCCCAACACGATAATGCCTGTAAGAAATGGTTTCGTAGTCACCATTCAAAGCTACGTCTCGATCCTGCGGCTATCAATTGTGGACAGCTCAAGCTCGAAGAACGGCAGATCACAAGATTCAAGTATTGGCACGACCGTCTTGTCGTTATCAAGCAGTTCTTTGACGAGTCCGAGCCACGGACTATCAAGCAATGGTGGTATGATAATAGGAAAAGGGTACAGTGGTTCTGGGTCGCTATTGTTCTAGTCGTTTGTACCATTTTATTCGGTATTATACAGTGTTTTGAGGGGGGGTGGCAGATCTGGAAAGCGTATCATTCTTAAAAGATGAACAGGGCATATTCGTGATGGTTTACAGGCTTATAGCTATCGGGTTCGGGTGGAGATTTTACTCCCAGTTGTAATATTACTCTAATATTCGGAAATTCACCAGGGTATGTAAACCTACTTACTAAGTTAGGTCTGTAGCCCTAGTCCCTAGTTTTAATCCTACTCGACTAGATTTGAGTTATTCTGATCTTTACTAGCTTAACGGGCGACGTTACACGCCTTGGCCACTGTCGCATGGACATGTCTCACGTGCACAGGCACACTTCAGGTACAGAAGCCACTGCGCGGTACGTCAACTCATGGACTACCCCGGTGGCCCCCTAGCACCCCCTTGGCTAGTCCCTGGCGATTACTTATATAAACTAGAGATTTCCTCCCTTATGGATGGATTCCTCATGTAGATTCTTCAATACATTCTCTTCTCAACTCAGAAGCTCAATATACTATAATACTTGTGCATGCGACAACAGGTAACTGGGACATGCAAATATGTTGATTGAGAATTTGAGAAGAGAATGTATTGTAGAATCTCCCAAGAAAGAAGCCTGAGACCTCTGTAAGAGAGGTAATTTCTGTGCTTATATGATATAGTCAGGGACTAGCCAGGGGGTGCCAGGGCGGTACCACAGAAGGTAGTAGGTACGAGAAGTCAGTGCTAAGATAGGCCACGAGTCCAACTTTACACTGAAAGTGATGTTTACAACTGATGATCGCCCAGACTGTAGATTATGCTCTGCTGTTCGAGCGTGCCTTCCCCTCTGTTAGTGTAGGCAAAACCTACTAGACGAAGGGATGAGAAAGGGGCGGGAAGAGGCCAATTTCGAAGATATTGAACACGTGCAATACCGAGGATGACAAGCGCCACAAATAGCTTATGTATGTGGTCTGTGCTCAGGTCTTTTCCAGACGAAACAGAACGAAATCGATTTTGCAAATGACTGTAGCAACCTTTAACGGAGGTGTCCAGGTACTGTACTAGAGAGTACACCGGATAACAAAGGAGGTACGGTGTCAGCGCCAAAAATGGATGAGGTGGTCTGTGCTCACAATTTTTTTACGCGAAGGGGGGCGAAGCCGATTTTGCAAGCAACTGTACCGTCCGAATGAACATGTTAGCCAACCTTTCCCCACTGCGCAACTGCATGCCCTCACCCGAACAAGGCCACTCGCTACTGCACACCTCGGAACCGCACAGCTATCAACACTTCAAGTGACGCAAGCTGCCTATCCCACGCTAACATGCGTTCATGTACCCCGGGATCCCACAGCTGCCAGCGAACATGTGCTCGCTACTGCAAAGTTCATGTACTGTACTCCGGATCCCCACAGCTGCCATTGACCTCCCGTACCGCAAGATGCCTATTCTCGTTCGCAGCATGATCACTCGCTACTGCAAGTGCAACGGAAAGTAGCATATGTCAGCTGTCAAGTAATATAACTCGCCTTGTAAGTTTATGTCAAGAGCCTTTCCATGCTTGATAGAGGACCATACAGGCGGTAATCCGAGTCCATGTTATATTTCAAGACACGCAAACTTGAGACATGGCAGCCTTGCATTTCACTTGAAAAGGAAGACCGCAAAACAGAATGTATAGTACCATTGAGAAAGAACGGCTTGTATCAAGAATAACCAATCTACTCATAAGCTTTGGGACAATGAATTGGGAGGGAACAATTCTCCTCTAACAACCAGCTCTCCCATCACCTTCACTCTTCTGACAATCCCGTGCATGTACAACCCTGCAAACAAGCTCTTCTTCAACACCATCACTGGCAACAATTCCCATTTCTCCAACCACCCAATTAACCTGTTCTCCCCCGTCCACACAACTCTCGCCTAAATTGCCTCCAGCACCCCCTGAAAACGCGTCGGCCTCCTTCTGGGCAACTCTCGCGTCCCTAACAACCTCCCAAGCTCTCACTTTCTCCCTCCTCTGCCTTGCAGCCCTCCTCGCCACATCCGCCAACGTATTGACGCCCAGTCCCTCAAAACGACTCAGATCCGCCAAGAACTTCCTAACGCCACACCCAGTGATCTCTTCAATCCATTTATCGACATCCTCATCACAAGCTGCTGCCGTGGCAACGTGGAGGCCTTTGAAGACTTGCTTGTCAGTGATCTTGCCTGGTTTGAGAGCGATGGTGTCAAGTGATGAATTTGTGACGACATCTGGGAGTTGAATAGGGAGGTTGACCACCACCGGAGGTTGAGTGGCTTGAGGAACTGACTTAGGGCGTGAGCTTGTAGAGTATTGGGCGCGCTCTGGTGTCGATTGAGATTGCTTGAGCTTGAGTCTTGGTAAAGAAGGCCTCTTCATTGGATCCGGGATTGGAGGTTGGTCGGTGTACACCACATCTATCTCTATCGGCATAAATATCTCATCAGGAACCTTGTCGCTTTTGGCGACTTCTTGTACAGGCTGATCAATGGCCGGAGGTTTTACTCGCTCTTCTGGGCAAGGAGCTGATCTTGGAGAAACGACATCTATCGTTGACCGTCGAGATTCCTGATCTGGCAAATTCCATGGACAGGTGTGCATTGGAGATATAGTTGCAGGTGCTTGTGTAGAAGGGAGGCATTGCTGACATGTGAGAGACGACCGTGAAGTGCAAGTATGGCACAATCCAGGTCTCGAAGAGTGTTCGGGGGCAGATTCTGGGTCCCGGGGAGCTTCATTGGCACACTTGGTGTAGAGCTTAGGTGATGGTAACCTCTCTTCTGTACTGGGAGAACTGGTCTCATCTTCCGTTTTAGGGCCAGCGGGCTCCAGATCATCAGTCTGTATGATTTGATCGACTCCTTCCCACTTCACTCTAGATTGTTTCCGAAATTTCGACCCCGAAGAAGTAATAACTGGCTCTGAGCATGCTCTGCAGTCGTCCCTGCACTTATTCTTGACCAGGGGAAATGTTTTGTTACGTCCGCTGGCGATTGGTGCTCTTTTAATGCCGCCATCGTCTTTCTTCGCCGCTGTTTCTTTGGATTTTTTCTGAGGAGCTTCACTGTCTACATCAGTCTGCGTTGCCATATCCACATATGTGGTCATAACACTAGAGTTAATGACGCCAACGCCAATGTCGTCGGTCTGCGTAAATACCTCAGTCTGCTGAATAGGGATATTTGGTTCTTTCGCAATCCTTGTGGACCGTTTTGAGATTGGCCGGGCTTTACATCATTAGCTACACCTTCTGAATCGTGAGGCCTTCACTCACGGGGAACTACAGGACCACTTTTCCTGATTCTCTCCATTGTCTTCTCCTTCGGGGGAGAACTAGAAGTTGCAACCCAACCTTCAAGTGGAGTTGGTGGCTCCAGTTTATCTACGCTGGGAGCAGCACTCATCTTATTTGTGGGCGAAACAGACTCAGGTGAAGTCTCAGGTTTTCGAAGCCATGGCAGAGACTTCTTACTTGGAGTTATGGGCGCCGGAGGAGGTGGTTTTGATGGTGGTGAGGCTACCCTCTCGTGAGGTGGAGTGAAGCCAATGATTGTATGATCAGTCTCAGATGACGGCTGTCTTGCGGTCTTTGGTTGTGGAGATGTCTTTTCATGTGGCGGTGTCCAACCCATTACCGTTGTCCCAGTTGAACCGGAAGCATAAGATGGCTCCCTACGCTTCTCCTTTTGCTTGCCCTTTCGAAGTACCATCTTGTCGTCTTTCGGTGGGGTAGGTGGTGGTGATTGTTCCGCCTCAAATCTGGATAATCGCAGCTGCTGATCTGATGTAACGGCAAGTCCGGCAGACTGGAATTGTGCTTGATAAGGTCTGAATTCGTCAATGGTACGTGCTGATAGTGTGGTCGGTGTGGCGACAAAAGTCCCTTTCGGTAATGACCGACAAGCTTGGAGATAGAGCTCGATTTCTCTTGTAAACTTCTTGAGAGCCTTCCGTTGACTCGGAGTGCGAGAAGAGGTATCAGAAACGATTGTACTACGGCTTGATGAAACAATGGATCGATTAGAGAGAGTATTGGCTCCTTCGGGTTTGGTGTGAAGGCCCAAGGAGTACACAGCGTCCCAAAGCTCTGCCGATGCACGACTTTGCTTCTTATTTGCTGGCGATTGGATTGCACTAGCTCCACTGGTACTCTCTCTGATGCGAGCTGGGCTAGACTTGCTTCGACTTTCAATACGATTCTTCGGGTCAATCCTACAATCATAAGTTCGCTGTCTTTCAAGCGCTTGAGAACCACGAAATGTATTTCTCCTACTGACCGTCTCAAGAGGACCCACGTGAGCGTACTACAATGAATTAGAAGTCAGCAATGCTCGACATTGTTCCAGAATGCTTGGGACACTGGCTCCGGAGACATGTCTGCATACCTCTGCTCCAGGTCTCCTTACGGAGTGGACCCTCGAGAGATCTGGGTTGGGAGACGATCTCTTCCGGTTCTCAAAGTTCTGGGAGTTCTGGGGCTTCCCGTAGGCTGGCACTTCCGCAACATGCATCAACGAGTACAGGTTCCCTGGTTCTCTCTTGTATGCTTTGACCCGTCTTACAGAAGAGCTAGCCGCTCCATCGGTGGAGGGAATCACGCTGTCATGTGGATGCTGGTTTCGAAGCCCAGACGTTGTACCAACACTTCTGGATGATTGAGGCCTAATTGAAGAAGTTTCGAACGTCCTTCTGTTGGCAAGCTCCGCTTGTGAAGCGCCCCATCCAAACACCTGGATGTGTTGCCTTGCCCTCTGTATAGTGTGTCTGCGGGATCGAACGACTGCTGATGTGCCTGTACTTCTTGAACTTCGTCCCCGTCGCCTTCGAAATCGAAGGTTGAATCGCTGTTTCTTGCGTGCCTGTAGAATGGAATTCCCAAGGGGTACTCGCAAAACTTGTTTAGCAGCGAGCTGCGAACGGGACCGAAAGGAGTTTTGAGGCGTGGATGCAACTCGAATTCGTGGAAGACGATGGTGAGGACGGCCCTTCCAATGGATTTTGATATTGGGCATCATGGAGAGAATCTATAAGGATGCATTTTAGGAGGTTGAAGGGAGTTGAAGCTTGTTCCGGATATTCCTGGGACATTGGCATAGAGTCGTGCCTTCCCTAATTGCTGCCATGGAGGCCAATTGGCATCACTCCACACCTGCCTTCGCTGATTGTCCTTCACAACATCGGAATGGCTTCCTGGCCAATATCCGAACAACACCGGGACAATGATAGCCATGCTGGAGGCTGAATGTCCGCGACGAATTTAGTACATTGAAATCCCCAAAGCCTCACTCATCGTATATCCTTGATCCCGGGGGACGAGTACATTTCGAGCTGCCTTTGCCCTTTTCGTAGCAGGAATTCTATCGCAGCAAAGTCTTTCTTGTCAAGGCCAATGCCCTTCTCAAATTCCGTCCTGCATTAAGACCCCATTAGCTTCACTTCCCAAAGCTGCTCGGGAACCCTCAAGATCTACTCGCCTTGCAAAGGACTCGAAATGCGGTCTCACAATCTATTTATCTTCATCAGGAAGAGCTCACAGACACTGTTCACCCAAGCTCACCACATCTTTCTTCCTGCTTTCCCGCAGGCATTTCCGATAAAGAGATAACACCTCTCTCTGCAGACCTGAATACCTCATTGCGGCTTCCGTGCACTTCTGCTCGTCTCAATTGATACAGGCGAAGTTTTTCTTGAAGCTCGAGGATTGGTGGACTTTCGATGACGGGAGGATTCCGAGGTTGCAGGGATCAGAGCTTCTGCATGTCTGGTGGGGTGGAGCGGTCCGATGACGGCAAATTGAACGTCCACTTCCCGACTTCTTTGCTGCCTTCAGGGAAGTGCATTGCTCGGAGACTTCTCTTTTATTTATTGTACCCACTCTCTCCGTAGATTTATCTGAATTTCGGAGTCTCAACTGATATTGAGATGGCTACATTTTCCGTAAGTTTCTCCACCCGCGATTGTCCAGACACTTACAATTTTCTCAGAGACTTGTCAGGTTCTTGGCAAAAGACGGGCGAACCTATTATGGAGATGCAATTCTTCCTGATGGAGTGACAGATATTGCTAAAGCCAAACAGGCTAAGATTATTCGAGGTCAGATCTTTGGAAAATATGATGTTACAGACCAAGTTGAAGATATCCGTCTCCTACTCGCACCACTGGCACTGGACGACGCAAAGACTGTGAGATGCTTGGGACTCAATTATGAGCAACATGCGAAGGAGGTGTGTTTCCTCTCATCCCAGAAGAGATACGTATTAACATTTTCAGTCAAACTTACCAATTCCTAAATTTCCCGTCCTCTTTGTAAGTCTTTTCCCCACTGCACTCATATGATAGGGCTCACATACTCTCAGTACAAGCCCATTACCTCTCTTGCGGGCCCAACAGATCCCATCCCGGTCCATCCTTTGGCTCAACAAGGCACTGGACTAGACTATGAATGCGAGCTTGTCGCCATAATTGGAAAAGCCTGCTCAGACGTTCCCGAATATTCTGCACTGGACTACGCATTGGGATATGCAATCGGCAACGACGTCTCTCACCGAGACTGGCAACTCAAACACGGCGGCGGCCAATGGTCCCTAGGGAAGGGTTTCGATGGCTGGGCCCCTTATGGTCCAGGTATCGTGAGCAGCAAGATTATCAAAGATCCCCAGAACCTACAGATTACGACCAAGTTGAATGGGAAGACGGTTCAAGAGAGCAGTACGAAAGACATGATATTTGGTATTGCGAAGACGATTGCATTTTTAAGTCAAGGGACCACGTTGTTACCTGGTGATTTGATCTTCACTGGAACACCACAAGGTGTGGGAATGGGAAGGAAGCCACAGCTTTGGTTGAAAGATGGCGATATCGTGGAGGTTGGATTAGAGGGTGTAGGGAGTTGCGTGAATAAGGTTGAGTTTACGAAGCCTAAGGCTAAATTGTAGATGGAACTAAGCGCAGTTGAGAACTGTGGCAGCTTCATTGATAGAACTTTGAAAATTGAAATTGACGGCCGTTTCTACTACAATTTTCATGACAAGGTCGAAAGGAACTCTGTAAAGGAAATATGCGCCTGGTATCCAACACTCCTAACTCCAGATTCTCTCTCTTGTGTCTTACTCATCTTATCTCTCATCTTGTCTCATCTTTTAGCTTTCGACACTGATTTGTCTAACTCATACTAACATTCTCACCTCACATAAACATCTTGGCCAAACTAACCGCACCCCCGATGCCTCCTAGCCCTCCAACTACACTCCCAATCCCCTCCCCAAGCCCGCCCAGCGGCCCCTCAACCTTCGTCCTCTCAAACTGCATGTGTCCCCCTTGACCCCTCCCAACGCCATACCCACCACCATTACTCCCACCAGCCGCAGCACCGAACATCTTCTCAATGCCTCCCGGTAATCTGATTCCGAACTTCGCCAACAGACCAGTCAATGCGCCTCCGGTTATGAGAGGCATGATTACGAGCATGAAGACTTTCATCGGGTGTTTCTTGAAGTAGTATAACAGGTCTCGCAACAGGCGGCGCAGCTTGGAGTATATGCGCGCCATGTAGCCCGAGCGAGGGGAGCGCTTGTAGTAAGATGATGATCGCTGGCCTCCAGCTGCCCACCCTATTCCAATGTTAACACCGTCCCATTTCCACTTGCCCAAAGAACGCAATCTTACCAAAGAAACTACTGCGACTCGAATTATGCTTCGGATCACCGAGCCCAAAGATGCCGCTTCCCCGCGAGGCATTGTGCTTCGGGTCCCCAAGTCCAAAGATCCCAGACCCTCGCGGAGACGAGTGCCGGTGGTGTTTTCCACTGCTGCTGGATTTGCGGTGTTCATGGTGGCTGCTGCTGTGGTGACGGGAGCTCCCAACTTCTGAGGCGCCGTCGAACCAGCCCATTTTGCGAGCCTGGGGGAGCTTGGGGGGAGCTTGAGCTTGAGCTTGGGCTTTGACGGAGCTGCAAAGTCGCAAAGCTTATTGAGATGTGATATTTGAGATTCAAACTCCGTGAACACTGCCCAAGGTAATTGAGCTAAGCGCGAGTGGATAGGACAATGAGTCAGGTAGTTTACGGCGAGTGGTGAAGGGAGAGAGAAGTAGAGGAGAGAGCTAGAGTTGAGAGTTTTGGCTGTCAGCTTCACCGCTTCGTAATTGGAGAGGCTGGGCCCGAGGTGACAGGGGTCGGGAGGGAAAAGAAAACACGTGCTTTGGGAGTAGACAGGGAATGAAACGAAACTGTGGCTTTTGGAATGTGCACCGCCACTCATGACGCACACAAGAATCCAGACCAGTTGGTACATTCAGTTCTCGAGGACAAGTCACAGGTTTTGCTTTCTTCTTTCTGAAAAGAGCATAAAGTTCCGACTTTGCTCTGAGATCTCTCTGCCTATTTTTAAACTTTTAGAAGAACAGACTAGAGAGCAATCATGGCAGGAGTTCCAGTTGATTACTGTAAGTCCAGCCTTGTCAGCCTACTTCTTTCTTGATATCTAACGGCAATACAGACGCAGCACTAGGAGTCTCCTCCACAGCAACAACGCAGCAAATTCGAGATGCCTATAAACGGTACCTCCCCTCCCCTTCATCTTCCTTCGAAGTAGTAACTAACAGCTCCCCAGAGCAGCCCTCAAAACCCACCCCGACCGCGTCCCATCCGATTCCCCAGAACGCGCCGAACGAACCCGCAAATTCCAACTCATAAACGACGCCTACTTCACGCTCTCGGACGCCGCCCGCCGTCGAGACTACGACTCCGCACGCACCTACCACGGTTTCGGCAGCGGCGCCTCCACCGCCTCAACAGCCTACAACTCCGACCAAGACGGCGACGAAGACATCCCAGACCCAGGTCCTTCCCCACCTGGCGGTTTCCCTTGGTCAAGCTTCGGCTTCAGCGGAAAGGCGAAGAATCAGGAAGAAGAGCAGAGTTTCCAGAACGAGCAGTTTGGCGATGTGTTTGAGGAGATGTTGAGGGAGGAGGGCATGGCGGAGCAGGGGGGCACGCCTACGGGGAAGTTCTGGAGCGTGGTGGGCGGACTTAGTGGGGGAGCGATGGGGTTTATTGTTGCGAATTTTCCAGGCATGCTGGCGGGTGCTGTTGCCGGGAATAGATTGGGGGCCGTGAGGGATGCGAGGGGGAAGAGTGTGTATGCTGGTGAGTCGTCATTGTGCTGTTGTTGTGAAACCGTGACTGATTGGGAGACAGTTTTCCAGGAATTGCCGGCTAGTGATAAGAGTCGTTTGTTGAGCCAGCTTGCTGCTAAGGTTTTCAGCCATGCAGTGGGCTCAGGATGAGATTATGTGATTATGGGTTAGGATGGTCAGATGAAGATACCAGAGTTGCGATGGCGTTGTGGGATGGGGATTTCGGTACGGAGGTATATGGGATGATATGTGAATCATGAAAGGAACTTGGAAACAGGTCAAAAAGGCCATGACCTTCCCCGAACTATAGTAAGACATGCAATACAATACCCTTCGAAAAACCAATATAAGGCATCAAAGGTCTCAATCTTTCAAGCGTGGTTGTGAGACGGTGCGAAAGTGCAAGTGAAAGTAATCCATTAAAAGGAAAAAGAAGTCTATCATGCCAAGCAAAGAAACGCTCATCTGCCCTTCCCTTTTTTCCTGCCTCCACCAACAGGTTTCCTCGGAACACGCTCGCGCTCACGATCACCTCCTTTCTCACGCTCATGCTCTTGATCCTCCACAAACACCTGCACGCCGTTGCCCAAGTCGTCGCTTTCGTCTTCCTCGCTGTTGCTGCTACTATCCGCAAGTTCGTCCTTAAAAGGATCCTTTTGCGCGCTTCGTCTCCTTGACTCAAGATCCGAGGGCCTGACTGCAGCAGGATACGGAGTATTCATCGGGGGACTACGCCTGACAGTAGAGTAGATAATCTCAGGAGGACCAGAGGCAACGCGACGACTGGATTGTTCAGCACTTTGTTTGTACTTTTGTGGAATCGGAGGTGGAGTATCGGATGAGACTTGGTATTCGAAAGGATCGACGCCGTGAGATTGAGAAGAGCCGGAACTGCGGCGAGAAGGAACCCATTCTTCTTCGTCTGGCAATCGACGTCTCGAGCTGGTACTTGAAGAAGAAACTGGTCGGTTGCCTTCAGAGAAATGACGGCTGGATCCTGGTGCAAATTGCGGAGGCGGGCCGCGAAGTTGCTGGGATGTTGCAAATCGTGGGTGGGTGGGAGAGTTTCGGCTGGAGCCCACCTGAGGATAGTAGCCAAGAGGAGCATATGTCACTCCATCTGGCCCTTCAATGAGCATCCCAGGAGGATTTACAGGTTCATCCTGCCGCATGGATTTGCCTCTCTTTCGACTGGTTGGTTCTCCAATTGGGATAGTGACAAGATGCCGGTCACTTCGTCGCCTCCTTTCACTCCCACTTCCTCCACTAGATGCACTTCCTTTTCGTTCCTCGGCAGCAATAGCAGCAGCCTGCATCCGCTTCCGCCGTTTTTCCAGTGCGTCCAATTCATCCTGGTTGAGTTTCACCTCCCTTTTCCCCTTTTCCTGAGCACGGCGGATCCGAGCAAGCGCAGACTGTACAAGCGCTTCCTCCTTATCCCGCAAAGCAACCTGCAACGCATTCGTCCCCTCAACCTCGATGTCCGACTCTGAGTCCTCTAAAGAATCCTCCGAATCGTCGTAATTATAGGGCTTCCTTGCCCGTAAAGCTGGTGTCAAATCTATACCGGTAAACTGAAGTGGATCGCTAGTAAATCGTTTTTTGTCGAAATTCAAACCAACGCCTTGTGTATCTGTATCATCGTCGCTATCAAGTTCCTCCACACGAGCCTGCGCCTCCCACAATGCCTGCTCCTCCTCCCATTGCCTGCGCCTCCTGCTCCCCTTCGCCCCTGGTGGTCTTCCCCATTGGGGCACAGATTTGGGAGATCGCAGCCGACCACCTAGACTGCCTCCCCGGAAAAAGCCTCATCGATCGGTTTGTCCATGAATGAAGCGTGTCCTAGAATGCTGACTCCGCTTGCGCCGATGAGCCAGAGGATTGTTGTAATTGGTGATGCCCATAGGCCGAGAGGGACGGCAACGATGAGAAGGGCGGTGTAAAGCTGGGATGAAGTTGCTTTGATGAAGCCGACATCCAGATCCCTTCCTTCCAGTCTGCCGATTCCCCACATGCCACCGACGACGAGGATGATGTCAAAGAGTAGGACCAGATTGGTCAGCAAGCTGTAGATACTCAACATCAAGAAGACAACGAAGTAGTTGCTGGAGAAGTGTCCAAGGTTGTAGTTAACTCTCGACTGAACTTCTCCGAAGTTGGCCGGCTTGGACAGCCTCTTGAGATCGAGAAATTCGGAGATGGGCTTAAGGTTCGCAAATCTGTTGGACAGCGACTGTGACCGCACGCCAGCGAACCTATCTGAGAGGTTCAGCCGCGACGTCAGCACGTCGAGGGGGATCTGTATCCGTGACATTGCGTTGTTGTGTGGAGGTTGGTTCAAGGCGTTTGTTCGGGATAAGAGGAATTGAATTGAGGTTCAAAAAGCTCGTGGAATGATTCACCCTACTTATTCCAGTGCAATCCAGCAGGCAAAAGTAAGATCTCGCAGAGTCGGGTGAATTCGACGTGAATGCGTGAGGTGTCTTCGTGGTTTTCGTCTCGAGATCTGTCAAAATTAAAAATTTGGGTCAGCCCTCGTCACCCTTGGACTAGGCAACAGAAACGGTCCCAACGAAGCAGGAACTTACCTCTTTTCTGATGTATTTAACAAGAGGTGTGCGTGGTATTGCTGAGGCGCAGTGGAGAGGTGTTCGTATGAAGAATGTTGTTATACGTGTTCGAGGGGTGGCATAGGAACAAAGTTGCCAGGGTAGAAATAGACAAGATTACTCGTTCAGGGGGCGATCTTCCTCGCTGCAACCTCCACTCCACTCCCGGAAAGCAATTGCAACCCCTGCCCTGTGTGCCCACTGCCCAGCCAAGGATGCGTAAAACACCTCGCCGGCACTCGCAATGGATTGCACGCGGAAACACATGCGGCTCCTCGTTCTCAAGAAGGAGGAGAGGGCAGAAGGAAGGTCGGTGAGCGAGCAAGCTGGAGGGACTTGGTGACTTAAAGTACGGTGCAGAGGCAATACATTAATCACTTGTGCGGCCGTGCATGCTCCTCAATGACTGGAAACAGCGCAACACGGCGGGCGCAGGCAAGGCAAGGCAGGGCAAGGCGCTGCTCGAGAGTCAAGCCTAGTCGATGCGGGCAAAAACAAGCGGGTCCGCATCCCTGTCTCAGGGCCAGAACCTCGTTGCTGGCCTCAAAAAGTTCCATAAAGTAAAGCGCAGACACATCAGCGGTGTACCCTTTCCTCAACACCACCACCAAGATGAGGCTGTCGCTCTTGACTGTGGCCATAGTCGCCTGCTTACTCACTCTCGTTGCAGCCTGGAGCAAAGAAGGCAAGTTTTCGCCCCAATATCCCTCTTGGTGCCCGACTCCAATCACTAACAGCAATCCACAGACCAGGAAATCTTCCGTCTGCGAGATGAAGTCGAAGCCGCAGAAGGGGTTGGCGTCTCATTCTACGACTTCCTGGGAATCAAACCAGGCGCAAATCAGGATGATATAAACCAAGCCTACCGCAAGAAGTCCCGACTCTTGCATCCAGACAAAGTCAAGCAGAAGTTCATCGCCGAAAAATCGACTGGTAAGGACAAGGCAAAGTCTAAGAAGAAGCCAGGAGTCCACGTCTCCAAAGGCCCCTCCCAATCCGAGATTAAGGCCGCAACCAAGGCCGCCAGCGATCGATTCGCGCGCCTGGGCATAGTGACCAATATCCTGCGAGGATCTGGCAGGGAGCGCTACGACCATTTCTTGAGCAATGGGTTTCCTAAGTGGAAGGGAACTGGCTATTACTATGCCAGATTCAGACCTGGCCTTGGTGCGGTGTTGGCTGGGCTGTTCGTTTTCGTCGGTGGAGGTGGACATTGGCTTGCGCTGTACATGAGCTGGAAGAGACAACAAGAGTTCGTGGGACGGTATATCAAATTCGCCAGGCATGCTGCTTGGGGCGACAATCTGGGCATACCAGGATTGGACGGGACTGCCACTCCTCCCGTTGCTGCTGCCGATGATGGGGAGCCTCAGAGGCAGCCAATGAACAGGAGAGAGAGGAGAATGCAGGAGAAGGATGCCAAGAAAGAGAAGTCTGAGAAGAAGACCAAGGGCATCAAGGCTGCGAAAGCTTCGCCTGCGGCAACGCCCCCTGTTGGCGCAACTGGGCCCAGGAAGCGGGTTGTCGCCGAGAATGGCAAGATTCTTGTCGTTGACACCGTTGGCAATGTCTATCTCGAGCAGGCTGACGAGGAGGGCGAGACTCATGAGTTCTTACTTGATGTATGTTATCCCTTGACCTGATTCCCTTCATCAACTAACGAAATCGCAGCCCAATGAGCTTCTCAAACCCACCTTGAAAGACACAGCACTCTACCGTATCCCTATCTGGGCCTTTAACCGCCTTAGTGGCCGCTTCGTCAAGAAATCTGCAGAAGAAGAAGAGTCTGATATTTCGGAGGAGGATGTTCCCTCCAGCAGCTCAGGAGCCGAGGATTTTGAGGTTCTGGAAAAAATCAAGACGACTGCACAAAACGGAACTGGCAAAGCAGTAAGGAGGAGAAAGGGCAACAAAGGTCGGTAGAACTGACGTTTGGGAGGAATGTAGGATACGAGATGGGAGAAACTGTAGAATAGAAAAAATGTGGGTATACAGAAAAAGTGCCGCTAGGTGGCGAATTGGACAAAGGTATGGATATGGATTATTACCCAAAGTACACATCTTCTTGGTAGACTTGCATCCTCTCATTTGCCTGGTGTCGCGTGTTCATTCTTCGTCATCGCTCTTCGTTGAATCTTCTCGCTATCCTCCTGCATTCGCGTTGAATATTATTGCAATTGATACGCAAAAACTAGCTTGGTGTTCCTGGCCCTATGTATTAGGAGACCACGAAAAAGGAGAAGCCTGGCTTAGGTCAAAGCAAGATTTTGACTTGTCGAAAGCGAAGCTTTTAGTTACGCAAGGTGGCTGGTGTGGCTAATTGAGGGAGCGGGGAGGACGAGGAGTGTTGTTTTGTTTTGCGTTGAAGAAGAGAAGGACGTAATTTGGGAGAAGGTGGAAGTAGGGAAAGAGAAAATGGGGCTGCCAGATATTCCGGGGTGTGAGGAGTTGAAGGAGGACTTTTGTTCACGTGATAGGGGGAAATCACTATTACATGATATGGAAATGGTTTGACTGTCGTAGCTTAAGAGGGGGGTTTAGGGCCTAAAGCTTCCTCTTGCCTTTGATACTCCTGAGGGGGACTTGAGAAGAATCTCTCTCCTACGTAGTTTTATATCGGGAAGGCGGGTTTAGAGAGGACGGATTCTCTCCCAAGAGTTTGAAAATACGTCTTACGTAGTTCCCTACCTTTCCTCAAGTGGAAAAACCTTGCTTTTGCTCTTTGAATTTGCACCTGCTTATGCGGCCCACAGGGTAGAGAGAGCATTCAGTAGAATCGTCACGTGATAATTTCTTTCTTCACCTCATTCTCTGGTGGATTGATTGTGCTTGATGAACTGCCCACTGCTTAAATGCCGCTCTAGGTAATTGATTAAAATTTGGTTTCTAATGTATTGCTTATCTGTGCTCGGGAATTAGTTCAGCCAGCTTTCTGCTCTTTTGAAGTGTTATGAGCCAGATTCAGTGCAGAAGTCGACGTTGGATCTTGTTTAATATCTTAGACACACTTGGCTATTAATTGCCAATCTCAGTTAGAACTATTAAGAGAACTCTCTTGCGCACAGAGAGATTATTCGTCTCTCTTTGTTTGAGTTAAGATTCACTGTCTCACCCTCTTGCATCCACAGCCAGCTTCAGCTTAATGCATTATTTACTTATGGAGCGGAACTCACCGCCCTCACGCCGCCTTTACTATCAATATCGAACTAACACAATTCCGAGTTCGGATAATGAAGAAAAGAGTGATCGCGCACTTTCGAATGCCCTTTTTAAAAATATAAAAACCTGTTCCACATCACAGCGCGTTCAACCTCCAACCTCCTCTACACCCACCGCGATCTTTCATGCTCGCTTGCTACCTCTGCTTTGCAACTTGTCTCATTTGTCTTGTTACATTCGTCATACAATTCCAGGCCTACCTTCTGTCGCGTCTGCGAGGACTCCCGTTCCACTAATCACCATGAAGTTCACCGGCATCCTGCAGGTCTTCCTTCTCTTTGCCCTTCTTGGTTTGGTAAGTCTCTTTTTGTTCTTGCAAAGGCTCGGAACGCCGCTTATAACTTTGATCAACAGGGTCTCGGTGCTAGCCTCCCTGCTGGTCTTTCTCTCCGTGTAGCCGGCGATGGTGACTACACGGTCGGCAAGATGGGCTTCAAGGGTGAGATCGGTGGCCACTATTTCGAACTGAATGGTACTCTCCAAGTACGCAACTATCTCCTCTCCAGATCTTCTCGTCGCCTTTTGGCTAACAATTGGCAGGAAGTCGTTGCTCAAGCCCAAAAGCTCCACCCCGGTCTTCAACACGACTGGACTGCTCCCGATCTCAGCAAGGGCCCTCATCCCGATGGAGAGAGCCTGGAAGCTCGTCAAGGCACACCCGTACGTATCTATCTACTCTCAAGCTCATTCTAGGAAATCGTAATTGCTCTTTCTGACTTTATGTTCTTAGATCGGTCGTTTCTGCTGGCCCGTTGCCGGACAACCCTGGGGCGCTGTCTACCACACTGATCTCTCGGCCGCCATCGGTGCTCTGCGCTCTGTCTTCTGGAACCTCTGTACCTTCCCTGCTCGTGGGTGCGCCCCGCTCTCCTGCACCGCCAACACCCAGCTTTCGGTCTGCAACGATGTGAGTCCTCTCTACCCCAAACCCCACATTTCTTTCCTTGTTTCCCTCTGAAGTTCTCCCAAGGCATTTGAATAGGAAGAAAGCTAACAAAATCGTTCTTAGAACTCATGGCCCCTTACGGTGAATTGCGGAAATACCCTTAGTGCAATGGCTCTCGCTATTAATCAGAACTGCAACACCTGGAATGGCCTGACGGGTGGTCAACAGTTCAATTCGGAGAACTACAATCTCGTTGTTCAATATCACGGGGGTTGCAGGTAGAAACTTCAAGACAAAGGCCCATGTTCTTGATTGCGTATTGCGGACATGGATACCTCTGCCTTCCGGTTTGCCTACTGGGGTTCTTTCATTCGCGATGTTTTGGGGAGGCTGGTGCTTCGGCATCTCATAGTTGGAGGGTTGATGACGTATCTTCCTGCACAGACTCTCTAAACGCATAATGCATAATAGAGTGAATCAAATGGAAAGATTTGCTTAAAAATTGTCTCTAGTTGTTTCTGTGATATTCCAAAGTAAGATATGATTCCATCCTCAAATAACGCTAAGTCATCATGCTTTCAGCTGAGCATCACTTTGCATCCAGCTAAGTTCACAAGTGTAGGCATTGAGCACCGAGAATTACGGGTTCTAGGAAAGGGCAAGGCTTTTCTTAAGGCTTCAAGTTATAAAGATGGTTCTTTTCTATTTCCTGTGGAACAAGTCCCCAGTTGTGGTTGCATATTCAGATTAGGGGCTCGCTTAATAAGCCCTATATGGATGGTTAGTGCTCATATATACGCATCTGCAGCCCCCAACGACTTCTGTCAGAACGCTAAAGAACTAGGCCTTCGATGTAATCGAGATCCACCATCCTTATGTTTCCCAACATCATCATGTTTCTCGAGGAAAGAGCGTCAGAGTCAAGCGACTTTTCCGATCTCTTTGAGGTCGATTCCCATTCTTCCAACTTTTACTTTTGCCACTGAAGCTCTATTCATCTAACATCAAGCCGGACATTGGGACCCAAATCATTCGGATTCATTTCTACAGTTTAGCCTCCCGAAGCGCTCAAACAAGAGGGATTCCCTCCAACTGACATCCTCACCTCATTAGAGTACCTTGATATTCTACTATATAGTTGACGTTCCATGGCCTCTGACCGTGTGTTACACAGCACACCCGGCTTCTGAGTTGGCAAGATGAGGCTGGGTGGCGACTTGAGTGATCCAGCCCCGCAGTCGCATCACGAAAAAGCTTTTCTTCATTTCATTCTCAGCTTGACGTCTTTATTGCTTGAAATCTACCTAAGTCTATTTTGTTCGATGCGTTTTCTGGCCCAACCTGGCGTGAGCACACTAAGGAGTAGCAGACATGACAGAAGCTCTTGGTGTGGCTGGCAGCGTAGTCTCCTTTGTTCGCCTCGCAGGCCAGGTAGCGCAAGGCGTCAGCTACCTGTACAACTTTTTCAACAGAATGCAAGATGCGCCCAGTGATATCAGATCACTTGCTGAAGAGCTCAAGACCCTGGGTGACATTCTTGAAGAGATCGGCCAAGATGGAATAGATTCAAAAGCGCTGACAGCCGCTCTCCAGCGCTGCCAAGATGTCACAGGAGACCTTGAAGACCTCATCCAGAAGAGCAACTTGACTACTGAGCAGTCGAAGGCAAGAAAGTTGTGGTCACAGATGAGCACTGCTTTTCGAAGTGAGAAGTTCCGGAAATATATCGAGCAGCTGGAGAGAGCCAAATCGACATTGCTGCACGCGAAGATCCAGGCGCATGGGTGCGCTCCCCATTCATGACCGGTCGTCCTAAGAGCTAACAATACCGTAGTTCTATGCATCAACAGCAGCTGAGCGGTATTAAAACAATTGAAGAATCGATGTCCAAAATGTCCTTGGTACACTCGGAATTTACCACAGAGTCCAACGAGATACCGAGACAGACGCAAAATGACCTGCAAGCCTTATCCTCTCGGGTGAAAGGGCTTAATATGAGTGAGGTCTCGACAACGATGACCAAAACGCACACGGCCTGCAGTACAATTCTGACGGAAGTAAGAGAGAGCAGTGCTAAAGCAAACCTGGCCAGCGAGGAGATCAGACTGGCTATCCAGTCCCTTTTGAGTGATCCTGACACCAGTCGAATCGCGGCTCTGCTGCAGCCTGCGCTGGAGAAAGTCGTATCGGACCAGATCGCCTCCTCAATGGAGACTGTGACAGCTCTCCTTGGACGACCCCAGCTCAACACCCCAGATATAACGCCAGACATAACACCAGACCCCAATGCTGATATCCCAACAAAGGATGTTTCGAACCATTCAGAGAACGAAGTTGGTTTGAGAAACTTGAATCAGTTTTCAGCCACGACGACTTGTATCAGATGGGCTGGGACATCGAAAGTTATCAATTTCTGGTTCGGTCGACTCATGCTTTCGACATCATTCCTGGAAAGTTGGGAGGGCCGCGGAAATGGATCAACCCTTCAAAAAGCAAAGTTCTTGGAGACAAAAGCAACCCTCATTCCCTCGAAATGGCTACTTCGCAAGGGTGTTGTACTCAAAATTACGCGCCTAGTATCTGCCATTGCTGCACCCTCAGTCCAATTTTCGCTGACCCCTATCATGGTCATCTCCGAGGACAGTGAGATTGTTGGCGCTATGCGATACGGAGACCTAACGAAAGTCCAACGATTGATTCTTGGTGGCAAAGTTCACCCATCGAGCATTTTCCCGGATGGCTCGAGCCTTGTACACAAATGTATCCAGGAATTGCAAGAGCTGGATAGGCAAAAAGAGACCTCGTTGACTGGAGCTATAGACCCCGCCCCACTATTCAAGTTGATAGATATTGCTGTGCTCCTCGTGAACTGTGGTAGCGCTGCGGACGCCCCGAATATGTCTGGAGTGTAAGTCTTGTGATCACTGTATGTGGAAGGAGGCTAAAGCTACAAGCACCCCCTTTTCCATTCTGATGGAGATTTACACTGCCGGTGCAACTTTCAGGAGTGCACCGAAACCCAGAGCAAAATTGGATGAAATAGGATTTTCGATACTCCGGGCGTCGAGCTCTTCGCCATTCTTTCTTCGAGAGCCTGAAAGTCACCAGATGCATCCAACCGATATTCTTCGAGAATCTATATCAGGCTGGTGGGAGTTCCTGCACCTCATTGCAAAAGGCTCTAGCTTGGATATCAGAATGATTGTTTGTTTGAAAACACTTCATTTCTTGTGGAACGTTCTGCCTTATGATAATGAATCCTTTTACGCGCGTCCTGAGCTTTATTCAACAGGTTTGGCCGAGGCGGCATACGCAGGAAAGGAATGGCTTGCTGGCGATCCACACGAGTCAGAAGAATGTTCTCGCCTGCTCTACCTTTCCATCCGTGGTGCTCTTGTACATGCGAGTCCCTTTCGGTTGCTCACAGAAAGCTTAGTAATAGTGTTACGGTTTAGGCACAAATATGCTGTTCGAAAACGTATCACTGCCGCGATTGCTGGAATGCTCCGAATCGACAGGGACATCTCAACATTTTCCTATGGAATGGAAACCCTTACTGATTGTGCCGTGAGATGGCGATGTTTGGATATCTGGAAGTTTTCCTTGGAGAAATCGGAATGTCAGATGTTTCCACCGACCATCTGGGACAACAATGCCCACTTCTACGATCCGCTTGGATTTGTATCTCGCGAGGCAGGGGCGTCAGTTCGTGTTACCGGAGATATTGCTTCCGGAAAAGTCATACTTGTTGTTGATGAACGGCAATACGTCGGACACCCAGTATACTTCTCTGGCAACAAGAAGACAAAATATCCACGGGACCCCGAAATCAAGAGTCTCACCAAAGGTTGGCCGTGCATCGTCAAACTTCCGCGAGGTCACTGCGAAGTCTATCCTTCACGACCCATCAATATGGAGCCGGCAAACGACGAAGAAGACCAGGGAACCGCATATCGAAACGCCAGCGGCAGGGCTCAATACAGTATGCATCCAACGGACGATGGTGGTAATGAGCTGTTCATTGACTGCTGCGAGATTGGCGAGCCCTGGGAAAGGCTCTACACTGAAAAGTATGCTGAAGCAACGAGGGAAGCTCAAAGCGAATTCCTGGGAGATTTTGGCTCTGAATCCTCTGAAGACGAATTAAACGCGCTGGACGCGGATGAAGATGGCGGTATTGTTTCCACCAGCTTGGTTTCGAAGATCGCTGGAATTGGGTTGGATGTACTCTCTGCGCTTGTTTGAAGCTTGGAAGAAGAACTATGTAGAAGGTGTCACGTGCTGCGCACAGGCATATATATACCTTAGCTTCTTATATACAATATACACCACATTCTATCCCAACGACCTGTTCAGGCCTTGACAGAAGGTATCATGTTGGCTCTGCAACAACGGCTGTTCTTGTGATCAAGCTGAGCGATCAAGCTCTTGGAAAGGCACTTACTGGGTTACCTTACGGTGCAGCATGTTACGTTACCGATCTGCTGAATCTCGCCAGACTTCATGGAGCAATTAGGACGTGTGACATTCGAATCTTCTAAAGATTCACGGGACTTTTGGAAAGTGGGAGACTTGGATAGCCTCAAACTATGTGGCATATTGTGAAACCGAGAGACTTGAATATTCCCAAATGTCGTGAAATATTTACATAGGAGAAGACTTGTGTATTCTCACATCTCGGGGAATATTTGGAAAGCACGAAAATTGACGTTCTCAGACTTCCGGTTAAAAAGCACGCCGAAATTCAATGCCAAGACTTCCCTGGTAGACAAACCCATTCTCTCATAATAACAGAGTACTTTCCTCAGCCTCCCAACAGTAGGTTCTTCATCTAAGATTGTCACTTCGAGGGTGGTTCGAGTGTCACTCAAACTTTGGGTCCTTACACCAGGAAGAGGAAGCAGCGAAGCCAATAAAAGACGCCCGAATCCCGAGTCCTTCAAACTGGGCTATTTGAGATCTGATCCAGTAACCTCCCACTCTTTTACAAATCGTGAATTTGCTAGGCATGGATCTCTTACCGAAATTGTCCAATCAAGACATCACCACCACCACCACTGCACACAACAATCAATTTCCCCTCTTTCACAAACACAAATCCCCCCTATTGCCTCGAATTAGACCAAGATTTTACAGGTCGTACTGTACGTCCCAGCTCCTCGGCAGCAGCACTTCACATACCCCAGAATATTCTGGCCAGAGGCCGCCTTCACAGTGAGCTCCTTATTTTTACCCGCAGCCATTTATTTGAGGAGAAACGGCCACAGACGGAGAAAGGAGCTGGAAGAGTGATTTTAAAATGATATCGGAGAGAGAATAGCGCGTAAAGGACATGGACGAGATCCATGAGGCACCTGGAGGATGTTTGTCATAGATTCATTATCATTCCAATTAAAATAGCTACAAAGCAATTTTCCATCAAAATCATCAAGACTGAGAAGCAGAAACAGACGGTTAGGAAAGGAGGAGTAGGTGTTTCCGGAGCCAAGATGTTGTTATACTGGTCCATCACCCTGAACGTATGTATGAGGGGGTGTCTCCACCCAAGCTGGGCACCACAGCACATCACCGCCCGTCCGCCTCACACCGAAAGAGATCCTGCACAATCTCCTCCATCTTCTTCTCCGCCTCCTCGGCCGTCAGGGCTCTCCTGTTCTCAACATGTCTCAGCACCGTGCCAGCCGGTACCTGAGCTCTCGCCTGAGTCTGAGTCTTGGCCTGTGCAGCAGCAGCAGACATCACCACCGCTGGGGCCGGAGCCGCAACTCTGGAGGGAACAGCCTGCAGCTTTGGTTTCGGACTCCACGGATCCTCATGTTTACTAGGCAACACCCTGGTCTTGTGATCCACCGTCTCCCCCCTGGCAACAACCACCCACTCCACCGGCCCCTTCTTTCCTCCTATCCACCGCTTACCTTGCTCGGGACTAATCTTCCTCCTCGGCCTCTCCATAAACGCTACAACCTCCCACTCCCGCTTAATATGCTCGTTGCTACTCGCTTTCTCCCTACCCTCGATCAATTTCTGAAGCTCCCACTGCGCCTCATCCGGCATTTTCAGGATCGTCTTCCTGAGCTGGGATTGGTGCTGCATGTCGGTAGAGGCACCGCGGCATTCTTGCCGGAGAGTCTTGATTTCAGAAGGGCAGGAGGGAAGGGCTTTCATGTAGAAGCTTTCGGGCTCGTAGGAGTGCGAGGTGTACCATTTTATGCCGAGGAAGGCGATGCTGCGCTTGAGCTTGCGCTTTGCTTCGTTGCGGCGCAGGAGCCAGACTTCTTGGATGGAGTCGTCGAATGCTGTTGCACTGCTTGATGTCAGTAATCCGTGTTGGTTTCATTTGATGGTGGGGAGACGAACCTTGAGGAGGAAGAGGAAGTAGAGGCCAGTGAGTCGGTGCTTGCGCAGGAGTGCATGCTGAGTTTCCTGCTCATGGGCATCTTCAGCAGAGATGGCTCGGGAGTTTTGAATGCCTTCACCATCTCCTTTTTCTCTTCTACAGGGACGAGAGGCGCGGCAGGCTTCTCTTCCCTCTTAATCTCAACACTAACAGCCTCCTTCTCATCTCCACCCATGAGCGCCTTCAATCTCGGTACATAATCCCTCTGCACACCCACCAGTCTCTCTGCAACAAGCGGCAACATCCCCTTCAACGCCCTCAACTCCCCCGTTTCCTGCTCGCTCAAGCCCCCCTTGCCATTCAACCCCACCCAACAAACCGCCTCAATAAGCACTCTAACTCTATACTTCTCCACATAAAGCCTACTCCTCAGACTCGCTGCTCTCTGCTCGCCCCGCATCACGAGCACCCACGCATTCCTTGGTAATCTCACAAGTCCCACATCATTCGGCTCAAAGATCCTCAACCCCTTCGCCTCGAGAACCCGCTCTTCCAGCTCTCGAAAGGCCTTTCTGATGTCCTCGCACAGCGGGCCGACGAAAGAATACTTCGGGCTCAACACTCCTGCGAGGCTCGGGAATCTCAGAAGCGTGGAATTCAGCGATGTGAGCAGGTTGGAGGTCACTGCTACAACGGCAACGAGCTCCTCGAGACATTCGATTGGATGCGGGAGCGTGGACAGGTATTTAGTGGTGTTTTGGACTAGTGTGGTGCCGAGGTGGGCGAGGAGGTGTATTTGGTCCATTGTTTCACGGAAACGTATTTTTCACGAGGACAACTCGCGAAACAGAAAAACGATAGAAAAAAGTAGCGATTGAAAACCTGACAAGAAAAGAAAGAGAGAGACACGAAGAAAAAGGGGTTTAAATACTAACAACAGGTGTTGATCCGTGACCGACTGTGATCAGGCTTGCGATCCCGAGAGATCTCCAGTTCAGCTCAAATGTCTTTTTTCTCTCACCGAGTAGTATCATGGATTCGAGAGGCTATCGACGCCCCGCCTTGATTGTCGGTGACCAACAGCGCAGGTTAAGCGGACCAATAGAAAATCTCAGCCTTGCGCCCTTTACCAGGGGGGTCTGCTGCCTGCGGTTACCGGTATCCGTCGGTGTCGCCCCCAACCACCCCAATATTGCTGTGGGAGTGTGTTGTAACTGGGCGCCTTTCACCGAATACGGCTGCAAACGTTGGTCAATTCCCAATCAATGTCTCAACGCGCCTAATCACGGTCGTAACACAAGTAGCCTCCTTGTGATTATAGGGTAGGATTGCGAGCAAGGCTGAGGTACCTATTCACAGAATCGTGATGGAAAAGAAAAAGGAACGAGTCTCAGAAAAGCAATTCTTCACCGAATGGAAGGGCACGGTGACATGAAAATTTTCCCGTCGCATACTGGCGATAGTCATATACTTCTACTAAAGTAATCATCAGTTCGTCAAAGTTTTTCTCTCTCAAAGTTTGCGCCTCCTTTCAACGTCCGTTTCCTACCGACCTGTGCCGTTAATACCCTCGCCGAAGCGACTAATCTAAATTTTCTCATCTGCGAGATATAATTTGGGGGCCAGCCTTGTTGCTTGTGAAAGTCATATGTCCCGTGGTATAATCGAATTGGAAATACTAATCCCAACATTTAGGTAGGCTTCAGTGCGACCCAGTTGCCTATTGATGTGTTGTCATCGCCTAACAAATCTGTTGGCCGTCTAGGGGGAAGAGTTGGGCGTTGACCCTCTTCGTCAGTTCCGTTACCGGATTGCCCGTTAAGGTTTGCCCTCTGAGCTCGCCGAGGCTGGGGTGGGGGCGGAGCAGTGGAAACTTCTCTCCTGTCTTCTATATCCCTTCGACCATAGATAGATCCCAGCGGAGGTCCTGCACCAGTCGTCCGTCTCGGAGGTGGTGCAAAGCCAGTATGGTCTGCTGTAGTCGGTCGAGGCTTCTGCTGGGATGGTAGGGGGCCACGAGACGTAGAAAAAGTTGACGCAGCAGATAAGGTAGGGGAAGAGGTTGAAGACCGGGATGAAGTCAGATGTATTGGTTTGCGTGCAACTGGTGGCGGCGCTTTCTTTGACGTCGAGCTTATTGTGGAAGTAGATAGACGCCGGTCAGAAGCTGATAGAGGGAGAGAGGCCGTTGAATTATTGTTCAAGTGGGTTTGGGCGAGGTTCTTGGATAAAGTCGAAACTGCTGTCTCCATTGGGTTGAAAGGAGGTGGGAGGTTGCGAGTTCCGTTGGTAGAGTTGGAGTTTGAATTTCGGGGATTCGGTGGAGGTGGTGCTACAGATTTAGCTGTTTGTTGTTGAAGTTTTGTCATTCGTGGCACCGTTACCCAATCTGGCTCATCCGTTGGCGTGTACGGATTTGAGGGCCGATTGGGATTTGGGATCAGGGCCTTCTGCGGAGGTTTGAGATCAGATCGTGCTGGTTGCCTATTATCCAGCCACCACTTTCTCTTGTCTGAGCTGGCAGGCGGAAGTCCTGCTTCGATCGAGTCATATCCGAGTAAGTCCTCGTCGTCTGTGTCATCGTTTTGACCACTTGCAATGGTCCCACCAACTTCCAACTGCCGCCTGTCATAGATTTCACGACTGAGAGCCTCGCGTCTGGCTTCATCAATGATACTCACAGTACATTGGAATGTTGCGTAGACGGGTCGGTGATCAGAGAAGCGAAGAGGGGCACAATTGTAGTTCATTTGCCGGAGATTGGTGCCTTTCCGGAGTACTCGATCCGTCCAGGCTGGTATTCTCGCTTTTTCGCTGTGATATCAATTAGCAAGTGCCCAAATTCTTGGAGCACATACTTACGAACTATCATACACGTCACTTCCGAGGTCGTACTTGTAAGTAGGATTAAAAGTAATCCTCGCCTCTGAGTAGTACGGGAAAGTAAGACCAGCTACCATTTGAAGATTCAACTATTGGGCTTTAGACTGTGCAATGCCTGGAAATACGAAGAACTTACCTGATCGTTTTCATACAGGCTCTCCAGGTCACCGGCTTTCACGAGCTGTCTCACTCGCTCTGCGCCAAGTCCGATACGATAATTAAAATCGCCGATCCAGATCACACAGTCTAACGAAAAAACTTAGTTGCTTGAAAGTGATAGACTATGTCGCACTCACCGTGATCATCGATGCCACGGTTTCTTTGAAACCTCAGGCCGTGGTGGATGGTAGCGTAGTCCTTACTTCGTTCCTCATAGTTGGCGAAACCGGCGGCTAAATGAGCTGTAACAAAACAGATCTGACTGTTGGCGTAGTCCATGCGAATAGCTACAGCTCCTTTGTTGCCTGCCATTCCAGACATTCCAGTCTTCTTGACACCGCCCTCGACGTTCTTGATATTTTTAAGAACAGAAGATTTGACGAAAATGCACAACGCAGCTCCTACAAGCTGACCACTTCGCAAGAGGACGTAATTCTCGCTGCCAGCCGCACGTGCATGTCGATTTAGCGTCTTGCGCACAGCTCGTTCCCAGGCTTGCTTCCTTGTTGGGTCACTGTTCATAATCTGCTGAGGGCTTAGTTCGACGATCTCCTGGAAACCAACAGCTACAATCTCTGGATTCTGCTGCGAAGGGTCGAGATCTGGACAAAGCCAAGAGGATAGATCTTGTTCAATCCCATCAGTGCGACCGTTCAAATTGAAAGTTCCAGCCCATCTAGAAAATGTCAGCTCGAAAATCAACACAAAAAAAAACAGTTACATACATCCTGATGGTTTGTGTAGACTGGAACTCGGAGCTTCGCTTGGACAGTTCAGCAGTCACATAGTCATTAATAGGATCGAAAAGGTAGACTGGCGTCTGTCCAACCATTCGGCCCAGGAGGACATCAATGGTATTTTGACGCCCCTTGTCTGCAAAGTTGTTAATGTATAGTCGAGTCGCACTTTTCCTAGCATCTGCAATCGCTCCAGCTAACGACATCTTGCCGTGTCTGGTGAAAGAGGATTTGAGAGCACCGGTACCAGCATAAATCCTTGATAAAGCATCTCCATTGTCAGCCCATAGACTTGAGTGACGCATCCAGAAATCCGAAGCAGCGCGCTCTTCTCGATGTCCAAGGAACGATTCAATGGCCATTTGAGAGATGATTGTCTGGATGAGATTGGTTCTGTCCAAACAATCTAGGCAGTTCGTTCGAAAGACTCCTTCTTGTTGTAAAACCACGACTGTCCTGTGACGGGGTTTCTCATTCGAGTCTTCGACAGGATCCTCAACTTCTTCTGATAAGTAGTAAGCAAAGCCATCTGCTGAATTCTCAATCAGCCTCCGTATCAAACTGGCTGCTTCGTATCCATTGGGGCCTTTCGTTTCCGCATGAAAATCGAATTCTGTTTCTCTCAACAGCTCATGGTCATGGGAATGCTTGTTGTCACGAGAATTCAGTACAGAGTGCCTAACTCCGTACCGATATAGATTTGTTAATTCCGCTTCACCAGGCTTCGTCTCACTGAGCAAGTTCACCACATGGACAGCACCATAATTTTGCTCAAGCTCTGTAAAATGTTTATCGAATGCTGGTTGAGTTCCCTCGGCGGAGCGAGTTATCGATATCTTCTGCTGGCCTGGAAGAAGACCCGCAGATTGCTCCCAGAACACAGGAACAGATCCTCTTATCTGTGCGTATGAGAAGCATATTCCGGAGGGTTTTTCATTCGTAGATGGGTCTGATTGGCCAACCACTGATGGACTCCAGTATATGGTCTCTGACTCGACGAAATTTGCAACATTGCCATCGTCATCAATACCACGACTATTGAACCTCGTCCCCGCCCTTCGGCATGAAAGCCGTGATATGAGAGTCAAGGACGACGGAAGTCCTGTCCTTGTAGTTCGCAGTGGTGCAGACGAGGAAGGTATCGTGATTGTAAGGACGAAGCCGCGAATGGCAGACGTAAGGATTCCGGAGCTGTCCAGTGCTTCTCTTTCACGTTTCACTAGCCGGGATCGAAACTTGAGCAGCGGACTGATCATATACGAATTCCAAAGAAAAGAGCTGTCGAGGTTGTCTATATCAAAGGAAGATGCATCTGTAGATCTACAAGAAGTAAGCGCTTGACACACATTCCAATATCAGAACCCCTACCGATCCTGGAGCCTGTTCGTAAGATCAAAGTCGGTGCTGTAGTAGAAACTGCCATTGCCCAACAATTTCTGCAGCTCCACGCATGGATGTTCCAGAAGAGGATCTCTTCGGGAGACATTCGAGCCATAGTCTTGTTCCCCCGCCGAGTATGGATCCAGGTTGTCACTAAAGGTGTTGTCATAGTCGCTGCTGTTCAAGCAATGAAACTCCACCCCATATATCTTCTCCACCGTCTCCCCAGGCCGCACAGAAGCCACTTTCACAGCACCTGTCACAACACATAGGAAGACATCGTTATTGATTGTGATCAACCCGAGTGTTCCGTGGACCGGCAGCGGGCTCAACGTTCGATAGTCGCTGAGATCAACGGAGGCCACGTCTGAGAACTCGACCATGCATCGCGGGGCGGCTGCCCCATCTACAGATGTGCGAGGAGGCGGTGATTGGACTGAGATGAGAGATCCATTGGCTATAGCATCGTTTGTGGTTGGACTATGGCGGAATATCAGGGCATGGGAGGGCGTCACAAGAGCAATCGAGCGCTGGGGATACTCGCGTAATAGGACGCGAATGGACATATTTGAGAAATAAAGAGTGAGTCGGCATCAACATGGGTTTTCTGTGGCATCGTGGAGTTCGTCCTCGCGCAGGAACATGGTTGTTTGCAAATTATTTTGAGGCTGATGTGGAATTTGGATTTGGTGAGATGGCTGCATCGTCATACAGGGGACAATCTGCCGTCCTAAAAAGGAAGGCGGTGGGACAATCAACAACCTTCTCCAAGGACGCTAAAATTGCAGTGATTTCCTCCGTTTGGACCCTGGGGAATTCAAGAACACGCCCGGTGGGGACGCCAAGCAGGCCAGCTCAGCTACCTTTCTGACAACGGTCGGAAGATAAACCGGATCACGTGTGAACAATCATCTTGTTAAAAGTTTCCAATGGATGAATGCCCTTGATTCTATACTGGATAACTAGAAGAAGAGAATGAGAAGCTTGTTAGAGTTCATTTTATACCGGCAGCGTGCCTTCAAATGTTAGTAACGGTCCAGGGGAGGATCTTAAATCCTCTCTGAAAAGCATCCCTATCGTACACGATGTCAAGTCGGGCATTTAGAGAATGATGGCCTTTCTTCTTCGATTTAGACGAGGAAATGTTGAGACAGGCTGCCCAATGCTCGAAGACTCCTGGAATAGAAATTCCAATGTTGAAGCTCCACGTCATCAAGCTCCCTCCTCCCACAAATAACATCGCAGACCTCGCCTCGGGCAGGCGCCCTACAAGATTCCTTGTCTTACATGTCAAAGGAACTGCTGGATTCGTCAAATTCCGAAGCCTCAAGTCCTGACGACACTGATGAATTTGTCTCGCAGGAACTTTCACCTGGTTCGCCAACCATCCCGCACGGAGGTATCTCAGGAAAATCAGGGGTCCAATGATCTACACAAACCATGCAGGATGGCGCTGGCGTTGGAGAAGAGGTAATTGGTGGTCGTTGAGCAAAAGAAAGCATGTGGTAATCTTGTGGGGAGGTGTACACGTGGAATTCTGATAAATCGATTCATGAAACGAAACGTTTCGGCAGAAAAGAACGCCTCCTCGACATCAATAAGGACACAATGGAACTCTGAACTCATCCTTTGGGATATAGATCACTAATTTGGACTTTGGAGTGCGATAGCTGGTGGTATTTGGCACTCGGCTCGTCCCGTCCTTTGAGATAGCCGCACTTTTGATGAGGCCGCGTAAGAGTAATAGAAGAGAAACCGGAAGATAAGAAATGAGCATACCGTATTACCGTACCATATTTGCTCGAAACAAAAAACCCCAGATCTGTGGGTTTGGGACGAGTACTTGCTCTGAAGAAAGAGGTAACTCAACGCGATAGGTGCAGCTCAAAGCAAAAAGCACATTTCTAGCAATGTCTGAGGGGTTTCTGGACAACTCAAATTTATGTTCAATGGTGAACAGTGAGAGGTTACTGGCAAGAATCGGGCGAGAAACCAACTTTCGGCGCTCCCGTCCACACGAGAATGAGGTATTAAACCTGCCGCCTGATCCGACGACTAGGAGACACGGAATGCCAGAATGCCGCTGACGTGGCTTGAACGGGCCGCTCTGGAATGCGCGAGGGGGGGTGGGAGCTAAAGCAGACGTCACGGAAACCGTTTTAATCCAAAAGCCGTGGGTTTTAACCTGGCAATTATTGGAGATGGGGCGGCATTTAGCATTCGTCAAAGAATTGCATTTCCCCGCAGGATTTGGTTGGAAGACGTGGGAGAACCTATCATCAACGAGATCATAATCAGATCGAGGGGCTCCCAACTGCTCGTCTGCCATTTCAAGAGTTGAGAGTGAAACCGGCGAGGTGCTTGAGCATCCTCCGTAGGGCCATGCACAATGAGGGGCTTGCAGATGCGCGTTGGGTGGGACAGTCACAGAAGGCTCGCCGTGCTGTGCAAGTGTCGTCGGACAACATCCCATCTAGTGACTCTAGTCACAGAACACCGAGGACTGTGAAGCAAGACAGCTTGGGAATTGGAAATGTGATGGAGATGAATAGAGAACTGATCTATATATCGAGACGCGAGAGTCTCGCGGATCTCACATTCTTCTTCATGGAACAGTGCAACGGTGCATCATGAATCATGATGGACCCCTGTTTCTGATATTACCCGTGGCTAGTTGATGACGACAGTGTGCGCGACGAGGCATTCCAGAGCACGGTACGGAAGTGAACTGAACTGAAGTGAACTGCTGATGACCATTGTTCAAGAGTGGCAGCAGCATATCAACGATCAACGATCAAGCCAACTTGGCTCTGTGACATCTGAGTCGGTGAAGCTGCGGGAGTCGGGGGTGGGGGGGCCTCGACACGATGACCACCGTACTCCGTACCGCGCACGCATGCAGGCACTGGGGCCGGCGCAGGGCAGGCAGGGCGGGCAGCGAAGGAAAGCGAGCAAATGAAGTGGGCAGTGCCCTGGGCCGGGCGGCGGCTGTCCCCTGCGACGGAGCGTTCTAGACTGCAGATGCGGGCAGGGAAGGGCTTGCAAGGCGCGCTGGCGGCCTGCCCATTGGCCCATCGGAGATCTCTCCCACACGGAATCGTCAGGCCACCCTCCACCTCCGCCCCCCCCCCCCCTTGGATTCCGTTGGATTGACCTGGGCCCTGGCCCTTTGTCCTCGAATCCGAGCAGGCCGTTGATTACAATCAGCTTCAGCTTCAGCTTCAGCCCAAGAGCGAGCGACTTGAGGGTTGAGTGAGAGAGACAGTCAGTGAGAGAGTGAGTGTGTGTGAGAGAGAGAGAGAGAGAGACTCAGAGACCGCGAGAGAGGTACGAGGAAGACAGTCATGAAATGTCAAACACAGCCAGAGAATCTCCCGCCAAGAAACGCCCTCCTCTGGCACATTCACGGGCCCACCGCAATCCGTGGGCCTAGACCCCAGATTCCCGGTGCTGCTTGGCCCAGAACCCGTGGCCAGGGACGCACCAACGACGCCAAAGGCTGTATCCTTCCAGCCTATCATCCCAGACCCTCGCTCTGCCTCCAGACCGTCCGAACCCTCACTCCTCAGAGGACGAACTGTGTCAGAGCCGTGTTGTCACGGCTTGGGCTGTACATCTCGACAGCCAGATCGATCCCTCTTCATCACGAGGAGATTGCTCCGTACCTTGACACCTTGCTCCCCTCATGACCTTGCAATTGCCTTCCTATCATATCGAGACCCCCTCCTTCGGTATTCACGGCTCGACATTGAACTTGGATAGCGCGTCCTGGACCATTATTCAGCTGTATCTTCAGCGCTCCAAGGCAGACCTCCACGGCTCGGCACCCCCCCGCAACATTTCGTCTTTTGTAATTCCTCACTTGCAGCCGACCAGTTTGATCTGTCGTCCTGCTCACCCAGGAAACGCAGATCCTCGATGCTGAATGCATCCTCCACCACTGCCAACGAGGAGACTTGTGGGATGCCAGAGCTACACGACTTCCCAAGATCCTTCGAAGCAAGGCCTTCCGGACCCCGAACATACAGACCACACAGGCAGAGGACGAGAGTTCGGTTTGCTGGCGATATAAAGAGTCCGTCCCTGGGACGGACTGGGGAGGGGGAGATAAATATGGAATCAACGGCGGATGAGGCGAGATCACAGAGACCACCAGACGAGTTGATAGACAGGGCTTCGCTATGTCTACCCCATTTCGGCAAGAATTCTATATTGCATGGGGGAGACGAAGGATTCAAAGACGTTCTCGGACAATACTTTCCATCCGCTGAAAGTAATGCTTCGGAGCGTCTGGTCGACCTCAAATCAAGGCTGAGGGGTGCGTCAACACATGATTTCTGGGCGATATTGATGGAAGAGATGTGCGATATCACTGGTGCTCAATGTGGATTTGTTGCCAAACGGATGCACGTGGATGACCAGGACAGTGCGGTTGAGATGCCAGAGCTCGGCGAACCCGGATCATGCCTGATGGGAGTTGCATATTATCTCACCAACGGTTCCGACGTCAATGAACTATATCGAGATTATCGGTATCATACCTATGGCACACCGTATGCTCATATGAAGTATGACAAGATATTCATTGTACCGGAAAGGATGGCCGAGTTTGTACCCAACAATCCAAATCCAATGCCGGGAACGCATTCAGAGGCCTTCATAGGGGTCCCTCTCTTCACTGAGGGGAAGTGCTTTGCTCATTTTGGGATGGCCTGGTCGTCGGAGGGTGCCAGTACGAGGAAGTTGGGTTGGGCATTCATTGAGATGTTCTTGCACTCACTCGAGGACATGATTCTGGCCCGGATACTGGAAGGGAGAGGTTTCGCCAAGGAGATGGTCCCACCAGACTCAGCACCGGCCGAAGTCATACCCCTTTCTGCCATCACAGCTTCGCAGTCTCTCAAACCCTATGCCCGCAGCCTTTCGCATGAGTTGAAAACACCTATGCAGGGAGTTGTGGGCATGCTGGATATAATGTACTCCACTGTCCTCGATGCCATCGCCAGCCAACAGAATGACAGAGCCCGTGATGTCTTCAAAGACCTCAAGAGCCATATTGAGGTAGTCCAAGGTATGCTTCACTGTTGTTCATATTCAACCCCAGCTCGCGAACTAACAACTATCTACAGACAGTTCTAGAAGAGCTGTTGAGGCCGCTGACAACGTTGTCCATGCGTATGATCTCAACATGCAGATGCCTGAAATCCCTTTGACCCCTAGTGACATGGATATGAGAAGAGGGTTAACGACGCCTGCCACAAGTTACTCACGCCGGCAAACTCCCACAGAGGAAGCCGAACTACTCTTGTCACCAATCTCCAAAAAGCGTGAGAGAACCGAGGAATACTGTCATCCAGGCCCATCGCTGAAACGCATGTTCACGATGAACGAAGCCGAAATACTGCATAGCTGTTACCCCATAGAGATGTCTAAGCCGATGAATGGAGCCACTATTGCCATTACAGAAACCGTTCCTTCCACCAAAGCTTGGTCGGAAACAGATTCGGAGAATTGCGAGCAGAAGCATAGCCCAATCATTACTTCGGGTATCATGAGTCCAACTCATAGGCGGATAACCACCCGGGACTTTATCAAAAGCCTTGTTAATGACGCACTGCGAAATGGCCATCCAACGAGTGAAACTCATAAAGAAACCAGCCTGGGCGAGATCATTGAGGTCAAAACCATAGGCTCTAGGGGTGAGGTCCAAGATAGGACGATATTTCTGGAAATTGAGTCAGATGTTCCTGAAGTCATCATAACTGAGGAGCAACATCTTCAATTTGCCCTTCAGAAATTGGTCGACAATGCTATCAAGTTCACTGAGCGTGGCAGGATTACGATTACTGTCAAGATTGGCAGAGGCTCGCAAGTTGTCGAAATTTGGGTTGTTGATACAGGGTGTGGTATTGCCGAAGAGTCGAAGTCGAATCTATTCAAGCCTCACTTCCAGGAAGACGCTTCCATCAGTCGATCAAGAGACGGTCTTGGCCTGAGCTTATTCAACGCCAAGGCACATGTGAGGAAGAATCTTGGCGGCGATGTCACATTGGAACGGTCCGATACGGATGGACCTTCGAAGGGTTCAGAGTTCTTGATTCGCTTGCCGATCATGCCTTTGGATATGAGCAATCTTGACACGGCCTTGGTAGGAACGCCACCTCCAATATTCCTCCAGCGTCGACCTTCACCAGTTGTAGAGCCTTCTGTGGCCTCTGCCCCGATCTCCTTAGAGCATGTCCGTACTTCATCCGGTGTATCGTCTCTTCCGAAATCACCAAAGCCAGCGCCTCGCAAACGAGTGGCTTTCAATCCACAACTGGCCCAAGAATATCCTCTGAACATCCTCATCGCCGAGGACAATGCCATTAACCGCAACGTCGCCATTGGCTCACTCAACAAACTCGGTTACGGAAACAATCACATCACAGTTGCATTTGATGGTGTGGAAGCGGTCAACCACTACAAAGCTTCCTTGGCACTACCACCTGCACAACGATTTGATGCTGTATTGATGGATATCTGGATGCCCAATATGGATGGCTATGAAGCAACGACGAAGATCATGGATATCGCGAAAGCCCATGGAGAGACGACGAAGATCATTGCGGTCACGGCAGACATCACAAGCGACTCCATCGACCGAGCCAAGGCCGCAGGCATGCAAGACTTCCTCGCCAAACCGTACAAAGTACTGGATATCGAACATTTGATTGTCAGCAACTTCCCAAAATGTTGGAGATTAGAAGACGATAAGAGGCAATATTTGTAATTTTTTTGATTTCTTTTCTTCTTTCTGTTGAATTATGGATCTTGAGTGGAGCATTTTTAGCGAGGCCTTTCGGGATGGGGAGTTCTTGGAGTTAGTTACCTTTTGCCTCTTTTTTAGGGGGGTGGGTATTGGAGAGGGGCAAATAGGGAAAAGATTTGGTGGGGGCTGGAGTTGGGGCTGCATGATTGGTGGCGAAGCATCACTTGGCGTTGATAGACGTTAAAAGGAGACAAACTAGTTCAGATACTTTTTTTGTTCCCAGACGAGAGGTGGAAGGTGTATTTAGTACTCGTGGTAGAGAGAGAGACTTGGTACGAAGCATCGCTACCGTAAAGTAATCAGATATCTTCAAACAAGCATTTTGCTCTTGCAAATCGATACGCATGCGAGGTTATAAGCTGGTGCTGGGAGCCGAGAGTCTCTTTGCCGTCTTGAAGCCTTTAGCGAGATAGAGGGATATATGCTTGAGTAAGTGAATCATTCCTTAACTTCGAGCTGTCGAGGCCT
Source organism: Hyaloscypha finlandica (assembly GCA_021399475.1). NCBI lineage: Eukaryota > Fungi > Ascomycota > Leotiomycetes > Helotiales > Hyaloscyphaceae > Hyaloscypha > Hyaloscypha finlandica. Next base: position 173,354 of record JAJTUR010000079.1, on the reverse strand, counting down.
CCTTACCTTGCCCTTCGACTCTTGATTCGTCGTCACTGACATCTCGCTGAATAGAAAGACAGTGAGCGTGCCATAAAGTGGTCGCTCGCTTGAATTAGAAAATGCGTGTGTCGCAACGAATGCAATCACTCAGTTGAACCAACTGAGAGTCGGTAGAGGAGCGTACTAAAGTACCACTCTTGCCATGGCAGAACAGAAAGATCAGATTAGAAGAACAGGGCTCTGCAAAGAGTAAACCAGTTTAGGAGTGGCTTGACTCTTACTAGGACAGAACAGAAGGACTAGTTCAGAAGATCAGGGCTCTGTAAAGAGTAAACCAGTTTAGGAGTGGCTTGACTCTTACTATGACAGAACAGAAGGACTAGTTCGGAAGATCAGGGCTCTGCAAAGAGTAAACCAGTTTAGGAGGGGCTTGACTCTTACCATAACAGAACAGAAGGGCTAGTTCAGAAGATCAAGGCTCTGCAAAGAGTAAACCAGTTTAGGAGGGGCTTGACTCTTACCATGACAGAACAGAAGGACTAGTTCAGAAGATCAAGGCTCTGCAAAGAGTAAACCAGGGAGTGGCTTGATGGTGCAACGTTAGCTGCGTGAAAACATCGAAAAAAAGAGAGAGAAAAAAAAAGTAGGTGGTTGAAATTGGGAGTGTGGGAAATGATTAGGTGGTGAGTTTAGATTTCATTTTGAGGCCTCGACAGCCATAAAACAACTCTTTTTTTGCATCTCGATTTCTTGAGATTGCTCTGGGTTATGAACAGATTTGTCTGGAATCGGAAGGAGTCGTATGTACTCAAATAAGCGACTTCCCCACAACTGTCGAGGCCTCCTTACATTTCTTCAACCCCTGCAATTCGTGTTTACTAACAGCTCTCAGACCAACCAGAGGTTGATCTTCGGATCTTACCACCACAGCGAACCGTGTACTCCAAGGAGACACAGAAAATGACCAGATTAAGCAGTTGAAGATGGCGCCCTCTCTTCTCTGCAACCCCAGAATATGTACCAAGGCAAACAAAGAGATTAATCAGCTACAGCTAAGAATTCCCACTTCTGCAGGGTGCGGGATACCAAAACCAGAAAAAGTGAGTTCAAATTTCACTTCGAGGCCTCGACAGGTGAACACAAACCAATTTTTTTTGTGCCTTTTTTTTAGGCCTTAGACTTAGCCGAAGCGAGGTGCTATGGATTCTATTTGATTAACTTTCAATCTCTTTCGCAAAGTGATTCAGGTTTAAAGTGGATCACATAAAGGGAACCAGGGGACAGTCACATGATGCGGGGAACCTAGCGCCAAACATCCCTGTCGGTTGCTTGCCAAGTGACGAGTTTGAGCTGCACGCGCCAAAGCAGACCACATCCCGTCGAACTCCTCTTCCTTTGTCCGCTCCTACTCCTTCACAACACACCTCCACCAAGAACTATGTGACAGAAACCGCTCAAGATGCGCTATACCAGCATCATCACCACATTCATCACCTTCTACACCTCCCTTGGCGCTTCCCACCCCTCCCAAACTCCACTCGGCACCGCCGAACATGGAGCGGACCGCAACGCCAACATCTCCATCCCCCTCTTCGCCGAGCTCGAAGAGCTCTCCCGCATCGTCGACATCTCCTACTGCGTCGGCACGACCGGGATCTCGCCACCCTTCCAATGCGCCTCCCGCTGCGACGAGTTCCCCTCCTTCGAGCTAGTCGACACCTTCAACACCGGGCCCTTGATGAGCGATAGCTGCGGCTACATTGCTCTAGATCACAGCACAAGGCGCTTAGGCAGAGGGAGAATTATAGTGGCGTTTAGAGGGACGTATAGTATTGCGAATACGATCGTGGATTTGAGTACGGTGCCCCAGGAGTATGTGCCATATCCTGATAATCCGGATGAGGAAGGGGATCCGGGTCAGGGACAGCCGATCTCGAGTCCGACGGAGGATAGAGGGAGGAGGAGGAGGAGGAAGTTTTGGCATTTGCCGGGGTGGCTTAGGCGTCAATCTGTTGAGGAGGAGAAACGGGAGGAAGTGAAGTGTTTGAATTGTACGGTCCATTCTGGCTTTTGGACCAGCTGGCAAAATACGAGACCGTTCATTCTGCCGCACCTGAAGTTACTGAAGGAGAAATACCCGAAGTATCGGGTTGATCTCGTTGGGCATTCGCTCGGAGGAGCGGTCGCTGCGTTGGCTGGACTGGAGTTCAATGCCCTTGGATGGGAGCCTTTCGTAACGACCTTTGGAGAGCCGCGAGTCGGGAATTCGGGGTTGAGAAATTATATCGACGGAGTCTTTGACCTGCCTTCGGAACACTTCCCAAGCCAAGGAATGGCTCCCCTTCACAGTGGGAGATACAGACGCGTCACCCACGTCGATGATCCCGTCCCTCTCCTCCCTCTGCAAGAATGGGGCTACCGAGCCCACGCCGGCGAAGTCTTCATCTCTAAAGGGCCTCTCCAACCCACGATCCACGACATTCGTCTCTGCTACGGCGACGAAGATGTAACCTGCATCGCCGCCGCCGAGGTCGACGAATCGTGGTTCCACTCTGCCGACGACGCAATGGAGATCTACAGCATGTTGCAAGCAGATCCTGCGTTCGAAGCGAAGCAGGAACTGGTTGGGGTGCAGAAGCGGTGGGGTCTGCCGATTCCGGCTCGGTATAAGATCTGGCAGCTGTTCTTTGCGCATAGGGATTATTTCTGGAGGTTGGGGCTTTGTGTTCGAGGGGGCGACCCGTTGGATTGGGGGAGAGACCGTTATGATTTTGGGGACGGGCAGGGAATGGAGGAGAGGAAGGAGTTATGAGGTAATGAAGTCGAACATGAACATGGCTATTGATTATTGGAGCGGGCGTTTGGGATCATTGAACCCAGCAACATTGCATACAAAATAGTCATCCAGACTACATGGTCTGGTAATGTCGTTAACATTTGATTATTCGAAACACAGCAGTTCTGCAGCATTACTTCCCGCCCGTCTTTTTATCTGCCTTGTGCAATGGAATTTTATTCTTATTTTTATGCTGCCAGTGGACCGCCTCCGTGGATAAGAGCAGCGGCACTGACCTGACATTTATCTGCAGTTTGATGAAGATAGGACTTGGATATTGGTGAACGTCCGAGATATTAAGTATACGAGAAGTTGAGCGAACATTCGGAGAGAAAGTAGTGGGCTTAGCAAGGGCTCTTGCCTCATTGGACAAGAAGTTGACAGGCAGTTCCGGGCGAGGCTGCAATCACGAGACCCCGCGGAAGGCTCGACCTCAGCTCAACCTACACCTCCATTCTTTCATCCACAGAACACGAAGTATCGCATCCCTCAATTCCTCTCATCGTGCGCTATATTCCTTAACCCTGGAGACGCACCATGAGTCTTAGAGATTTGTTTCGGAAAAACAGCCCCAAGGACTTCCGGGCTTCACGGGCCTCAGACTCCCCGCTCTATATTAGCCACGCCAGAGTCAAGCCAGTTGACAGTTATTACCCTGTACTATCAGAATCGGGGTCTACGTCCATCGATTATTACCTCTACCGACCTCTTGACTGCGATTCCTTTGAAATACGACTCTTGAGACTCCGGAGGGTGGTGGTACAACAAGCGCTGGGTACGGTTGAGGAAAGGTTCTCCTGCTCGTTGGAATATGCATCTTTGATCAACCCGCCAGACTACATCGCCCTCTCATATTGCTGGGGCAATGCCACCAAGACGAGAGTTATCTTTCTTTCACCCGGGATATGTGTTGAGGTCACCCAGAATCTATATAACGCCCTCGACGACGTAGTCCGTATGGATTGGTTTCGGCAATCAAGAACCCATGAATACGAAGATCATAGCGTATTGCTGTGGGCTGATGCGTTGTGTATCAATCAGGAGGATCCGGTGGAAAGGAGTCAGCAAGTGAGACAAATGAGGCAGATTTACTCAAGAGCAAGTGAGGTTGTTTCTTGGATTCCGTGCGGCTCAGAGCAGGCCGTGGATTACTTGGTGAGGAATCGATTTTACGGCGAGGGGATTGAGACTGAGGTTCAACTTCCCTCTACGAGCACGCCGTTTGTCCGTTTCCTCGACGGGAGTGACAATCAGAACGACGTTGTGTCTCTCGACGAATATGAAACCCGCAAGGAATGGGTGAATCAGGAATGGGACATCATGGAGGACTTCTTTACCCAGGCCTACTGGAGGCGAGTCTGGGTTATTCAAGAGGTGGCCGTGGCCACGGAGGTCACGGTACTCTGCGGAAGTTATGAGATCCCTTGGGACGATGTGGCTGCCGTCCTAGCGATGTGGAAGAAGAACCCGGATATCGTGCCAATCGATAAACGGGCCTATCTCAAAGCTATGCATTTGGCGGAGTTCCGGGATCGGTTCTTAGTCAAGAGAGAGCCGATCAGTCTTCTCGATGCGATGCGTTGGAGCTACCAGACCGAGGCAACGGACCCAAGGGACAAGATCTTTGCGTTACTGGGGCTCTGCCATGATGGAGCTACGTATGTTCCGGTGCCGAATTACAAGCAGCCGCTTGAGGAGATCATCGCGGACATGAGTAAAACGATGATGAGTTTCGACCGCTCGTTGGATCTTATGTGTCTCAAAGGCACTGCTCTTGAGGACCAAAGCAAACTTCCCTCATGGACGCCAAATTGGGTTAATCTCTGGAGCGGATCCCTCCATTCTATGACGGTCCACGAGGCCAAATTCGCAGATTGGCACACCACCTTCCCGTTCAATCCCGTACTCAACGGCTCCACAACCCAGATCCTCAAGGTCGAAGGCAAGTTTTATGGTACTATTTTGAGCCTTGCCTCAAAAATGGCACAACCCGGTCCCAACGGCGAAATCACGCTCACTCCTGAGGCTCGTGCCCCCAGGATCTCGTGTACTGCACCGTTAGTCGGGAAAGTCACTTCGCTGAGTGCCCCTCGGCGAATCGAAATCGAGCTCGGATATGCTGTCTGGAAGACCCTGACAATGGGCCTCCTTCCACCGGAGATTAGCGAAAGTACAGCAGCAGCTTGTTTCTCCCAGCTTTGGACACCGGAAGGCAGAGGCAGAGTACATAATTACGCACTTATCGAATGGATTGACCGAAATTCCGGGTTTGAGGTCCAAGGGCAAGCTTTGCGAGCCTTGGCGATGGTGGGGTCAACCGCGGAGATTCCGCCACTGCCTGCAGCTGTGAGATCTAGTGAAATTTGCTGGAAGAGTTTTGGTGCTTTCATCGACACAATCGAGAAGGTCTTAGGGAGTGGAATGCGCTTGGTTGTTATTCACGGCGTGAAAAGCAACGTCATTGCTATGGTACCTTCAAGCGCGAAGAGAGATGATCAGATGTGGTTTATCCGAGGCTGCAGCGTGCCAGTATTACTGAGGGAGCTGGAAAATGTAACTGAGAAGGCGCAATATAAGGTCGTTGGCGGCGTGTATGTGACTGAAAGGATCAGGAAATGGTGGAAGCCCCAGTTTAAATGGACGAGGGGCGAGCAGGATGAACAGCTTGACAATTATTCTTCGACGATCTTGAATCTATGCTAAAGAATATCCAGCGAGATTTGGAACACCTACTTACCTATAGATACTCAAATGAAGTTTCAATTCGAATACACTCGAGAGATCCTGGGACATTATCCACACACAGCAGCTGCCCAAGAAATTTTTATTCACGTGCTGCCCTTTTAAAAATTCAAATATGCCCAGAACTTGCAGGGCGTTTGAAAAGCCCATGACGTGAAATGCAAATTCTCAGTCTTCATTTTTCTTTCTCAAAGGCTGCGAACCATCAAGGAACCCCTATCCCCCTTGCCAAGACCTCGCTTCAGCCTTACCCCGCCAAAAGCTCCACCTGCGGAAAATTCCAGCCTTGCCCCACTTCCAACCTCTTCCTTCTCCTCACATCTGCCTTCCTGATCTATCAGATTTCACTCGAACATGTCGACAACACCGCTTCCTCCTCTAATATTATTAGACGGCGGTCTAGGCACCACGCTAGCAGACCGCTATAATTGCATCTTCGACCACAGCACACCTCTGTGGTCTTCCCATCTATTGCTGAGCGGGGAAGGGAGCGCGACGCTACGGGATGCGCAAGGCGCTTTTGTGGAGAAGGGCGCCGATGTCGTTCTCTCTGCAACCTACCAGGCGAGCTTTGAGGGGTGTAGAGCGAGTGGGGTGGGGGATGAGAGGGAAGCCGGGGTGTGCATGAGGAGGGGTGTGGAGATTGCTCGTGCTGCTGCTGAGCAGAGAGAGGGCGGTGGGAAGGTAGCACTCAGTCTTGGGGCCTACGGAGCGACGATGGTGCCGGGACAGGAGTATAGCGGGGCTTATGATGCTGAACACTGTTCTGTTGAGCAGCTGAGGGAATGGCATTTTCGGAGGTTGGAAGCTTTTATGCCTGGTGGCGAAGATGAGGTGGAGAAGAAGGAGAGGATGGCGTGTTGGGATAGTGTTGATTATGTGGCTTTTGAGACTTTACCGAGGGTTGATGAGGTGCTTGCCGTTAGGCAGGTTGTGGAGAAGGGGTATGGAATTGTTGGAGGGGAGAAGGTGGTTGAATTTTGGATAGCTTGCGTGTTTCCTGGTGAAGGGAATGTTCTGCCTGATGGCAGTACAATTAAGCAGGTTGTTGGAGCTATGCTTGGAAAGGGAAAAGGGGCGAGACCGATGGGGGTGGGAATCAATTGTACGAGGGTGGGGAAGGTGGAGGGGCTTGTGGTGGAGTTTGAGAGGGAGATTGGGGAGTTGTTTGAGAGGGAGGGGGGAGAGTGGCCGAGTTTAGTGGTTTATCCGGATGGGACGAGGGGCGAGGTTTATGATACTACTACGAAGGAGTGGGTGAAGAAGGGAGGCGCTAAGGAGAGCTTGGTGAGTTTCCCCTTTGTTGAGGTGAGAGGGTCTTGGAGTCGATGCTAACTATGGACAGATTCCTTGGGATGAAGAAACCTTCGAAATAGTGAGTCGATGCCGAGAAAGAAGACTATGGAAATCGATATTTGTTGGGGGCTGCTGTAAGACTACGCCAGATGATATTGGAAAACTACGGAAACGAATTGACGAGTTGTAATTCCTGGATTATCAGTAAGATGTACTCTTTCTTATTGGACAACGAGAGCAACGATTGCTCCAGATGAGATGAACATTGTGTCTGAAGAATTGTGGGTACAGCATTGCTTGATTGGGCAATGTAAGGTACAGCAACTCCGAGACATGTGGAAGGAGAATGCCGAATGTCCATTAATCGCTGAGTCATTGAAAGGGAACGACAGATATTTTCCTATTTTGATTTATAAAGGTGTGTCGGTATCTTCTCCTTGCCCCTTCCTTCCTTGGTTTGCTACTTTGTTTGTGAGGAAGACGGAAGGAGTTTGTTGTGGAAGGCGGTCATAGTTCTTGTTGTTTTTGGAAAGAGGGTCGCTTATCGCTCCTCGCTCATTCTACCAGAAAATGGAAAACGACAACCCCCTCCCCCCCGGGTGTCGATTAGGCGTATCAATGGATTTTAGAGTTTCAATAATGCCTAGTTGGTTGCTTGTGCTTACTTATGCCTTTCTCTCGAAATAGATTTCTTAATATAGGTATAAGAAAGTTTGTATATAAGAGCCTCAGTGTTGGGGCGTGGGTTAGGCGAGGCGATTATTGCGCACGAGGAAATTACCTTAGTTCCAGGTGCTTGATCGCTAAATTTTCAGGCTCTCTTAAGGCCTTAAAAATTCCGACTTTTCTTATCTTCTTTAAATTTTCTTAAATTTACTAATTATTATCCAGTAGCTTTTAGGAAATTTAGTAAAAAGGTAAGAGCTAGTAATATTAAACTTATTTTCAGATTTTTATTACTTAGTAATAAAACTAGGAAAGTTAAGCTATTTATTTTCCTTTCAACGCAGTGCAGAATGTGCTCTCTGAGGAGCTTATATTGGGGTGAAACATGCCCAGGAGCTAAGCCCCTGAACACGTGACAGAGGCACACAGAAGGCACGAAGGGATGCCCACGTGCTATGCAACACTTTTTATAACTAATTAGTCAAGTTTTTTTCTTCCAAAAATAGCCTTTTTACCTAATACAATGAATTTAGCAAGAGTAATAAACGTAATAGGATAACTATATAGTAATTAGTAAGTAATAAATATCCGGAGAACAAAGGACAGGGTAATTGGATGCAAGCAATATGGCATCGGATGCTGAACCTTTGCAGGTGACAAATGGGTATGCATCACATGTGTAGCAACAAATGACCCAGATTGACATATTGTTTGCTCGAGCTTCGTCATAGCATTCAGCTTAATCCACTTGTGAGACTCAGTCCATTTATCAACATCCTATCTATGTCCGCAATGGTATCTGTGGTGTGACGAGTACGCAGCTTAATGGATTCCGTTCGACACAACCCGCGTGTCTTGGGTCAAGCTTGCTCAGGGGGGCTGTCTCAGGAAGCCTATCACTGCTTTATCTGCTCAGTGATCTTCAAAGGGGCTTGGTGATCGGCCAATAGATACGACATCTGATGAAAGGAAAACCAAAAGTTTCTCTGGGCGAAATGCTTCACCGCTCTCTGAGAAGGTTTGCTTTTCATGAGTCCAGGCACGACACCGCAGACAGCCTGGTCAACTAAATATGGGCTCACATCAGCAGAAGCGGAAGTCGAAATGCAGAAGTATCTCAAAAACTGGGCGAGATTACTCGAGCCATTCAACGCCAGGGACGGGTCGTTAAAAGCTGCAGGTGTGGAGGACAGCAAGGTGGATGATCTGGTAGGAACAGCGATATCCTACCACATCGGAGGGTGTCCACACTGGCACACTTGACTGCGAAGGATCCGACGTCGTGTGGGGTTGTCCGACGTGCAAGCGTTCGCCGTGCTGACGGGAGGCCGCAGGAGAGGTCGAATGAGGCCACTGGCGTCGGCATTGAGGATCGAGGAGCTGGTCTCCTACTTCCTGCATCCTGCCTCCTGCCTCCTGCCGCCTTCCCATGCAGTCCCAGGACTCTCAATGGCATGATTTATTAGCCTTCTCTCGTCTGGAGGTCGGCTGTGGCTTCCGGCTTTTCCAATCGAACAGACGCCGGGCCCCCTTTCCATGCTGACAGATGAAGCTTGCGGTGTGGTGCGATACGGTTCGTTGCTTTCATTGTGGTGCTATCGCTGCTTCAGGGCTGGTGTGCTTTTACCCCACACTTGACTTGGCACCGATGAGCAGTCGTGTCTCGTTTTCATGAGCCAACCTCCCTGTCGCAGCCCACTTAGAATGACGCAGGCGCTCGGTACATATCCAATTGGATGCTGAGACTCTTACCTGCTCCACTTATTAATTGATCAAGGCTGATGATTGGCCGTCCCCCTGTCGACCCCCAGCAAAGGAAACCTTATTAGTGCTTCAGTCGACTCGCTCCCTTCCTTCCCCCCCTCTCTTCTACACAACCCATCCATTCCAAGCTCCCTCACATCCATCTTCAAATTCCTCACACACGAACGATCTTCTCTCTACCTCGTTTCTAATCTTCGAACGAAACCGCAATTCGAGTTGCGATCCATTCCACGGTGATAAGGTTTTGTCCGGCCGAAGACTACAAGACAAAGCTTCCGCGGAGAGGATACCGCCGAGCGAGCAATACCTTGAGCCAACAAAGAACGACCCCGACAAAGCGACACCAGTCACAAGCCCGAAGCTGAAGAGAGCAGCAAGGGTCATTGAACGAATCTCTCCCACACAACAACTCTTGTCTTCAGATCATATCTCGAAACAACCCTCCCAGCCTTCGAACGAAACCACATCTTACAATGTCGGGCAATAGCGATAACAGCCCTCCCAACGAGTCCGCAAAGCCCCGCCGTGGCTCATTCACAACCCAAACCTTCAACAACATCTTCGCTCGATCCAATAGCTCGTCCGGTGCTCCGACAGCTCCCTTCCCAGGCCCGATCACGACAGCCGCAGCACAAGACCAACGTCGACGCATGTCGATTTCCACCCTCGGCTTATCCGGCACATCTCCTACCCAGTCAACACCCTTCACTTTGGGTGGTCGCCGAGGCAGCGTCTCTACTGCAGGCTCCGATTCCTTCGATGAAAATGCGATCGATGATGATGACGGTCCCGCTCGCAGCAATCCCACCACGCCATTCGCACGCCGCATGTCATTCGGTGGACAAGCTTTTCGATCTGCGAGAGGCTCTGGTAGCCCAGGCACAACTGGTAGAGCTCCCCCTTATACAACTGCACCTCTCCCCACAATCCCTGCCGGGCCGCGAAGTTCTCGCTCTGGCTCTGGCTCTAATGGCGGAGCTGTGACTCCTCCAAATCATGGAAAACAGGCAAGCACGCAATCAAAGCCCAGAACTGCTTCTGACTATCCCGTTTCCGCTCGTCCAGGTGAAGGCGGTGGCTTCAACTGGTCTGAGCAGCTTAGATCCCGTGCCGAGAGCTCCGTGTCGCAGTCTCAGCGCCCTTCTTTCTCAACCTCCCCGTCCACTGCAAAGACCACACAAATGCCGATGCATGAGAGAGCCAAGAGCGTCAGCGAGATGCCTGCTCCTCCGATCGCCGTCCCGGCCCCAGCACCACCGCGTCCGGAGCGGAAGAAACCCGATGCGTTCCAGGAGCGGATCTTGAAGGGAGACTTCTACATGGACTGAACGATGGACAGTATGGCATTTCTTTCGATGTTTGATTAAGCCTGCTGGTGCCCATTGCTGCTTTAATGAGTTTGGCGTTGATGGCGTTTATAAAGTGATGAAGGCAGAGCGCCTCTCACACAAGAAGAGCTTGACAGAGGGTGTCACTCTAAGTTTGGCTGGATTTGCTGCGACAGTCGATGAGTTTACAGAAGTGTACGCTGGCGTTTCTTCTTGTCGTTAGTAGGAAATTATTCGAGAAACGAAATACCGGCGCTCTGCTTTTCAGCCGATGAGCTTATGATGAATGATGAGTTTTCTTTTCAATGTTAATGGATGACTTCCATCCTTTATGACAGGCGATAGGTTTGTGGGAATGGAAATGAAAATAGGAAAATATGCCACAAATGTAGCTTTAGTTTAGCTTAACATGCTCTTCCGGCTGACACAAGTCCAAGTACTCTGTTTTTGTGGTTCATACTTTGTGAGGACTCGAAAGATGGTTTCAGCTACGTTTTGCCATGTCGCCTCTTGCCTTATATTGGCATACCAGTCAAGCAAAGGCCGAGCTGGCTGGTCTTGCAATGATTGACGCCAAGCTATGGTTGAATATCCATGGAGGCTCATCAATCTCCATCAGTCTTCGAATCTAGCTTGAGAATAGGCTCTTGAGTTGTGGTTGCTAAGCTGATGCATCCCATATGACTGCTGTACTGTCTTTCCTATCCAGCAACTTGAAATTTGGCTTGTACCAAGTGAGGAAGATTGTTTTATTCAACTTCTAAACCCTTCTGAAGAGCTCACTTCCTACAAAGCCGGAGTGGCCTCACTTCTCTTGATGACTAGAATTCGTTTTTAGTGAGTCCATGTTAAAAATACCTTACCTTATAGCGGCGATAACCATCCTATTTAAAGATATTCGATGCCGCTTCGGTCTCGCGATCCCCCCTTTCCTCCTTTAACACCACGTTTGTCTAAGAAGTAACATGTTTGCCATCACCCCGTCTTTAACGCTTGTGTCTTTGAAGGTAGTAATCTATGTAGAGTATTGAGAAGCTGACACGATCTCGCATCAAACTCTAGTTACCCTCGGTCCCTCGCCAACCGATTCCTCAATAGAGGTCGGCACCGGCAAGTGGCCATGCAGCAAGAGAAACCAAGCACCTCGCCAGCAAACTAAACGCCAAAATGGATATACCAACCTTCTCGTAGGTACCCACCAACATCTGCCTATTCTCGCTCCCAACTAACCAGTTCTAGTTCCCCTAACGAACTCGTCACAACCCTCGTCCGCCCAAGCAAAGAAGCTCCTCATCACACGTGCCGAATTCGATTCTCTCCCCGGTCGACGAGGCTCCCGCATCTACACCGCCGCCCATTGCCCTATGCTTGCGAAAATTAATAAATGATTCCTGCACCTCGCCCACGTCTGGATTATCGGGGATTATCTACCACTCCCGTATATCCAGGACCGGGCTGTCGAGGATTCAAGGAGCACGATCGAAGTCGACAAGAGGCAGTTTATGGCGCAACTGGGAACCCTCTCCTGCACAAGAATCTGAAGACCATTCAAATGCAATTCATTGCATTCGGCGGGGCTATTGGTATGAGACGCCTCCCAAAGAAAACAGCATTGCAGAAACTCAGTGCTAATGAGTCTACTTAGGTACTGGTCTGTTTATTGGATGTGGCCAAGCTTTGGCAGCCGGCGGGCCTGGATCACTATTACTCGGCTTTCTAATCGTCGGGCTTGACTTGCTCTGTACGATATACTCGTTGGCGGAAATGACCTTGGTCTTACCTATATCTGGAGCTTTCGTCGTTCATGCTACTTGATTTATCAACAAATCGTGGGGGTTTACCATGTGATGGAACTATGAGGTTTTAGTTGATCCCTACTATCACTTAAGCTATCCTCGCGTTTTCAAACTGTCCCTACTATAGTTCAGCATATGCTCTCCTTATGCTCTGCATATGCGCGGGCTAGGAGGGTTATGTAAAATACAAAGCTAAAGAGAAGAAGAGAGAGAGAGGATAAAAGGAGAGAAGTTGTGACGGCGAGTTCAATGCAATAGTCGAAGGCTCAAAGTTCAGAGAATCTCATATATTGAAAATACTAAGCTAGGGAGTAAAGGAGAGGAGATGCCTTGTCCTTTAGTATTGTTCTGCCGATCCCTAGCTCACTTGACCCGTTTCAGGTACGTTTCTTATGTGACATTTGCGGCAGATCGTGCCGTTCTGCCAGCCGTCACAAAAGCACTAGCTAAAACGACTGAAACGCCGTCATTGACAAGTGAAACTAGTCAAGTAACAGCCAACCCCATGTGACCCTAGCCAGCGCCGTCACATCGCCCCCGCGAAAACCAAATCTGAATGCCCTCATTCAGGTATCCAAAGGAAATAGGGTTTTGACAAAAACCCCCAAAATAGCCACCTTTTAATAGTCACTGTCCAACCAATAGCCACCTCCACCTAAGGCCTCAGAACAGGCCTCAGAACTAGCCTCAGAACCAGAATCGTCCGCAGAGCCGGATTCCTCTTTTCTCTCGTCGGCAGAAGAGCACAAATCGCAGCCCTGAGAACGCTGTGTGTGAGTCTCTCCTGGAGTGGAATCGTCCGAATCGGTCGGAGGGTATTGTATGACTAGGGGGAGGTCGTGCGAGGGGCGATCGTGCGAGGGGCGGTCGAGTTAAGACAGTTGCTTCTGTTTTAAATCGGCGACCCGAAACCGATTGTCGTGTCTCTTGTTTCGAATCGGAAGACTACCGATTATTGAAGGCGGGTGCCGGTTCTTTTACTCTCGTCGATATCGAGGGAACGTCGTTTGCTCTAGTTAAGGGCCAAACTCCAAGGTCAACTAGGTCGTGGAGGACGTGTCTTCCATCTTTTAAGTCGGCAGAGGACCGACTATCGTTCTTCCTTCTTTTAAGTCGGCAGAGTGGGACCGACCGTCGCAGGCTTTGGGTGCTATACCTGCTACTAGGGATATAGGAGCTTTGTATAATGTGGCAGCGGCGCTTCAGACTTGGTCTAAAGAACCGTTTACGACCAGACTACCGGCCAAACCACCTATATGGAAGTGAACGGCAACCCTGTCTCACAAGCACAGGTCGATGCACAGAATGTGGCCCGTGCTGCTCTCAACTCCGTACCCGAAACCTCTGCGGAAGACATCCTGAAAGAAGCTTCTGACGACGAAATGGGTGGTCTTGACGATACCAATGGCAAGTCTGACGACCAAATGGGCGGTATGGACGGCAACAATAACAACAACGATAATGATATCTACATTGATCTCAATGCACCTAACGGCAAGAATGCCAGAAAGGTCAAGGAGGGCAAGCGGAAGGAACCGGAGAGTAGTGAGGAGGACGGCCAAGAAGAGGAAAATGCCGGCGGAAAGAAAGGCCAAGTCGGTACCAAGATACCAATTACAGCAAAAAAGCGCCATGTGCCAGACAGCGGCCACCGCGAGAAGCGCTGGTCTGAGGTCAAGAGCTGGCAAAAGATCCTAAAGGCCGAAGAGGATGGCGAATGCCCATCAGATATTGACGAACTAGTCGCTGACGCCGTCAAAACAGTCGGAAAGCCACTCAAGAGATCCTACCAAGACAAAATCACCGAACTCAAGGCTAAAGGATTTGACGATAAAGTGGCTCAATTAGTCGGCGCCCGCACAGAAACCGCCAAGCTTTATAACCAACTCGAAGGACTCCACAAGAAGCTCGCCAAGTCCCAAGCACAGCTTAAGAACGACAAAACTAAGGCAAATGTCGCCACTCCAGAAAAGAAGAAGGGCGGAAAAGTTATTGCGCCAAAGCAAGTCTCGGAAGCTAGCCTTGATTTGCCACCCCCTCTCCAAGATCGTCCGACAATGACAGCACCAATGACAGCCATGGCCTATGTTGCACTTCCAGATAATATCATCGAAGCCGGCGTAAGCATGATTCGGGCGACAGATGAGAAGGATTGGCCGGATCGTGCTAGGAACTGGGTTGTTTTGGCTGAGTCAAGACCACGCTTGGAATACAAGTAGCTGATGCGATTAGGCGAAACGGAGCCATTTAGATTTTCCTTGTTCTTTAAAATTGGATAATCCACTGAATGAGGGCATTTAAATTTTCGTTTTGGGGGGAGGGGGTGATATGACGGCTAGTATAACTGCACGAACTACCGCAAATATCACATAAGAAACGTACCTGAAACGGGTTAAGTGAGCTAGGGATCGGCAGAACAATACTAAAGGACAAGGCATCTCCTCTCCTTTACTCCCTAGCCTAGTATTTTCAATATATGAGATTCTCTGGACTTTGAGCCTTCGACTATTGCATTGATCTCGCCGTCACATAAGCTAAAATATACTTCTTTTCAATGTATTATATATAACTCTAATTATTGTTTTATAGTGTTCATTTTAATAGCGAGATAGCAAAATTAACTACTATTTTCAAGGCTTTTAATCACTGCTTTCTATAGCCGACTTGCCAAAATCTCGCGCTACTCTAGTAATTACTCATTCAGCTAGAGTATATCGAGGCTATCGAAGATGCGAATGCTCTCACAGAGACGAGCTCAATGGGAGGGGTCTTCCAAGCAGCTAATTCCAAGGGCTACCGAGTTTAAACGTAGCAGATATTTCTACTGCCTCTGCTGCGGTTACCACGCTGCTCTCAGCTATCACAAAATGCGAGGCTACCTTAGCGTCCCTCGAATCAACTCGATTATTATCTCTATTCTCTCGCCAATTTTGAAGCAATCCAAAAATCTGCTATCCGCCTCTGTCTTTTCTCCCCTGCCAATTGCCCCTTCTGACTTTCAATCCCGTACCTGTTTCCTCGTATTCATGGCTTTCGAAGTCGCAGTTTCACTTCGAAGAGTTTCTTATCAATAATTGAAAACATCTCTCTTTTCTGTAGCCGCTTCTTCCACATCAAATTTCCACACCGACCTTGCAAATATCAGGCAGAGCTCAGCCTTGGCAAGAGGTTTTCAAATACAGGAGCGAGGACCAAAGCTAAAAGGCTGCACTGTATCTTAATCACTGTTGCAGAAAGAGAGACTCTGCTTTTTTTTATGTTGGCTTGAATCGCTCTTCTGGACCAAAATTTCATTCGGTTGACAGCACCAATAGGGAAAAGGGGGCAAATTGACCAACCAGATGCGTCGATGAAGCGATTGGTCCACAGCGATGGTCCCAAGATGAGGCTTCGGTAAGGCCTTTCTAAATATATATTTTTTTATTAAAAAATAGGTGGTTTTGGTAAAAGTCAATTTCACTTTTTAAAAAAGCATCTTTTGCCAAGAATTCGGAGAAACAGGGAGTTTTCGCATACGACTGTGAGTAATCGGGCCCCTCGCTTAGCCCCGATTCCCAAACCGCTCGCATTAGTGAACGGGGTGGAACAGAAATGCCTACCCCAAGAACAAACCGCATTGGCCGTTATAGCTGCATTATCTCGGATACACGAGAAGCACACTGTAATAGACTAATCAAATAGCCTTACCTATATTGATCTGAGATGGCAGACTTCCCCTATCATAGGTTTTATAAAAGGATATCAGAAGATTAATTAGTTGGCATCTATGATTAATAGGTTGGATGAGAACAATGATCCATTGCATTGCATAATAATAGGATGCCGATCTTCGAGATCACTATCTACATAGGATAACAAGATGTATAGTGCAAATTGATGTGTTGTTCATCGAATGAGGGATGGCCAGTTATTGCTGGCTTCGCTAGCGCGACGCTGTTCAATGCCTCATGTGCGCCGCTGTGCATGATTCAGTTGCTATTGGCCTGGAAGGCCCCTAACTGCCTAAAGGGAAAGAATATCCTAGGCAATACATTTGAGCCAGAAGCTGGGTGAGAACGAATACGGTGATGGTTTTATATAAGGGGGTTTTGTTAATTTCAAAGTCATTAGGCTGTGTCAAACAACCACGATTGTCGACGTGTAACATTCCAAGAACCACCCTGGGTTTTCAACTTCAAAGACACCGATCCGACAGTACTCCGCTTGCGTAGCCATAACCTGTAGTATGAGCCCTTTGTGAGTCCAAGTGTTCAAGTTGTCCCTCGGCTCGTTAAGAATGATTTGTGCCACAAACATGCACCGGATATTCTCAGATTGTTCTGGTTGATGGGTATCGAACTGGCACATGATGAAGGGTTCTCGTGATATTCCTGCCTGTGCTATACATCGTCTTTTAACCTGTGCACATCCTTTGCATTTGTAATTTGCGAACCGTTCAACCTGCAAGGACGGCACATCTAACCCCATTTTCACAAACCCACGTTGATCATGGATTGTCGTCCCAGTTGTATTCAGCCATCTTGCCTTTCTCATATGACCAGAGATTTTTAGTGTGCCTGTTGGAGCGTGGCCCATTGGATCCAAACTTGAAACTGCTACCGTGCACTCCTCGACCTTCAAGTGAAAGATCGAGAGGGTTCTGACGTCATAAAGGAACAATATATTTGAATCGTATTCGATAGGGCCATCAAGAGCAGCCCAAGACCAGGAGGGCGCTCTCGGCTCTTGGGGTTTCAGCAGTGGTGACTGGCTTTCGGTCCTTCTCCATAGGAGACCTAAAGCCATCTCATTACCCCATAGCCCAGCATAATATGCTCCCCCTATGCGCTCATGAAACTTGTGCGCGCAGCCAGATATTGCGGGTAATTTGTCGCGAGGGAATGTTAAGAGTCGAACAGAATATTTTTCGACGCACTCATACCAAAGATATAAGCATTCTTCTCGCGATTGATTGGCCAACGATCGGAAGGGCGAGTCCCCTTGATAAATGTTTTGCGTCAGAGTGAATCCTAAGGGTAGAACACTGTCTTCTCGCGCAGTGCCTTGCCTGCAAGTAAAGGACACGTAATTCCTGTGAAAGGTCAGAACACGCCGAGAGAGCTTCCGTTCTTGAAAAGTCCATCCACGATTGAATAATGGGTCTCGCCGCTGCCATGTTGAGAATCCAAGTAAAATAGAGCCGCATAGTTTTCCATCTTCTGTGCAGTATGATATCCTGCATGGCTGTATATTCCACCTGTGAGGGTTCTCACGCAGGCAGAGGAAGCCTTCATTGGAATCCGATGCGAGCGCTGCCTCAATAGTAAGAAATGCATCTCCATATATATCTGCCATTCTGGCGGACTCAGCTTGCCAGTCTTCGCCTTCGCCGCCGTCTTGAACGATACATAAAGTATCGACCCAAAGATAGCGGACTTCAAGTTTGCGCGTAGCAGATATAGCGTGCTGAATGGTCTGAGGAAGTGAATCGTAAGAAAATTTCCGTTTGTGGGCTTCAACATTTTCTCTTATAGTTGTTACTTGTTGTGAATGGCCCCAGCAATAACTCAAAGCAATGTAACTCTCAAATTTTGCAAATTCTGTTTGAAGAAAAGGTTCCTGACTCCCATTAGATGGGCCGACATTGATCAACCTAGTGGGCATCCATTGCAGGGGCATCCTGAGGTGTCGAGTAAAAGCCTTTTGTCTCCAAAACAATCGTTGTATAATGGCTGAAAGTCTTCGAAACAGATGAGCACGCTGGTAACATTTGTGATTGATAGCACATTCCTCGATCCAATTGTAGATCTTGTGCCATGTTTCTACAGACGCTGGGTTCGTAGATACCACCCGCCCTTCTATAAATGGCGCAGCAGGATTGTCTGTAGATTGTCAGAGGTGTATCTTCTTCCTCAGTTGTATTATTCACTCACCAGCTTCAGTGATCACATCAACCTTACCGCTGAAAGTCTCTACTTCTCCATTTGTATTTACTATATAGCGTGTATCGATCTTGTCAAATTGATCGGTTCCAATTCTAACTTTTTGATGACTTCGTTGCGTTTCGGTGTAATCATCAATCCAGACTTGGGTATTGGAAGTAGCGCGCTCATTTTCTCCAGCATGCACTCTTGGAGGGCAGGTAATTGATCTGTCCTGGAATAATGATCTATAAATAATCGCGCACAGTGGACAGCCTCTGAGAGTCGAGTGCCACAAAGCTTCTAGCCCAGGCTGATGTCTGTAATTCTCGCCACGGATACTTGCTATAGAGAAGTTCTCACAGTATTCACAAAGCATTTTGATATTCTTGAAGTTGAGTGAAACCAGCTCAGAAAATCAATGAAAATTATGAGGGTGACAACATTAACGATACAGTTTCGAAAATAGGCAACAACATTCGCGGTACAATGTTTGTCCGTTATCGCCAATAAGAGACTAATACTCTGCGTAGCCAGCCTTTGGGGCGGTGCACGGCGCTAGAATTGGCCTGCATCATTCTGCCTCATTCTCGGACTTTGGTGAAACACATATCCAGTCATCAGGTGACACGTCTATGCGTGCAGAACACCAATTTCGCTCCTAGCTGTACATATAATCTTAAGCTTTTATTACAGTACAGTACTCGTAAACTTGAGCGTGAGGCGTAGAATGGGCAAGAATCTCTGCGATGACAGCTAGCAGCGGTACCTTTGGGGTACAAACCAGTTAGGGGTGCACAGCCACAAGTGTCTAGAAATGGACTCCGCTTAACACAAGTAACTAAAAACCTCGCGACACCCAATTCGCCTTCTACTGTATATTTTATTGACTGAGTCAAAAGAGAGGTGAGGGGAACGCCACAGTTATATACTATTATGGTTTATACTCAATTCTTCTATTCCTTTCCAGAACGTTCTATATTGCTAATTATGTAACATGGCCAAACCACAAAATAATATCTCCAAAATGCTTAATCGGAACGACAATGAGAACAAGATGTATGCGCAATTCGCCGCTACTATATGCGCCATCTATGTATGATTCAGTTACCATTGACCTACCCTTACTTGCGGTAATATAGCTGAGCCAGAATCTCGGTGACTCGGTGAGAACGAAATGCGGCGATGGTTTTATATAAGTTTTTTTTTTCTAGTGTAAACCTGAGCGTGAGGCGTACAATGGGCGAGAATTGGCCCCGCTACGCGATGACCATTAGCGGTACTTTGGAGGACATCTGGTCAGGGGTGCACAGCCACAAGTGTCTAAAAATGGACCCCTCTAAAAATAATTAAACTAAAAACTAGCGACACTCAATTCGCCTTCCACTGTATTCATGAATAATTATTCTATTTTACTCAAGTTATTTAAGATATTCGTTACTCATATTTTATTCAAGTTATTCATGAATTATTCATGAATAACTTGAATAACTTGAATAATCCTTTGACACACTGGGTATCTCGGGGGGGACACAACAATGCAACATCACCACCAACAACCTAATGCAATAACACAACCAATGATGCAACATCAAAACCAATATCCCAATATCATAACCAACATGGTCATCAATCCTCTTCCCCAAACTGGTTCACATTGCAGTTCATACATTCTGACTCCTCGGACAGGTGCACCCGTTCTCTAAATTTGCGAATCATTTGCAAATCCCGGTGCGATGGATTGGTTGTCATTTGCAGACTCCACGTTGTGACACCTTCGCAAACTGGCCCCGGCTGGCGCTCACGCTCTACATGAAGCAGTCGTATCAGTTTCCCCAGCATTATACCGTCCATGGTATCATTCCGGTCACGAGCTCTTCCGTGCTTGAGCTTGAGCGGGGTACAGCTTTTTCCATCATCCGGAACCACGCCTAGCAGGATCCCCAGAACCCGAGGTTCCAAAGCCCAGACTCTCTGAACCTGAACAGGTTTATTACTCACTGCCATCACCAAACGCACATGAATCGATTCTATTTCTAACGTGAAGGACTTCCGACTCCCGGGTCTTGTAACTACCATGCTCGTTACTCAGATGCCAGAAAACGCTGGGAAGCGCTTCCTCTACAGTTCATCAAAGCTGGAGTTAGTAGTACTAGTATCTGCGCTCATATCTGCTATCATAGCAGGAGCAATTTCGGTAGTCATGCCAGTAAGTCTAGATCTCGCTCAAGCCCATGATCCCACCTAATCTAAGTCTTCAGATTATTTTCAGTCTATTAGCCGAGACATTTCTCACCGAAACAAATGATTCCCACATCTTTTTATCCAAGGTTAATCAGCTTTCGACATATTTTGTTTACCTAGGAGTGGCAGCATTTTTCGCAAATTCGGTAACGACTGCCGGGTTCATCTACCTAGGGCACAAGATAACACGCAGACTGCGTGAATATTATCTAGCGGTACTTTTATACCAGAACGCGGCCTTTTTCGATGATTTTGGGCCTGGTGAATGTGCTGCGCGTCTGACCAGCCAGACAGACACGGTTGAAAAGGCTATAGCCCAAAAGTCTGCAGAGACGCTGATCGGGATCTTACGATTCGTTGCATCCTTCGCAGTTGGCTTCTATTTCTGTTGGAGGCTGACATTGGTACTAACTTTGTCCATCTTTGTTGCATTTTTGGTTATGAAGGTCGTTGCACGTGTGACAACTCAGAATGACAAAAGTCGGTTGGACGCCGAGACTTCAGCAGCAGCAGTACTTGAAGAGAGCTTTACCTCTGTCAGAGATGTCACGGCTTTAGGAGCACAAAATTACCACGTCAATAGATACGCCGAACGACTGAAAAATGCAGAGCGGTTTCAATTCCGTGGCATAACGATTCTTTCCCTTACTCTGGCTTTCACGGTCGGGATCAGCCATCTCATTATCATGACAACTCTTTGGGCAGGATCAAACTTTATTGTAGACCTGCAAGCGAGTTTCGAAGACATAATCACCATCCAACTCATTATTCAAGCAGCAATATTCGTCATAATCGGTATTATTAGCACTGCCGACGTCTTCGTGAAAGCTAAGACAACAATCAGCACAATTTCTTCAATGAGAGCTCCAAATGTGTCACCGAGAACTGGAGCTGGCCCACAGCATATCACTGGTTCCATTGCATTCGAAAATGTTGGCTACATGTACCCTTCAAGGTCCACATCGGTGATCTTTGACAATATGAATCTGAACTTTCCGGCCGGCAAGATGACCGCCCTGGTTGGGCGATCTGGCTCTGGCAAAACCACAGTGCTTGACCTGATCGAGAGATTCTACGATCCTACGAGTGGATCCATATTGTTCGATGGGTTCAATTCAAAAGATCTCGACATCTATTGGTTGAGGCGACGGCTTGGCTTGGTCTCCCAAAGTCCTGTGCTCTTTCAAGGGAGTATTTTCGACAATATTTGCCATGGTCTCACCGGGACTGAGTTCGAAAAAGCCGACATTGTTACTCAGCAAGCATTGGTTGAGGCGGCAGCTCAAGTGTCTTTCTCTCACGATTTCATAAAGGCACTCCCAAATGGATACAATACCCAGGTAGGAGACCGTGGTTTGAAGCTTTCGGGAGGGCAGAAGCAGCGAATTGCAATTGCACGGGCCGTTATCGCAGGTCCAGCGGTACTTTTACTTGATGAAGTAACTTCGGCGTTGGATTCAGAAACCGAAGTGAG
The DNA here is from genome assembly GCA_021399475.1 of Hyaloscypha finlandica. Taxonomy (NCBI): domain Eukaryota; kingdom Fungi; phylum Ascomycota; class Leotiomycetes; order Helotiales; family Hyaloscyphaceae; genus Hyaloscypha; species Hyaloscypha finlandica. The sequence goes on along the minus strand of JAJTUR010000079.1, from coordinate 151,326 downwards.
AGTTCTTTCGGCGATTAGGTCTCTCAAATGCACCACGATCCTCGTTGCACATCGCCTGACAGCCATAAAAGCAGCAGATAAGATCATTATCCTGTCCGTGGGGAACAGCCCTCAGGAGAGTACTTTCGACGAGCTTTGTCAAAGCCAAAACGCCTTTACCGACCTTGTACAGAAAGAGCAAGAAATTACTCCAAGTTCAACAAATCAATTAACGTATGAGCGGGTTCTCGAGAAGGATCATGACGACTTCAAAGCTGAGCGATCCATTAGTGCCGCCAGTTTGAACTTCAATCCTACCACTGAGAAGCATGATTCGGCCGATCCAGTTCCACCCTCCGCAGTGCTTGACATATTGGTAAACCAGAATCGAGACCAAGACACGAGAAGCACACCAAAGTCTTCGCTTTGTAGACTGGTTCAATTTATTTGGACTTTCCAAAAAGACCGCAAAATTTTCTTGCTGTGTGGAATCCTGGCAGCGTTCGTTGCCGGTGTCGAGGAACCAGTTCATGCAGTTCTATTCGCAAAATCTACAGTGTCACTTTCCTTGCCTAGAAGCAGGTACGGAGAGTTATTGACACAGACCCGGCTCTGGGCTTTGATGTATCTTACTCTCGCTGTGGTACAATTCTTGGCTTTCGCCACCCAGGGCCTTTGCTTCGGGGCATTGTCTCTTCGCGTCATGCGTCTTGCGAGAGTAGATGCCATGCGATGCCTCTTGCGATCGAGCATAGAGTCCCTCGATCAGATCCCCAATCTCTCCTCCAGTTTGACCTCATTTGTCACGACGGAAACTTCTAGCATGGCCGACTTGATGGGAAGCACGCTTGGAATGCTTTTTATCGTCGCAGCTACCCTCTTCGTAGCTTTCATTGTCTCTTGCGCCTTTCAGTGGAAACTTGCCCTCGTGTGTTGGACCATTTTCCCGGTCCTCTTCGGTTGCTCTTATCTGCGGAATGTTTGCTGGACGGAATTTCAAAGGAGGAGAAAAGAGGGATATCGAGAAGCTGCAAGCTACGCATCTGAAGCCATCGGTGAATTTCGTACAATAGCTGCCTTGACCAGGGAACAGCATGTTCTATCCCTGTACCGCTCATTACTGGTATCTGCAGCCAGGGATTTCGTTACTGTGTCATTCAAAATAGCGGGTATACAAGGGCTAGTAAGGTCTATCACATACTTTGGCCTAGCTTTGGGTTTCTGGTATGGAGGAACTCTCCTGGGTCATGGGGATTGCACAGCATTTCAATTTTTTGTGACCTATACTGCAGTAATGTTTGCATCTCAGTCTGCCAGCTTGATTTTCTCAATTTCTCAAGATCTAGGAATTGGAAAACGAGCCGCCATGGACCTCCTACAGCTTTTCGGCCGGGAACCACTATTGACAAGCCAGGGATCGTTCGAAACTGAATCGCAAAACAGGATCCAGTTCCGCGACGTCTGCTTCCAATACCCTATTCGGTCATGCCCTGCATTGAAAGGCATATCATTCATTATAGAACCGGGCGAGCATGTTGCTTTCATAGGCGCCAACGGTGCTGGCAAGAGCACGATTTTATCCTTGTTGGAACGCTTTTACGATCCCCAAAGCGGAATTATCAACGTACATGAATTTGATATCTCTACTATTGATGTCGAAAACTATCGCAAAACTGTGGCATTAGTGAGCCAGGATGTTGTGCTCTATAATGCAACTATCAAAGAGAATCTGCTACTCGGCACACATGGTCAGGTTGTGTCTGACGAGGATATCCATTCGGCCTGCCAAAAGGCTAACATTTTAGATTTTATTTCCTCCTTACCGTAAGATTCCCCAACTTTGTGATTTCTAGCAGGACTGATTACTTCCAGGGATCAATTCGCGACGATGATGGGCACAAAAGGGTGTACACTGAGCGGTGGTCAGAGGCAACGTCTAGCTTTTGCCCGGGCACTCTTACGCAAACCAGGCATTCTACTTCTAGACGAAGTTACTGCCAACCAGGACTCGGAATCTGAATCTCTTATTGTTAGAGCAATCAAAACAGCAGGCCCACGTTGCACAACGATCAGCGTCACACATCGACTGAACACGCTAGAGGGGGTTGACCGAATCTACGTACTGGATCAAGGATCGATTGTTGAATACGGAACCCCAGAACAACTGTTCCGCATGAAAGGAGTCTATTATAACATGGCAAAGACTCAAGGGTTGACTGACTATTCCTGAAAACTCAACACTGTGTAGAACCTCGTTGATTCGATAATACGAACTCTTCAACTTAAAGACTAATCAACCTGAAATACTCCGTCCTTAGCACAAACGGGTATTACCAGATTACGAACTTATTCAAGACCTTCAAAAAATACCACCCTTCCCTCGCAACCCTACTCTGAATTTGTGCAAATACTAGTAGATTCTATTGCCCGCTAATTCTGTCAATAGGCTCTCCAATTTTCTTTCCAAATCCCCGCACCGCGTTCCAATCCCTGCATTGATGAGTAACTAGCCATTATACTAATTCTGGGAGTTCTAAAGCTTATCTTTACTAATACTGGGACCTCAATAGGCCAGGGGCACACCGCGCGACTGCGTGCGAAGCGCATTCACGTGCATTGCTTTCACGTGCGCTGCATCGACTTGCCCCTGCAAGCTAGGGCATGTATGCCTTGAGGATATACTTTTTAAGCGATTATAAGAGCAAGGGAAGGGGGGACGTGCTTCTTCCCCGCCTTATGTGCGCGTGCCGGGGGCTAAAGAATAGCCGAAAAACAAACCCTTACTTTACGATAAAATTACAAAAATTAGCCTTCTAAGTGCGGGGGAAGGGGGGTAGAAAGGAAAGAAACTTTTCAATTGCATAAGCACCCTTTCTGGAGCAGACCCTGGAAGGGTGCTTAATGTATCGTAATCAGAGTTGGCCTCCTGTTATTACCCCTTTGGGCGGACACCCCTGTTTCAGGAATGCTACGCGAGTAGAATAGGGGTGGTTGCAAGGGTTGGCAGGGGCACACTTGATATTGTATCTATCAGATTTTACATTGAAATTGGAACAATCCTTCTTGCATATGTTATCCTGTTCTGCTGGGTTTTCTGTGCCTTGCAGTCTTCATGTGCGTTAAGCCACAATTTTCACCATTCGCTCGACCCAGTCGGTTATAAGAAGCCCACCTATTGACCTGACATGTAAATGGTAACCGAATCCCAGACGTAATTGCACAGAGCAATGGGATTTACTAGAAGAAGATTGCTCCTGAGAGTGTACGTATCAGCATTTTATTACAAGAAAACAAAGATACTGGGTGGCTGTTTAGAACATACAGGGATGGCAGGTATGCTTTCTCCGCTTGATATTCTTCTAGAGTTAAGTTTTCAACCGCGACCGTGCCTGAAGGAGGCACAACCTCAGGTTCAATAGTCGTAGAGATTCCGATTGACGCCGTAGATGCAGAATCGTTCGATGTTGCAGCTACTGTGGTTGAATCTGAGGTCTTCCGCGACGCTTCCGGACTTTCAGAAGGTGGAGAAAACTCAGGATGAGTGAGTTGGAATTTTCTACTCTCCTCAGTGGCACGTCGGTCAATCTCTTCCTGTGCCTGTGATGAAAGATGTGGGCGGAGATTGTCGTTCTTCCTTGTCTTCGAGAACAAGCTCTTGGCTGCCTTGCTCGCTTTTGCAAACGGTGATTTAAACCCGACAGCGCAGACGTTAGAAGCTTTGCTCCTATCTACATCAGGTCGTTCGGCATGGGAGCCTTCGAGAATTCGCGATGCTGGAGGTGTACGACAAGGCTCAGCAGGCAATGGATCAAGAGTCATAAGGGTTGTGGTATGAGATGATTTAGGGCTTGCGCTGGGATCAGATTTCTTGCCAAGGAGGGCTTTCGTGCCGTATATATGTTTCTGACCAAGAATAACGTCGTAGGAAGACCCTATTAGGACTTCGAATTTCAAGCTGTATTGCTTCTTATCGCTTGAGATCCATACGGCGTTCACGGTAGCGATACTCGGCACTTCACTGCCGTCGATGAATCTAAAGGTTCCTCGATCGCCTGTGATATCTAGCTTGAAATTCCTTGATTGGGCATAAGCTAGTGATATGATGTTGACTTGAGCTCCAGTGTCGGCTAGTGTTTTGATCGTTTCACCAGCGAGATGTCCGTCAATAGTGCACTGGCCTGGTCGGATACCACTTGCTGCATGAATATCGTACACAGCCCCAGTGGAGGTTAAAGACGTGGCATCGACAGTATAGCGCTTGATGCGGTTCAATGTCGTGGTGTTTGTTTCTAAGAGGAAGTGGTGCCCCAGTAGAACGTCGTTAACACATTGGTTAAGGACATGAAAGACCAACATATGCTTTTCATGGGGAGAATCATCGAAGCTCCAGGATACTTGAGCTGTTCCTATAGTAGGAATCAATCTTCCATCGGCGGACTTGATGTGTGTTGTGCCATTGCTATCGTGAGCGATCGCGATGCCATTCCGGTGTGCATAGTCACGAGAGAGTAAGGTTTGATCACTCCCAGTATCTGGGAATGCGCTTGATGGTTGTTCGTTCAACAAACCAGAAACTTCATACGTGTACTGTGGAGATGATCGAGGAGGTGGAATCCAGTCCCAAGAGTAGTAGCAAGCCGCACATCATGACCATCAATACGAAAGTACATTATTCAGCCAAGAACAACATCTTAAACAGAAACGCAGGAATCTCTCTAATTTTGCAAGAGCAATTTCATATGACGGTAACCATAAAACCATACTACAGCCTCGGGCTCCAAATGATTAAGTTAGGAACAAAAAGTGAACCGGCATTTCTAGACACTTACTAGTACGATTAGCTTCATCAACCCACCACAATTTCATGTCAGCACTGCTCCAAGGTTTGCGGTTCCTACCCAGTGACTTGAAAGCCCGCATCTCAAAACGAAAGTTGAACCGGGGCCTGGGCTTGAGCGCGAACCGGTGCCCTGGGCTTGAGCGTGGACTGGGGCCGCGTGGGGGGTGTCCATCGGTTTTTCTCGATGCAATGATGAATTTCCACCTCCGTAAACTGTCTGTTTTCCTCACGGCGATAAATTTCCTCCAAATATCTCATTAATGGCGGCAAGGGATCTTTCGGGCGGCAAAATCTGATAAGGTGAAAGATCTTCCGGAGGATGGATATGGTAAAGGCTTTCGTTATCGTCCGCACCAGGCCAGTCCCATACCGTACCTTCCAAAGTCGGGCACCTGGAAAGAGGAGAACCCTCTCCACTTGGGCCAACGCAGACGTCTAATTCGCCAGCCAATCTTTTTATTGAAACCGAGGTCTAGCAGGTTCTCCGCGCGTTCGGAGTACCAGATATGTTCGTATCTGATCCTGTCCCAGCTAACATAAATGTACGCTGGATCCCCCAAGCCATAGGGGAACTCGATTGGGATGTCAGACAGCTTCTTCGCATTTGCATCTTTGAATGTTACAGTGTTCCCAATATCGTCTGAATTGATTGGTCTGCGCCAAAGCCCGCCGGAGAGAGTAAAGCCTTCAGCCGAGAGGTTTTCGCGGTATCCTCGCACCCATTGTTGCCAGCGCGAGAGTTGTGCGGCCTCCAGTGCAATCTCACGAAGTTGTTGCTTCCCAGAGCTGACAGGACTGAGAGACTGTGGGCCTTGGTTGTTCTTCGATGTTGGATAATTATGTCTGAACCTCTTTCGTCATTTTCATAGCTCCTGCTTTGAGTGGTTGTAGTTCCCACACAAGTCTTTCTCAGGCCAGATAATGACTGAGCCTTCGCTCACTACCCGGAAACCTCTTTTATTTCAACTTCATAGTGTCGAACACATCATGCACATCCCTTTCAAAGAGCGTCTTGAAGCCGTCTATGGACTTTCTGGAGCTGTGGTATAGCTAAGATTGCTTTCAGTGTCACTATCCCCATCGAAGGGAACAGCTATCGGAGTACAACGTCGGAAAAAGTCTGCTGGACCTGAGACGAGAGTGTACGGTGATGTAGATACAGAGGCTAAGGAGACAACAGTCATGTTTGCCAAGGAACTCGCATCAGTGGAGGTATTGGCCGGGTTTCCAGTCAGGGATGTGTCGAGGGCACGAAAATTCGAGGAGTCGATGTACCGTTCTGTTAAGTCCCATCGCGTCCTAGGTTCCGGTCCTATTGCGCTGAAGTTGGCACCTTGAAGCGCAAGAGTTTGTACCACATTATAATCACGACTACCAAGGAATGCATCATGACGTTGACAGGCAAATCCCAAAGGAGTACGACCGCTGTTCGTTTTAGCTTCAATGAGACCAGGACCGCCATATTGAAGTAGTATCTTGATAGAAGAAGGATGCTTGGTGTATCTCGCAGCTAGGTGGAATGGCGTCCAACCAAACCTATTTCGGCGCCATGGATCAGCATGCAACCTAAGAAGTCCTTCAATTTCTTCTGAATTGGGCGAACAAGGGCTCTGACAAGCGTAGTGAAGGGCTGTATTTCCCCATCTATCTTGGTCATTGATGTCTGCTCCGCAAGATACAAGATATTGGGCAATGGCAAGGGCTGTCTGTGAGGCCAACTTGACATTGAAGGGTCTGGCGAATAATCGATGAATAACAGCCAATCCTAGGAGATCGCGAGTCTTAAAATCTCCCATCTCATACGCCAGTGTGTCAAGTATCTCCCTCTTTCCAGATGAGAAAGCTCCGACTAATGCGGATGCATACTCAGAAGCTTCCTGCTTCCGCATTCTGACCATTTTCCGGAGAAGATTTAGCTGTCCGCTTCTGGCGGCATGGTCAATGGCTCTATTAAACTCTGGGCCCTCAAGGACAGCCATTTCGAAATGGTTCGCGAGTATATCCACAGTAAGCTCATGGCCGCCCTTGATAGCTAGTGCGAGTGCAGCCTTGACGTTTGGAGTGAGACTGTGTACTCTTGTCGCAAGTAAATTCTCGACGAACAGAGAAAGGCCTAGGCCACTGAAGACCTGAAGCGTGGAACTATGGTCTATTATCTCTTGGGCGTCATCATAGAGACCACAGCGCTCGAGAAGTATTATTCGAAAGCTTCTTGTAGAGTCATTCAGCCAAAGGTTTGCAAGCTCGCGCACACGGAGGAAAATGCCCCGATCAACAGTTTCGACAGAGGTGAAGTGAGAAGTTGCGTCTCTAAGATGCTTATACCAGTGCTGCAGAGCGTATGGTAGAAGAGTCTTTTCGTCGATTATTTTCTTGTTGTCTCTCCATCGCCCCCAAGGTTCCTCCAGGGGCAGGCTCGAGTTTGAGATGAGTATATCCAGGCAGTCGATAGCAATTTCGCAATGCGCTTGAATCTGCGGCGTCAGAAACTTTACGGATGATGGTGAAGCCTGAGATAGTACAAGTAGGTATTCCTTAGCAGATGAATGTACAAATTCAACAACATCATCTTGCCGGACTCTCAGGATTGGCCCGTAGAGTTTCAGATCATGCTGAAAGCTACAGATAAAACTGTCGCTCAAGACTGGATGCCTCTCATCCTTAGAGCCAGCATATTTCGAGCTGCAAGCTAGGGCCAAGTCGCCTACTGTGAGAGGACTATGGGCGTACATGAGATACTTGAAAACGGCAGATGGCTGGGATCTAATTGAATCAGGCATCTCACGGAGAAGCTTGTTGTAAGTGTGGTCAAGATCTTTCGCTAGAAGTTTCGCACTATCTTTGAGGACTCTAGTTAGATGGGTCGCAGGTGTGACCTCTAACCTTTTGAGCATCAAAACTACCGGCAGGAAGAGACCAGACCGATCATTTTTGAGCACTTCCAATATCTCCAGTTTCTGGCTCTTGGAGTATCCGCGGTGATCGCTAATCCTTGAGATTTCGACTTGAACATAGCGATCTATATCGTTGTTGATGTGATGTTGCTCTTCCTGAGTATTTAGGTACTTCAAAGTCCCTTTGCTGATATCAAGCCATTTAGATAACGTTATTATCAACTGCTCATCAGGTCGACTTGAAATGAGTATTTTGATGTTTCCTGCTGTTTGAATTAACAATTCAAGCGGTGCTTGTTGGGAATCCCTATCACATTCGTCCAGGCCGTCAACAACAAATATAATATTCGCCTTGGATTCTTTAGCCAAATGCTGAAAAAGTGCCCAAAGCTGCTTAGGAGATTTGCGTTTTAAACTGATAGCGTCGTCATCTCCCACTTTCGGATCTGTGGAACGTGATTTGTTGAATTCGTAGCCGCTGGGAACAATACTCGGGAACCGTATCAATAGTTGGTGGATGGCGATGGACATGACTAAGCTAGCGGTGTTGTTTGTTTGACTATTGCAGAAGCTGTAGACAACCGTGGGCGTGGATAAAGAGGGGAGACCAATTCGCCAGTCACTGATTCGCTGGTCCATGACCGATTGCACAACATAGGTGAGAAGAGTTGACTTGCCCAAACCAGGAGCTCCTTGAATCCAGAGAATATTGCAGCCTTCAGGTCCACTGAGATACCACTCGGCAAACTTTACGTTCTTAGAAATCCACTGACAAGTCCCTTCATATTTTCCCTTGGACGTACGCTCAAAATCATCAACGTATTCATAATGATGAAATGACTCAACAAACGAATCCAATGAAGAATCCTCATGACCTCGAGGTCGAGTCTTTTGGGCGCTTTGGGCAGAGTGAAATGTTCTCTTATTCTTGCAGGGTTGAGAAATAGATCTATCAACCCCGGCCTTATCGGTATTTAGCTGTTGTGGCTTTATCTTCCAACGGTTAGCACTCGCCATCAATCAGAATCTCAAGCCTACTTCTAGAGGAATTTACTTACCGATAAATGCCGAATAGTGTCTCTCATTACGGGGAGCATGTCATGTATAGCTGTCACCTTGAGGTTGACGTCTGCAAGTTTCCCATGGACTGTTGCAACGCTGCTGTTGAGGTTTGGGAGTATCGTATTGATATTTGAGATATCGCTCGCGAGGCTTGGAAATCCTTCGATGATTGTCTCTACATTTCGCGTGGTATCTCTGATGCCAGGCACTTCTTTGGAAAGCTCGCCAATACCCGTCTTGACTGTTACGAGATCAAGATGAATTGTATGCAACAATGTTCTTAGCAAACATCAGTAAGATCTGTATGGCCTCAAAAGTGGAAAGATGACAGACTCACGAGTCAATACTTGTGATATAGAGTACTAAGGCGCTTTTCTCCCGCTCAAGCATACTGAAACACCCGAGAATCTCCCTTTCCTTTGTGATCCCGTGTATAGCCTTCCATAACTTCTTTGCCTTCCCGTCTTGTGCTTTCGCTAATATCTTGCACAGTATATCAAGCAGACTCTGTGCTCCGCTTCGACAGCTTTGGAGTATCGATGCTATAGTATCAGTTTGGAGCGATGGGCTGCGTTCGATGAGTCTCGCGATATCGAGGAGCTGTTCTGCTTGAACAGCTTGCCTTTGGATTGATTCTGGGGCGTCGCGTATCTTTACGTAGAGGTCAGAGATAAAACTGAGCACATTCAAAACTTGCCCAGCCAGTTGAGAGGCGCTCGCCAAAGCGCCTACAACTTCCAGCCCGCTCATGTTATAGCATTTCCTGCTTGTATAAATGGTATAGATGAAGTGAGAATATGGTCGCTAAGTATAGGGTTTCGAAGATGAACGACGTGAGTTGAAATGCCAACGTAGTAGAGTTGGCCCAGATGGATAATCTGGATGAGGCTGGGAGCTGCTTGGACATGAAGTTTCGAGCACCTCAGGCATCAGGCAGCACAAGGGAGCCTTGCTGCGGGTAAATCATACCGCGCTATACAAATCCGCAGTGCAAATTGCAGCCTCACTATGGCGGCGGACAAAGCTGAAAGCGTCATCTCCGACGGACTGACTCTCGTTGCGAAGCTCCAACCGCAATGCATCTCCATGTATCGACTTCAAATCGCTCCAAAAACCCTAACCTGAATTGATTATATTGTACAACCTCCCCTACTAGCATCGCTACTAAATTTCTATGCTTGCACAACTTAAAGAAGTTCATCAAACGCCCAAAAAATCACACGAAGGTCGCTTATCTTTCATCTCGCAAAAAGGGGAAGGTGATCTGGTGTTGCATTTATGGTGCCTAAGACCACCATACCACCGTATGCAATTGCAGGCATCGGCATGCATCAAAATCTCTTTGTAAAGCTAGCTGCTTAGCTTCCTTGAGCTTAAGAGCTTGATGAGGTTAGGCTATGACTTCTCTTTCTGAGTGGAATTTGTTTCAGAAGAGAACGTAGCAAATATACCCTTCAAGGTTTGTATTGTTATTATAGAATAATATTTCTCTTGCTGTCACGATATAAAAAAAATTTGTATCTCAAGATGAGAAAAGCTGTTGCAATATGTTTCTGTTGCGTTCTTTGTGCGTAAATTATGTGAAGTAATCCTATTGAGGATCCTAAATCGGCTCTGGAAGGAAGCCTTGTAAAGGGAGCAGATCGGGCGCCCTAGCAAACTCGGTTAGGAAACTGTAGCCGGGGCGCACGGCGCGCCAAAATCGGACCCGCATTATGGTGGGCAGGCTAACTTAGGGCTTGCTCAGGCTCTGCTCAGGCATACTCAGGCTCTACTCGGGTTTGCTCGCCCTCAGCTCAGGTAAAAGCGGCCGCTGCTCACGTCCAGAGACTAACGAGTAAACGGAACCGGCACGAGAAAAATATTTACATTGAGTTTATTGGCAGTCTGGGTAGATGTCAAAATTGAATACCATTCGTCGAAACTGCCCACCGTTTTACTTAATAGTGTCTTACTAGACCTATCACTATTATAGTAGAGTGCTCTCTACATTGCTTCTTTGACGGGTTCCACGGTAGGATAGCTCCTTAAAGAAAGGCCGATATTACACGAAATGCGCTAGACTTTAAGAAACTAAGGGATAGACCCCTAGTCGCTATATTCTAGACCAGAACTAGTAAGAGGTAATCCTTTCACTCCGTTGAACTCATGCCCCTTTAAACGCAATTCTTGGTTATCCGAGGAGATCTCATGTATTGCTTCTGAGTTCAAGCTCACTCTCTCTAATCCAAATGTCCTATGTCTTATACCTTTGGGTTCCGACTAATATAGGACCTAGGAAGGTTTACAAAACCCGCGCGTAATAATATATGCATTTTCTAGGATTTCTAAATTATTTATCTAGTTTAGATAACGCTTTGCGACCTCTATAAAGACTTGTGTAATTAATTAACTATAATTATGACATAGCTATAATAGTAGGATTAATATAATAGTTAAAGGCTCAAAGTTCAAAAAATCTTATATATTAAAAATACTAAGCTAGAGAGTAAAGGAGGGAGGAGTACCTCGACCTTTAATAGTGTGTGTTCTATAGAAGCTATAGAAATTAAACGGTTATATAGTAATGAATTATTTCCGTTAAGTAGTTTTCTCGAGATTACTAGTTTTTAATTAAGAGCAGTCTATTCTCCTACTTTATATACTATTTAATAAGGTCCTTAGGTATATTAAACTTCTTGTCTCTAAGGCTTTTAAGTAGCTCTAGGTTCATTTTATTTATTAAGTTATTATACTAGTGTAGGTAAAATTGCATGAAAGCCTTAATGTCTTAGTCCATCTTATACTTCAACCTTTCCCTTCCCTCCTCTTCCTCACTATATTCGCTATTAGCAGACCAGAGGGTTCTTGTTAACTCCACCTCTCCAACCATATGTCCAAAATCTGTTGTGTCGACGTCAACCTTAAACCTGCCGTCCATTATCTAAGACTCTCGTTCCGTGACAAAATCGGCGCAAGGCTCTAGCATTTCTTCGATGCTAAGTCCGTCTACAGAGACAGTCAAGTTCTGTTCGATGACCTCCTTTACTGCATTGTTGCCATCGACCTCCGTAAAAGCTGAATTAATGAAATCGCCGCCTGTGCGGATCTTCGCCTCCCAATGCCCATTCCGCCGACGAATATAAACCCCTTTCGAAAAGAGCAAACCGTTTCGGTCGTAGTAGGTATCTTGCGTAGTCTACTTTCCGAGGCTCTCGCGTTTCTTGAACCTTGAACCTCCGCTATTGGAACGCAAACAGGAGACAGCAATTAGTGTGACCAGGAACTTGCGCTCAACCTCGAGCCGACGAATTTGCACCCTGCCTGAATACGTAGAGGTAATCTTACAGAAGTAGCAGGAGATTCGTGGAGATATATGTCTGCCTCCGGTGGATACGTTCAGCATCCTCAAGATTGCGAGGTGTTTAGTTGCTGCTAGCCAGGAGTGTGGAAAGGGATGAATCGGGGGAGAATCGATCTAACCCAAAATGTTTAGGCTAGATGTGACATTATAAGCGACCAGTCACGACGAGCGACTCTTCACGAAGGGCAACTCACAAGAGAACAGTCATGTCGAGCAACCATTCACCGGAGAGCGACTGGTCCCTGCAGGAGAATGGCATCTGCTGGGTGAATGAGAGGTTTCGCTGTTGTCTGTGCTGCTATCCAGTCTTGCTCGAGTTCTGGCCATTGCGACTAGCTCAAATGAGGTGGGATTTAGTGTAGGTTGAGGACAAAAATTTCGTTGCTTGGATGGAGGAAGTCTTCGAATTCTCATGATACGAGGGTGTGCTTTATACATTGTTTGAAGTGTCTTGCCAGTTGTGTTTTCAATATTACGACAGCATTGCAAGCTCAATGATTGGCTCCTTGATTGGCTCATTGATGTTGATGCTTGGGACCTATTGTTCGGCCCGTACCTTACTTGACCTTATCAAGTGCCAATGTCATTACACGGGTCCCTCGCAACGCTATTGTGATGGGACCCAAGGAATCGAGAGCAGTTGGTTAGGCTGGGGACTTCATTGTTGAAAAAGAGATTCTTTCCTGATTTAATCTTCACCTGCTCGCGACTGAGAGAGCTTGGGGGGTTGAATGTCCGCACAGTTCTAACAAGGCTTGAAACCCCAGAGGGGTGGCTAAGGCAGCCGTTTGGGTGTATAATAGAAGAGGGAAGGGAAAGGTGACTATAATGTGTGTGATGTGGTCTCCTAATTGTGCGTGGAACCTTCACCTTCACAGCAAAACAGAACAATTACTTGTACGCGTGGGTGTAAAAAAATATTCATTCATTCATTATCTGCATAATAACATAGGAAAAGAAAAGGAAATGGAGAAGGGACAAATCCAGTTCCAGTTCCAGATCCAGGATTCATCGTGGTCGAGTGTTGAGAGCTGCTGTCGCCAGGGAAGTGCTTTCAGATGAGTAGTGAGAGCGACCCGGGGAGGGAAGGGAGGATGTATTCGATACGTACCTCGCCAAACGTCTCTCTCGATCGGAAGAGGGGAGGGGAGGGGAGATGCTGGGGAATGCTGGAGAGGGAATATCGGGGTCGAAGGTACGTACCTCACGGAAAACGCTTTCCGAACGTGAAGATGTGATGTATCAAGTAAGCTGGACTCAACCCACACCAGCCAGCTGTAATCAAGAGATGTGAGAGGAGACATGAGACGAAGAGAGAGTAGATGCCTAAGAACGTCCTGCCCGCCTGCATCCACTCAAATCCTTCCAAGGGAAGTCCGTCATTCTGTTTTGCCGTGAATGCCATCCCATGCCTGACGAATAATCCACCATGTCCCGCGCTAGAAACAGAAGTATGCCTTCCCATCCTCAATGCAAATGACAAAGGAGAACTAAACTCTAATGTGCAATCTGTCTGCCTATCTACTATGTATGGTTCTTATCTACACATCTCCTCATCTTCTCCTTGGTATTCTCCCACTGTGACACCGCCGATGTTATGGTGGAATTGCTGATCAAATGCGCCGCTGGAAAAATAGTCAGTAAATCCTCTCGTTGTGAAGGTTGGGACCCTAGAAATCTCCAGAGCCGGAGATATCTTGCTCCCCGATGACTTACTACTGATCCTCCATCGCTTGTTTTCGTTGCTCTACAAGTCTCTCCCAGTCGCCGCCGACGTTGGGGTATCGGTGGATGTCTGTGATCGAGTTGTAGACGGGGTCTGTGGCGGGTTTGTAGTTACCACCGACTGAGTTACCAAAATGAGAATAGATATCCTTTGACGGACCAGCGGAAGCCTCGTACTCACGTTGAGCGAGGGCTTCATAGCCGGATTGCATGTACGGCTCTGCAACATGGCTGTTGGTCATCCAGCGTCCATCACCTCCTTGAATCGGTGTCAAGGGTGTCGTGTTGCTGGAATCACTCATCGTATCACTGTCCATGCTCTGCTGATCCCCGCCTGTTCGAGACATCCGCTCTTCTAGCATCAATCGCTCGTATCTCAACTTAGCCATCGCCTCTTCCTGTTGGAAAGAGGTTGAAGGCCAGTTGCCAAGGTCTTGTGCCAGAGCGTGTCCGCCATAGTCGGGAGGGCATATCCGCCAGAGCTCGATCAATCGCATCTGCTGGCCTGTGTCTGCGGTCTTAAAGAGTTCGATTTGGGAGGGGAAGAGAGTAGACGCGTCAACGCCATGTCTGGCTAATATGATCTCAACAGTGAGTTGGTCAGTCTGAGGAGGCTCGGAGGCAGGTCTAGAAGGTGGTGGTTGGGCGAGATGTGCAGAGTGGTGGTAGTGCTGGGAAATCGAGTATGTGTATTGCTCTTCAACGAGAGTTGGCTCCTCCTTGGGGGCAACGTATGGAGGAGGATTCTGGAGGGAGAGGTTGCGAGCAAACATTGCTGCCAGGTCCTCTTGGGTCGCCATCGTTGGCAGTTTCAAGGTCGACGGCTAGAGACAGATGTCAGCGAGCTGGGCCTTTCAAAGGAGTGCAGCATACCTTGCTGCGAATATACTCGAGGTGATCAAGTGTAGCTCTGCAAAGAGCCAGTCTGCCTGAAGGGGTTCCTCAGGGGAACAAGGGGTGTAGGTTGTCTGCGAGGCAGGAGAACCCTAGGAGTCAGAGCGTGTAAATGTGCAACAGAATACTCGAAGCGGATGGAGCAGGCTTTGTGGACATGTGCAAGAGAATTGCTAGTTTGCTTTTATTCACTATGCTATGTACTTGAGGTAGAGGAAGTGCGAGAAACGAAACCGGAGAGCCAGGACCAGGAGGAGCGAAATTGGGTGCCTGGAATTTGGCGGATCAAAGGAAGGCCAGGCGCGGAAAGTAAGTATTATTGAAAGTCGGTATTGAGCGACTGGCCATGAAAGCCAAGACTTGTCGCTTTGAAGAAGTCGGGTGTCGTTGTTGGGGGAAGAAAGGCGAGGGCACGAGGTTAAATATCAAAGAAAGGCTCGACCTACCTACCCCTCCCAAAGGAAGCGATGACGGGGCGGCCCAACGACGGTGAAGCCACTCCTGAAACAAAATTCGGGCAGCTGGGATGCTAGCGTTGCACCATCAGCGCCTGCTTGCCAATAATCTGCAACCACGAGGGCCATCTGACCCATTTAGGATGTTCTCACAGTCTGACGACTTTCACCGATATCATGAGTTGGGATTGTGAGTGGAAACTAGGCTTTCTTGTGTTTGCTCAACGATACTTCTCAGTGCATATGCCCTCGAACTCAAAAGGAGCTTGGCAGGAACCTGCAGCTCGTCATGCTCTCCAACGATGTTAATATTAGCAGGGATATAAAATTACGATCCGGTTCTTACTGTATCGAAAATGAGGTCGAGAGCCGGAATGGAAATATTCAATGTCACGTGCAGAAGTATTGGTGCCTCAGTGAAACGTTGATGCCTGAGAAAATTAGCGTATTCGACGCGGCTTCAGGTGCCTGAAGCTCTCGACCGTGTTGCAGGCACGACAGAGCTCCAAAGATCTTCACAACCTCCACTCCATCCTCCCACCTTGAAGCTCCGAATCCCTCCATCACACAAAATTCATCATGGTGAGCTTCAGATGCTCTCCCGCAGCTTCAAATGCTCTGAATCTCCGAAGCTGACCCCCTTAGACTTCGATAGGTACGGGTTACGATCTCACGAACTCAGTCTTCTCACCAGACGGCCGAAATTTCCAAGTCGAGTATGCAGTCAAGGCGGTAGAGAACGGTGGTACCTCCATTGGCATCCGGTGTAAAGATGGCGTTGTTCTTGCGGTCGAGAAGGTCATTTCCAGCAAGCTGCTGAAGCCGGGAGCAAACAAACGTATTGCAACGATCGACAGACATATGGGTGCAGTAAGTGCCAGTGGTTGCATGGGAATCAAAACCCTTGGGTATATACTAATACTACATCCAGGTTTCATCAGGCCTTGTTCCAGATGGGAGACACTTTATTTCTCGAGCACGCGATGAAGCATCAAGCTGGCGAAAAGTCTACAAGACTCCCATCACAACCGCAGATCTAGCAAGTCGAATGGGTGGATATCTTCAAGCATATACCCTGTATTCTTCCGTTCGACCGTTCGGCATCACTGCTATTGTAGGGGGCTGGGATTCCGAGCTCGAGCTTCCTGTTGATGGCCAAGTTGGTAGCGGACCTTCTATTGGTGCTGGTGGCAAGGTTGAGGGCAAGAAATACGGTGGACCAGGTCTCTACATGATTGAGCCTAGTGGATTATACTGGGGATATTATGGCGCGGCTACCGGAAAGGGACGTCAAACCGCCAAGGCTGAGCTGGAGAAGTTGGATTTGGCGGCTGGCAAATTGAGTCTGGAGGATGGTGTCAAGGAGGCGGCCAGAATCATCTACGTTGCACATGCCGACAATAAGGACAAAGAGTTCGAGTTGGAGATGACTTGGATCAGCAATCTAGAAGGTCCTACGAAGGGAAGACATGAGGATGTGCCAAAGGAGATTCTCGAGGAGGCCGAGAGATTAGCGAAGAAGGCATTAGAGGGCGACGATGATGAAGAAGAGACGAAGGAGGATGATAAGCCAGCTGAGGAAGACAAGATGGAGGAATAGGCACGTACGTGTGAAAAGCACCCTGTATCAACACCTACATCATATTTGCTGCTTCATTGAGCTCAGAAGACTGAGAATGCGTGATCAACGATTCCCAGCCGTATATTTTGCTCGTTCCTGCTTCGATGCCTTGTTTTGTTGAAGATTCGATTCCTCCATATCTCCTCAATTCGAGAGCTTATGCGATTTGATGAGTAAGGGCGCTCAAACCACAAGCAGCACAATAAGCTTGAGACGGCTCCTGCCTAATACCCCCGCTGACTTCAGATAGTAAGAGAAATCAGCTGGGCGTCATCTGAAGTCACTAAGTCAAGTCGGCTTCGTTACTGTCTCCTTCTCGTTAGTTTCAGAAAACAAGAACGCCTCTACCGTGTGTTATCTCAAGTCACAAAATCGAGTCAGCTTCCTTTCCATCTTCTTCTCTCTGACTTGAGATGAGGGAAGGCATCAACTGAACGTCATCGCAAGTTGCAAAGACTTGTCATTTTTGCCCATGTTAATCGTCCTACTTTGCAAGGAGCTACATCTGATTCAGTTTCCAGAATCAGAGCTCGTCTTCTTAGCAAAGGTCTCTCGCGCGAGACTCAGTGAAACATTCTTGAGATGGACTGAAATCTCAGAACTTTATTTTGTATTTTCTGAGCTGGGCTTACCGGAGGATCAGACCGAAAGTCGAAAGGGCAAATCATACAACGGCTTAGCCATATGCAGGCTGCCTTTGCAGAAGTAGTCGTTTAGGCGTATCGAAGAGGGCCGCCTATTTTCATTAGAGGTGGCGATGAGTCGGCGAAGATGGGGCGATCTTTGTAGCATTTTTGGTGGATGCGTGAATCATGTGCTTTCTGGCATTTTGAGTGAGCAATAAGTCGTGGTTTTGGTCGAGTGTGGTATTTACAGTCGGCTTGGAAATCAACCACGCTTGATGAAGGGCCTTGTGCTTCTCGTGATGGTGAGTACCAGTCATCCAGGATTCCAGGTCCTTCACGATTGATGAAATTTATCCATCACAATAAGTCTCCAACGCAAGCCTAAATTGGAGCCACGCACATCACGGGTAATTTACTGATCGCCACGCTGTTTCCCTCACGCCATATTCGTGTAGGGACCTTAATTTTGGGAGTCCTCTGTCTTTGCACGAGAGTGCCATTTAGCTTCAGCCGCTCAGTCTTCACACCAGGGGATTGACTACTTCTACAACACCACGATTCATCAAACGCATAGCCGAGGGACATACTGTCACCATTCCTTGTTATGGAATGAAAACGTTCTCGAGTGACCATGCAAGAATGCTATTACTCTTGGATCCTCTGCATGTCAAAATTTGCCTCCTTCGAGTATCTTGAAAATTCCAAGGTCTGATATTCCTCAAATCTCCAAATCTAGCTCCATATTTGACCTTGGCGCGGGACATTGAAAATGAGTGATGCAGCTCGACTTTTTCTGTCGGGTGCCTCTGGTCCCTCCCTTGCTTTCTCTTTTTGGAGCGGGAGCATGCTCGTGATATACGACATAGTTTATTGCCACAGACGGACTTACCTCATCTCAAGTCTTTCTTTCTTGATTGGAATATTTGATATATCCCATATGTTTCTCTTCCCTTCTTCAGATAACACCTACGGGACTTGGGAATTAGGTGTCATCTCATATTGCAAAGTCAAAATCGGTTTCGCTTCGCTCTAATGTTCTGTTTTGTCTATTCACGAGAAATACGAAAAATACATGCGTATGTTTTTAAATCAATTCATCCTCATCTTTTAATTCACACCAGATGACGAGGAGTTGTGATCCCATCTACTCCGCCTCCTGTTAGCATGAAAAGTGGAACTTATTATCACTGTTCCAAGTCAAGTTTTTTATTGCAATTACATACTTCTAAATGTCCACTTGCATTGTTGTGAGTTCAAAGCCGTTTTCCCCTCCAAATATCTCGGGGTATCAACTGCTGTCAAGTTCAAACAAATGTACTGTAGATAAGGTAGGAACCATTGTATATTCAAAGTCTGCTCTTTTCAAGAATCCCGGAATCTCTTGGGTATCAATTTCTTCCCCTCTCATTTTTAGATAACTGTCCAACATTGACTTGGAATATTGGATTAGCTCAACTTTCTCTGCCTACCACGAGTCTAGCCATCAAATCTGGCTTGGTGGCTACCCCTTAATTAAGCGAGACGATAGAAAGTGACTGTCAACAGCTGTCTAAATTTTCACTCACAACGACTTATCGATAACAAAGCCAACGGAACAATTCTACAAACGATTCCGGGGCTACCACTGCACACTTGCCAGTACTTGTTCGACTGTAAAGCGGCAGGATGGACCAAAAATTCTCTCTTTTAGGAAATTTTCTCCTCTCTCCGATCTCTTCCCGTCCTCAAACACTTGCTCGTCACCACATCGCGATGCAGCTACCAAAGCTGTTCAAGAGAGGGAAGGGGGAGAAGGTTGTCGCTCAATGGTAAGTTTATCACGAGAGGCTCGTTGATTTCGCTCTGAAGTCCTGAGAATTCCTGTCCGCTTCGCTCCCATCTTTCAAAAGCAGCCAACTTCGCTCTGAAGTCTTGAGAACCCGCTTCGCTCCCATCTTTCACAAGCACATAGACTTCGCTCTGAAGTCTTGAGAATTCCCGTCCGCTTCGCTCCCATCTTTCACAAAGCACGTCGACTTCGCTCTCAAGTCTTGAGAAACGTTCCCGCTTCGCTCCCATCTTTATTGCAATTACCTCCTTTGTTTTGCTTTTCAGTCACACCATACTGACGATCCCCTGGCAGCGAGATCCCCGCCAAACCAGCAAAGATCATCTTTCATCTTATACGCCATGCTCAAGCAGACCATGACGACATGAGCAATGATATGACCGAAGAGGAGCGCTTGTCTTTGGATGACCCGGAGCTCACAAAGACCGGTAAACTTCAAGCAGCAAATCTTGGCAAGAGCTTTTCCAGAATACCGCTTCTTACACATATTATCTGCTCTCCATCTCGCCGCTCGATTCAGACAGCAATCCATGCCTTTGGCAGAGCTGGTTGTGAAATCGTTATCGCCCCCGATTTCAAAGAATTTACCTCTTTCAATTGCGACCAACCATTGCCGTTCGATATTCTCGAGAAGCAGTTCAGAAAGCACGGTCTCGACTGGAGTATTATCAGCAAATATCCTAATTACTGGCGGTCCAGCTTTCGAGATGGAACCAATATCAGTCTCGAACAGCAGGCCGAGTTTTGCCGAGATCGTCTTTATGTCTCCTGCAAGGAATCCCTTGAGCATGTAACGAACGTAGAGGGCAATTGTGAAATAGCTATTATTGGACACGTGGTGTCGCTGAACTGTTTGATTGGCAATCTTACGTGTAAGCTCTTCCTTCCCTCCCTCCTTCCGGTCAAATGCTGGACGGCTACTGGGACATTCTACTAGCAATGTCCCGCAGCTTTTGGTATATTCAAATGGCAATATGTTGACGAGCTCCACAGATGCACAACGCAAGGCTAGACCATGGGAGCATACCGAGTACCGCACCTTCGAATTCATCCCCGACGACCTTCTCGCCAACTTCAGAATCAAACCTCACAATGCTTACGAAGAGATCGTACACAATGGAAAGGCTCATCTTCAAACTTTCACTCCCGCTATACCGAGGCCGCTGAAGGAATATCAGGGTGGACTCAAGGAGGGTGTTTCAGGACCAGAACTCCCAGGCTTTGAAATCCGGCCAGCTCACCCGATTCCCCACCAAAACACACGCTACAAGGACAATTGCAAGAGCCTGGTTGTATCATTCAAGGGTCAAAAGGTTCTAATTAGTTCCGCAGAGGCTGCTGATACGTTGGGGGTTAGTGCTGGATTTGGACGTGAGGGAGGGAATGTTGTGTTTGGTTTTGATCAAGGTGCTTTTCCTGTAGTTGATGCTCCCGCTCCGGCTGCTGTTCAAGTTCTTCCGAGAAATGCTCTCATTCATATGGCACATAATGCAGACCGGGATGGTTGGAAGACTGGTGTGGTTACGGGCATGACAGAGGCTGAGGAGGAGGCCGCGGCCGGCGATTTGTCGGACTGATTCTGGGACATTGAGTAGATATGCAGAGGCAGCAGTATAATGATGATACCCTGGGACGCTGAAAAGTCCTGCTTCTGATCTGTCCTTCCCGATTGTTCAACTTCAACTTGGTTCCTCAAACCTCCTCATTGATGGCTTGTCCAAACTGTATTTGATACAAGGGAACTACTAGTTGCTGGGGCTGGCCTTTCCCAAATGTATTGTCTAACGTGAGTGATGTAAATCGATCTTAAAGGATGAAGTTCTAATTGTGCAATTAGCTAAAGAACAATCAAGAGATCAAATGGCATTGTATAACTCTTCCAGAAATAATCAATTAAAGGATTATACAAAATTGTACAGATAATATGGGAATAAGCAACTCAAGAGCTCCTAATAAAGTCGTTGCAAGCCGCGAGATTCCAGAACATGGAGACTCGGTATTTCAACCAGTTTGACAGAGGATACACGCTCAATGGCATTGCGCAATTAGTTTGGGAACAATTAAATCCAACGTCTAGCTTTTGGAGAACTTAATTCAAATCGCTATTATTCTCCTAGTCGCATATTTGCCCATTTTCTGTTGAAGTGTTTGGGGAGCTGTATTTGAGCACGTGATATTAAACATTCCCCTTGCCTCAATGCTTTATTTGGGGCAGGAAATGAGTCGTAGCTCTGACACTGGGCAGCTAGAACGCTAGATTGTTTCTTTGTATCCCCAACTTTTAAAATCTATATCCCTTTAGTTGTCCCTTTATACCTCGCTCGGGACACCCTGGTGCAGAATTGTTTGATTGTACCCCCGGAGCTCTGAAAATTCAGGAGCCGGATCTTTTTAATTGCTCCTTGAGAACTCTAGACATTTAGGACCCAGGTATCTTTCAATGTTCCTCAACGAACCAAATCTTCAAGATCTAGAGTTGTTCACTTGTAAGATTACCTCCACGGCTCTGGTCACTTAGGAGAGAGCTTTTCAATTGTCTCCCGTGATTCTAGACATCCAAGAGCCGGGGCTTCCCAATTATTCCTCTATAGCATACAACTTCCAAAGGCTGAGACTCTGCTTAAATCTCTCAATAACTGTGGGCATTTAGGCATAGGGCTCTCCAATTGTCCTCATAGAGCTGTGAACATTCGAAGCTAGGGTTTCTCCTTGTTCCTCCATAAATATGAACTTTCAAGTGTCAGAAATCTTCAATCCTCTTCTATAGTTTAGAATTTGCAAACGTTGAACCTCTCTGATTATTCTTTTAGAACTCTGAACAATCAGCAGCTGGAGGCGCTCAATGTTCGACCCTTCAATGCTCTGAACAATCCTAACCAGAACTCTTTGATTTTCCCACCACACCTGGGAGAAGCAACACCCTTAAAAGACACTGGAGCATTATTGCCAAAGCACTGCCATGACGCTATGTTCATTATTTAAGCAAGCCATGTTGCTCCCATCACTTTTCTGTGGACAGCACAAAAGGTGAGTCGGTGTCATCATCGGCTCAGCAGAAATTTGTATATTCACAACGACAACCGCTCACATATAAATTTCCAACGCAGCTCTTATACCATAATGGCACTATCACGAAGTCAAGCGGTCTTGGCTGTCCCAATCTAGACTTGGATCCGAATCACCTCCGTCCTCATTGAATCGATCTCAAGTAACCAGACATAAACCGCCAGATAGGGCAAGAACCTGCAACTTTTTGGATCTGTGGTGGCAAACATTGAATTGATAAAGTATTGGGGCAATGGAGACTACATATGAGGAAGAGTCCGCAAATAAGTCGCCATCCATGATCATCAACAGGACAGGAGAAACGGAGCAACTTGATCGAGAACTCCTGCAGGTTGCCAAACAAACCCTGTTTTACATTCAGTATCCCAGAACTTGCCCCATAATTCCACCCCAGCAGCCGTGTCCAACACGAGAGAAGGTCATTATACATTGCGTTCGCCACGCACAGGTACGATGGCCTCGCCACTTCCCACTCCCCGGATCTCAGAGGCAAAAAAGCTAACAAGTCTCAGGCCTACCACAATCTGAGAGAAAACCCCGATCGAAGGATAACCACTGACCCGAAGTTGACTCAGCTTGGAGTAAAACAAGCTTTGAACCTCAAGGAAACCTTTACCACCACCAATGTTACGCATATCCTGTGCTCGCCGCTCACAAGGGCCCTCCAGACCGCTCAAATAGCTTTCGAAGATCTCATCTCTCAAGGGCTGAAAGTGGTGGCCTATCCGGATCTACGAGAGCATGGAAGCGGACCTGCAAGTGCTGGTACTAGTCTTCAAGAACTCCAGCGTTTACTTCATAACGCAAATCAAATCACGGATCTGAGTTTGGTCCCGGAAGGGTGGGAGAGCAATGACAAAGAATGTAAGGACGAGCGAAGGATCAGAGCCAGGAGGGTTAGAAAGGAGTTGTGGGAGCTCGGTCAGGAGGCGTTGAAGGAGACTGGAGGGAGATGGAAGGGCTATGAGGTTAGCCGTGGAGCTATGCCCCAAAACATCGAGATTCTGGTGGTGAGCCATGGGGCGTTCTTGCAGAAGATGCTGGGGCTGGAGAGTAAGTCATCTCTAAGTTCAAAGTACGGAGAAGGTTTGGGACATTACTGACTTGGTGCCCTAAAGGGATGTTTTGGAACTGCGAATGGAAGTCTTTCGAATTTGCAAGGGAGGACAATCAGTCAGGAATCAAGAAATACTACCTTCAGGAGACTAGTGAAAGCAGAAGTAGGGTCTCCACACCGATTAGGGAATGATTTCAAAGTTCCGTACATAAGGACAATGAAACTGAAGTACTTTCAAATGTTCTACGTTAAGCAGGTACAATGAAATCTGAATGCCGCAAATGTCCCTGAATTGTGTGGTCTGAAACTCAATGTCCCGAGGTCTGTTAGTTCAATCAGCTACGAGCCTGCGAATGTTCCCCTTCCAATTGGTACCATCCTCTTTATGTTTCATTATTATATACTGGGAGTATTCAAAGTTACAAGTCACATGCAAAAGCAGTGTGTCAAAGGATTATTCAAGTTATTCAAGTTATTCATGAATAAATCATGAATAACTTGAATAAAATATGAGTAACGAATATCTTAAATAACTTGAGTAAAATAGAATAATTATTCATGAATAACATGAATAACAATGAATAACCACGTGAAAGTCATGTATTGAATTTTAAAAAATGAATTAAGGTACTTATTAAGTAGCCTTATATAAGCTAAGCTAGTACTTATATAAGGGTACTTAAATACTAATTTTCTATAATAATAAACTAGAAGTATTACTAAGGCTCGATTTGCTTACTAAATGTAACTACTACTTGATTGGGTAGCGACGTGACGCTAGGTGCGGGCCTCCCCGGAGCCTTACCTGATTAGGCTAGCTTAGTCACGTGCACCAATCACGTGCGTTATTCAAATTATTCATGAATAACTTGAATAATATATGAATAGAATAAGAGTAACAGGTTTTGAGCTTGAATAAAATAAGAGTAACGGCTGTTATTCTATTTTACTCTATTCATTTGACACACTGTGCAAAAGAGGAAAGAGCAAGTTGAGTTCAAGTCTTTTATTGCTATGAAGACCATCGCTCGATTCCATCCGGCTTCCAAAGAGCTCTCAGAGAGCCCTAATTTATGAAAAGATAGTTCCAACAAACAGCAGTCATGACTGCTGTCATCAATGTAAATATGTCGTGAAAGAAGAGAAGGGAGTGAAGCGAAGTAATAGAGCGCGGGGACATCCGGATGGTGATGTTGCAAATCAGATAATTTGACCGAAATAAAAGGCGTTCAGGCGGCGTGAAGATCTATGGGGATCGGTAAGTCGAGTCCAAGGCTGGGTCGCTTAGAGAGCTGAGAGAACGATGTCTGCTGCGTGGGCCAAGGCAAGAGCATCTCTTTTGGCCTTGCCACAAGGTTGTCCTCTCGCTCCGCATCTGGCCTCTGGCTCTGAGACTGCGACAGCTTCGGCAATTGCCTCGGCAGCACGTCTAAGCTTGCCACAGGGTTGGCCTCGGGCTCCGCATCGTGCTTCGGCCTCTGGGTCGGCTTCGGCCTCGGCATCACGCTTGGCCTTTCCACAGGGTTGACCTCTTGCTCCACATCGTGCAAGAGCGTCTCGTTTCTCGACCTCGGATTCGCCGTCTTCTGGGAGGCTGAGAGTGGTCCAGAATGCTTCGGCATCATCTTGAGTCTCGGCGACAACGGAGGCGAGGTCTCGAGTGAGTTGGAGGGCATGTCTAGCGTAGACACTGTCCTCTTGCGGCCCGGCAGTGGGTTCAGCAATAGCTTCGGCGAATGCCTCAGCAGCACGCTTGACTTTGCCGCAAGGTTGTCCTCGAGCTCCACATCTGGGAGCAGCTTCAGCTTCGCGCTTCGCTTTACCGCAAGGCTGTCCTCGAGCTCCACATCTTGGGGCTGCTTCTGGTTCTGGTGCTGCCTCACGCTTGACCTTGCCACAGGGCTGTCCGCGAGCTCCACATCTTGGAGCAGCTTCGGCTTCGCGCTTGGCTTTGCCGCAAGGTTGTCCGCGTGCACCACATCGGGGTTCTGCAATGGCAGCAGCGGCTGGTTGAGCGTTAGGAAGGGCGGTAGAGGATACCGTGACCGCGAGGATGAGCACGCAGAGTGCGTTGGTCAACTGCATGGTTGTTGACTTTGGGGATTGGTGAGATGTTTGTGGTTTGTGTGGTTGATATACCTGTAAGGGGATGTTCGAATAGTATTTTGTGTGTGGGTTGTAGATCGTGTTTATAGGATTGGATTTTGAGGTAAGGAAAGAGTGAGGGAAAGATTATAAGATCGACAGGAAGCCTGCACTTTATATTCCTATCGTGTCTTGTAAACAATAGTAGGAGAGATGGCGAGCAGCAGAGGGTGGACAATGGTAAGACGGGTAGAGTCGGGTCAATTGACCAAAGATGTAGGATTTTAACAATGAATGTTGAGTTGCCTCTTTCGATTGGCATGATTTTGAGACCAAGAAGGGAAATAGAGTCCTCACAAAGAGCCGAAAACAAAGAAAACAAATGAGATGCCTAAATACAAATAATCAAATGTACAACATATTGAGGTTCGAGCCAGCGTCGCCAAGATAAGTTCCTTTGAACATGCGGGTCGAGGCGGGAGAAGCTCTCCATTGAGGCTGCTATTGAGCTATCGCATCCACGAAAGAAATATTTCTCGACGGAGGATACTCCTCCGGTACTGGCAAAGCAGCAAACCACAGCTAACCGAGGCCTTTTACTCTTTATGATAATCTTCCGCGCGGCGTGCTCTAGATTCGAATGTGGGGAGGTTTCTCTACACCGAGTTCAATAAGCGGTTTCAAATCTTGTTTGTTCAAGTCCCGATGCCAACCAATCATCCAAGAACTTTCTCGGGGATAACCGCGATGTCCAACAAAGCATCAGCTGATGCAAATAAGATGATATTCTCGCCTCCCGACGATTTCGCTGTGCTCTATTATACCCCTTTGTATTCAGTTCCCGATTCGGTTAATTTAAGCTAAGCGAGATTTCTTTGAAGAAACCCGGGGACCTGGCCATGACAACAAGGGAATCAATTGATTTTGGCCCAAACTCGACTTTTTCCGAGAGAGAGAATTGACAAAGGAGATGGCTGCTGGCCGTGAACACATTCGTTTCCGATGTATCGAGCAGCTGGTATCTCTGAAGCTGCTGCCCCAAAAAGCGGGGAAGAGATCCTGCACGAAAACGGCTATCAAAGCAAAGACGCTAAGATTATTTTTCGATTTGGAATGCATTTATTGTCTCCGACAAATCTGTGTTGACAGCACTGAGTGCTCGCTGCTGAATGGCTTTCGAGGGGAGCAATCTTTGGCCATAACTGGCGACTGTCGCAGGCATCGGTCCGTCACTCTGAGGACTACATCCTCAGAGCTTGGAAGGACCAGTTTTGCTGATAGCGATATCTCACAAACCACAACAAGGTGCCAACGCGGATGTTCCGTCCAATCGGAACTCCTTCTTCCAAGGCTTCTTGCGCTCCCGTGTAGCTTTTCAACTTGGCCTCAAAGACAAGTCAACTCGATTCAAAAGTATCCACGAAGCCATTGTAAGATTACAATTAAGACCGGAGCAACTAATTCCTGGCTTCCGCATCGACTTCGTGCGCAAGTATACGTGATTGAAATCGAGGTCTACGAAGCGCTCTCCTTCTTTGTACGTGACCTTTCTTTTCGTTGACTCCCTAGCAAGAGGGCGTCTTGACCCCCCACCCTGAACCGCGCACCTTGAGCCGGTTTCAAACTCCTCAGAACACCTTCTTCTCTGAAACTTCGTAAGGTAAAGTCATGCTAGCAAAAGAATCTCTCTTTCCTGTTCAACATCAGTGCGCCGTTGATTGAAGTATGTTTTCATCACTGAGGAAACTTTCGGAAGCTTGGTGGAACGATCCCGGGATCGAGACGGGTCCTCAATCAGTGCGCTTGTTCCAACGGTCGTAGCTCTGCTATCCATCTGGCAAATGAGGACTGTATCTTTGGCAAGTTTAGTGCCTTGTGACTCTATGTACGGATATCTGTTGGGAGGGGTGGAGAGGGCTTCCAAATCCATCCCTCCCGATTCTTTCTTTCGCTTTCCCAAAGAACACACAGCAGATACGTGCATACGCTGCTCCAGAATTCCACAAGATAAGTACCACGGAAAAGTCTGGCGACAACTTGCAGACCCTGAATTTTCCAATTGAAGAAAAGCTGTGACCTTGTGTCGGCTGAGCGGATGTGATTCTGGAACGTGGCTACTGAGTTAGGGACAGAATCCAACTCAGGAAAAAAGAATTGCGATCTCACATGGAAGCTTTGATCTTTCCAGTGAGATGCTTTTGCAGCAACAATCATTTAGCACGAAGAGAGTGAGAGTGGGGCATAGAGTTGTGCAGCGGCCGCTGGGAGAAGACTTTCTCATAGGGCAGACATCATCCATAAGCAAAAGGAAGAAATTCGCAATGAAATCTGTGAAAGGATGCACTGATAGTCTCCACTGAATAAGATGAGGCTTTGACAGCGTTGGAGGAGTGAAAGTTCGCATTCGCCAGATGCCGATTTCACCGGTCGATTCCCAAAGCGGCAAGGCGGCGGGAACGAAACAACTCCACCAACTCCAGGTTCCTTTTTCCTCCGATCTCCCTCCTCTGCTGTCTTCACACCCACGACCTCTCGCCCTACTCTTCAAGATGCTGTCGCGCAGCTCTGCCCGGTCGGCGCAAGTATGATACCCACCGGTAAAAGCTTCAATGGCACGAAATCGTAGCTAACTGCAGCTTCTTTGTCTTATCAGAGCCTTCTCCGAACCGCACAAGCTTCCTCCCGATCCGCGCAGGTATGCTCCCCACTTGGAAACCCTTGCGCAAGGAGCCGTTGCTGTATTGACTCTTCTCAGAGCCTTCGCACCTTTGCTACGGTTCAATCCGACATCTTCAAGCCAACGAAATATGGCGGGAAATACACGGTCACTCTAATCCCTGGCGACGGTATTGGAGCCGAGGTCGCAGAATCAGTGAAGACAATTTTCAAGGCGGACAATGTGCCAGTCGAATGGGAGCAAGTCGATGTGTCGGGTGTCGAGTCGGGAGACAAGCATAGCGAGGAACTATTCCGAGAATCAATTGCCTCATTGAAGCGGAACAAGCTTGGGCTGAAAGGAATTCTGCACACACCTATCGAGCGTTCCGGCCACCAATCTTTCAATGTAGCCATGCGACAAGAACTCGATATCTATGCGTCAGTGGTCCTTATCAAGAACATCCCCGGCTACAAGACCCGCCACGATAACGTCGATTTCTGCCTTATTCGAGAGAACACCGAGGGCGAGTACTCTGGCCTCGAGCACCAATCGGTCTCAGGCGTCGTCGAATCACTCAAGATCATCACCCGCGCAAAGTCAGAACGCATTGCCAAGTTCGCATTCAGCTTCGCGCTGGCAAATAACCGCAAGAAGGTCACCTGTATCCACAAGGCCAACATTATGAAGCTCGCAGACGGTCTGTTCCGAAACACCTTCAATGCAGTTGCGAAGGAATACCCAACTCTCGAGACAAATGACATGATTGTGGACAACGCTTCCATGCAGTGTGTCTCGCGGCCGCAGCAGTTCGATGTTATGGTCATGCCTAATTTATACGGAGGAATATTGTCCAATGTCGGAGCTGCGCTTGTTGGAGGACCGGGTATCGTTCCGGGCTGCAACATGGGCCGCGATGTAGCCGTCTTTGAGCCTGGGTGCCGTCACGTTGGTCTTGATATCAAGGGCAAGGACCAGGCCAATCCTACAGCTATGATTCTCTCCGGATCTATGCTTCTGAGACATCTCGGTCTTGACGAGCATGCTAACCGCATTTCCAAGGCTGTGTACGATGTTATTAGCGATGGGTAAGTTTTCCCCTCTCCTCTCCAGATTTTGGACTCAGACTCACAGCTTTACAGCAAGGTTCGCACTCGGGATATGGGGGGAGAAAGCAGCACACACCAGTTTACAAGAGCAGTTCTGGATAAGATGGAGGCTGCGGCTTAAAAATCGGATCTCAATTGTATAAAGGGGACGTAGACTCGACTGGCTGTACTTTAGTATGCATAAGCAAGGTGCATTCCCGTTTTCCACTTCACACCTCGTGCCATTGCAATTCGTTTCATACACCATACAGCAACCCCTTCCAAGCCAGCAAGTAACATATTGAAGTCTCAATCCTCAAATGCCCACCTCAATTCGAGAAGCATAAACCCCATAGCAATTCGCTCAATCTTCCCTTTCGCACAAATGGTCAGCAGGACTGTCCTACCTCAAGTAGAACAGTGACTTCAAAATGCTCATTCCCGTATCCAGTACTACTTGTACCTTGCAACGGTCGAAATCACTGCTTCGTAAAGCCGTGCTGATCAAACCTCTTGTGCAGGGGCCGGTCCTCAATCCCCTCGTTGTTTGCAGATCTCTTGCGCTTTCCTAGGATCTCGTAGATCTCGGTGACCGTCTTGCCATAGAACATCGCATCGAACATCTTTTGCTTCGTGCGGGAGGTCCGAGAAGCGAGGGGCTGTTCTTGCAATAAAGTTTCGATATGTGACTCCATGTCTGCTATCGTCGAACGATCATTGGCCTCGGCCAGTAGCCTATGAGACTCACAGGCAAAGATCGGTGCCGATTGTCTGAATGGCTGTTGACGAGTTGGCTTTTCAGCTTCAATATTGATTGTTTGGTTAGAACGTGGAATATCCGTTGGCTTCATCTGGGCTCCTTCGCTCTTTGCAAGCGATGGAATATCAGGAATGGTTGCTCTTGATTCGCGAGGACGAATCGCAGTGATTATCAGTTCGGGACTTGAATATTTCCCCTTCTCAGCTCGTGCATATACGTCGCCACTGTGGACATTGTTGTTGATCGGATTGCCAGGCATGATGGACGTCGGACGGTTCTTGTTGGCAGCATACCATCCAGCTGCAGGCTGTAGCCGCATTGAATGCGTCCCACCGAGACTGCTATTGACGTTCTTTGGGTGTAGCACCTGCTCAACATCCTCACCATTGCCTCTCATACCACCGCGTCCTCCGCTATTGGTGGGCATCGGGACATGCTCCTTGCCAGCACCTCTTACAGCAGGCCCGCTGACTGCCAATTCCCCCAAATTTGGTTGCATTCCCGGTTGTCCGACACCGTTACTGAATTTTCGGGGGTTGTTGACTTGTTGAGTCTTTGGTTGGATCTCCTTCAACGGTGTGCCCAGGAAAGTCCTTTCCGCAACCAAGCTGTCGGAGTAGCCGTCGATGATAGCCATCATCTTATGAATTGCCGAATTTTCGTTTTCCTGCTCAAGTAATCAGTATTACTTCATCAAGGGTTTTATGTTTCGGAACTCGTGAGACAATCAGTCGAAAACACACGTACCTCGACCGCTCGCTGTAAATTCTCCTTCTGGAACACCACAGGTTGCAGTCGCAAACCCCTTTCCGAAACGTCCTTCTGGTTATATGCCTCAAACTCCACTATAATCGCCTGATTTGTTTGCTTCAAGTCTTCTTGGCTCATTTGTGCGCCAGGATTCTCGATTATCTCCTTACCCCCTTTTACAATTGGATGGTCGTAGCCTCTTGCTTGGAACAAAGTGTTCTGAAGTCCGTCCATCACCTCCACTCTCACGCCACTCCCAGCGTTGGCTTTCAGCCACCGTCGACACTCTAACTCGATGTCATTGAGATGGTTTTGATATTGTTCCTTCAACTCCTGCTTGTATTTCTTCAACGCTTTGACGAGAAGTTCCTTGTACTGGTTGAATACTATAGGGTTTCGGGCTAGGAGCGTGGCAGCTGAACTATAAGTGAGATTTGCACAGCTGTTGTCTTCAAGCTTGACATTAACGGACCACTTGTCCATAAACTCTTTGAAGTTCTCCCTGTTCGCCTTCATGCGGTTCTTGTAGTTCTTGTTGTGCTGTGCCTGTTGGTGTTCCAAGGCGTTGTTGTTCTTGGCGATTGTTCCGCCACGCAATCGTTTAATCTCACCAGCAGCGTTATTTCTGAGCTCTGCCTTCAAATTGGCCAACTCCTTAACGACTTTGGTCTCCAAATCCTCCTTCAACTTGGCAAGCTCCTTGGCAGCTTCATTCTCCCGAATCTTGTCGCTTCTCTCGAACTCGGCGTTCATTACCGCTGTCGCAGCCTTCATTGCCTCATTATACGCGTCTTCCTTGTACTTTTTAAGTTCGGCGGCAGCTTGAGCGTCTACTTGCTCCTTAAACTTTGTGAAGTTGTCGGTTGCGGCTTCTAGAGCGAGGGGTACGTCAGCATCTTCTTCACAGATTGTTCCGATGGAATTGGGACACTGAGGCGATCTCTGAAGAAGCTTGGATGTATTGTAATGTAGGAGGAATATTCCCCCCCTGACCTACCTATGTCTTGTGTCTGCTCCAAGTTGGCGGGTTCTCGAGCATTCAAGGCATTTAGTTGCGCCTTCTTCTCAGCGTACTCGGCCTCTAACTGGTCCTTCAGCTTAGCAAGATCCTGGGCATTGTCAACCTTCATCTTCTCCTTCAGCGCAACAAGCTCATCTCCACCCCTCTGTCCAGCACACAAGAAACCTGTCCGAGCGATTGGCAAACTCTGTGCAAGCTTTCCATAGACGCCAGGTCGTCCTCCTTCAGCGTTGATCTTTTCTTGCAACATCTGCCTCGACAGCTCATGCTTCTCGAGCAAGCGATCAAGGCCGTCAAGGCAAAAGGTCAAGACGGGGAAGCGAACGACCTTGCCATTCTCGTATTCGGTACGAATCTCGGAGTCGACGCCCGTAATGTGACATCCGAGCAGGGTGTCGAAGATTGAGATGTGTGAACGGTCGCTGGAGAGAAAGGAGGAGATGGTTGATGCGTTGATCACATTCGACAGGCGTTGCTGGAGGATTTCTTGCTCTTGCTCCATGTTTGATTGTACGCGAGGACGCGCGAACAGTGATGGTTATGTTCGATGTGATGCTCCCAGGGGATTGTTCCTGATGTCGCGTTTGAGTGAAAGGAAGGTTGCTTGCTTTGTAGGAAATAAGCGAGCGCCAGTTGTTGACTTGCCCAAACGGGAGACTTCACACTTCAAAATTCACGTCAAGTTGCAAGGCAAATTAACTCTACGCACGGAGAAGGAGGAAATAAATGCAATCATTTCATTTCTTGTTGTGCCAGTTGTCAGTATCTCAAGTCTGTGCTTCTATTTACACTTTCCGAATCCCCCAGTTACGCGTTTCATTCCTCATAAACCCAAGCTCAAATACAAATCAAAGGAGCAAAAAGACAAACCTCAATCCCAAGCTGGATCTCCATATCACCAATTATTGACTGCACACACTCCCAATCCACCTTGTTGGTGCCCGAATGCGTTTAGCCAGTGATCATAATACCAACCTCAAGTATAATTCAGAGAAGCGAAAGGAAAGAAAAGCTCCATTTCTCGGCCCTCAATGTGGATCTCCATTTCAGCCAATCATTGGCTGCACACACTCGAACGATTCAGACCATCCAGCCGCTTACTTGGCGCAGACACCCCAAAGCCACTGAAGTGATGATCGGGACGTGAAATCCACAGCTCCGCTACAAACGAAAGCCTCAGCCTTAGAACCGTGACTGACAGCGACTTCTTCATGGCCTCGGGTCTTCTTTTCGGTATAGGAAATGGCGGTTTCAATACGAGCTGTATACGAGTTAGCAGCTGACTTTGATGAATTTATTTGAAAACCATACCGATGTGAGGATTGTTCTTGAACTTGCTGGCAACACCATTGATAGCGGGAAGAGAGGATCGGAGATGCAGCAACTCGCCGGAAGAGTAGCTGCGTGCCTTGGTAGTGGAGGTTGCTGGGCTGATCTTGATACCGTTCCGACCGGCATTCTGAGCGAACTTGACTACCTTAGCGGCAACCGGAACAGACTTGGCGACAGCGGGAGTAGGGTTGGTGGCAACGGGAGCAGGCTTGGCAGCCATTGCAGCACGCTTCTTGCAGTTCTCTGGAGCCCACATGGACATATGAAGCTGACAGCCATCAGGCAGAAGAGTGGTCTGTAGTCTCATTAGCTCACTGATCCAGGTTCTGAGCGGACTTGACTACCTTAGCGGCAACCGGAACAGACTTGGCGACAATGGGAGCAGGGTTGATGACAACGGGAGCAGGGTTGGTGACAATGGGAGCAGGCTTGGCGGCCATTGCAATACGCTTCTTGTAGTTCTCTGGAGCCCACATGGACATATGAAGCTGACAGCCATCAGGTAGAAGAGTGGTCTGTAGTCTCATTAGCTCACTGATCCAGGACCCAGAGATTGTACTGACCTTTGCATTTTCATCACCATCAGTGGATTCCTCGGCCTTGCTGGCAGTCTGTAACTGTGTTAGCACCCCCATTCTTCCAAGACCAAGGCATTGCACTGACCTTTGCAACATCCTTGGTCTCGGTGAAATCGGCGGCATCGGTGGCAGTCTGTAACTGTGTTAGCACCTCCATTCTTCCAAGACCAAGGCATTGCACTGACCTTTGCAACATCCTTGGTCTCGGTGAAATCGGCGGCATCGGTGGCAGTCTGTAATTTTGTAAGCATCTCCATTGCTCCAGGACCCATATATTACAACGACTGACCTTTGAATCATCCTCAACCTTAATAGAAACCTCCTCAGAGCAAGACACGGAGGCAGGGGCAGCAACGGGTTCCTCAAAGGTGACCTTGGGACCCTTGGGAGTATCGACGAAAGTGTATCCAATATCCTGGAGCTGAAGGGTACCATTGAAGAAGCTATCAATGAGGGGCTCAGTATCAGGGAACTTGAGCACAGCGCGGTCGAGAAATTCGCGTTGCTGCTCAGAATAGAAGCCCTGCTTTTGCAGGTACTCGAGGTGCTGTTCGGTGTCAATTGATGTGCGAGGGATTGGAAAAGGGAAGACTCACACCACAGACATTCATCAAAGAGGCGCAAACCTTGACACCAAGGGTGGAGTTCTTCAACATCTCGCGCGGATCGACAGGGTAAGTTGGGTTGGTAGACATCTTGACGATCTTGTCTCAGCTATGTGAGCTCGGTCCTGAAATGGTGTATGAGGGGGTGTATAAAGGCAATGTTCAATAGAAGAAGTCTGATGAAGACTTGGATGAAGTTGTATGGGTTGTCTGGTGAAATTGTGGGTTGACGGTGCGTTGCGGAAAAAGTTGTAAAGGAAAGAAGAAAGGAAGGATTGGAAGGAAAACCTACCCTTAAATACTTTTTTCCAATGCGCTGCAAACACTGCAAACACTGCAAACTGAACAATAGCTCAGGGGAAGCTAAGGAGGCTATTGTGATGCGTTGATAATCCGATTGGACCAGCCACCCTTTTTTGCGTGGATGTCAACATCGCTTCACCTTTTCCCCCTAAGTGAATATGAGAATCCTACGTCACCACACCGGAATCGAAAATGGGGAGGTTGGATTTTTTCGACCAATGAAAGCGGAGTGTACGCCTCGAGAGATGAGAACTGCTGCGGTCACGATTTTTGCGCGTGACATGCAAGTGATGGAAAAGGGGTGAGCGACATGAATAGGGGTAATGTCGCAACACCGATTCATTCCAACTCCCAAACAGCTCACCCATTTTGCCTTCTGCAGGAGATGAACTGCAATGTTTGTATGCCCCGGGCTTGATGAAAATCAGAAAGCAGTCCTTCCATCGAATTGGTTTTGCGTGTGGTCGACCCCCTTTTGTAGGATCTCAGGGGCTGCCGACTCGAGCACTAGCGTGACCATGCCCAAATTATTGAGATGCCAAGATTGAAAGAGACTGACGAGAACGCTTTGCCGCTTTGCGATAGAAAGTAGATAGATAACACATCATTATTAGGAAGAAGCGATCCTGAGAGTCTAGTGTGTGAAGCTCTAAGCAGCGTTTTCTCAAAACGCGACAACACAGCATTTACGGAGACATTTCCATGTAACGACTCTCAATTGCGATGAAAGCTACTGCAGCTGCGCCTAGCTAGAAGTCACATATATTGGAGGTGATGGCAAGAATCGAAACGCCATCCTCTACTGCAGGATCAGCCCACAGAGAGACAGAGAGAATGCCTCCCGGTCCGAGATCCACGCTAGCCTCCATACTGAAGTCTCCAATATTGTGTAGATTCAAGAACCCGGTGCAGAAGCAGCGACAGCACATGCGGCGTAACATGTGCCCTGTGCCGCGTTGCAAGCAAGAATTGCTGCTGGAGCCATGATCGCGGTGTCGAGGCCAAAAGTGTAGCAAGCGACAGAGTAGCGAGCAACGCGGAGCTTGGCACAGTCTGCTTAATATATACCGTAGGCGATGGGGCAAGTAAGTGCTAGAGTTGCGGCGGTTGCGAGAAGAGGAACAAAAATGGACAAACGCACGATGGATGATGACTTGCTGAAATGGAGTGGTTGCGGGAAGAATTCGCTGATCTGGGAAATTTGGTGACTTTGCTTTTGCTTGTAGGTTCGCACATGATTCCAAATGCCTGAGGAAGAATGATGCTTCTCTGAACCGTGTCAGGGTGGCATACTTTTTATAGCTGCTGCCGTTGTTGCTGTTTCAACACGATTCAAGTCCTGGAAGGCTCCAGCAGGTCTTGTACAACAACAAGGCTTAAGCTCATGCACAGAAGCTTGGCTGAAGCTCCCGGTCTTGGTATCAAAATCAATTACTCTAATATACGCCATGCAATGCAGCTCTACTTATCCCATCTTCTAGAACGTGATATGTCTTTTCCGTCCAGTGTATTTCGAGGAATTCTTCACCACTTTTCCTTTCCGTTCCATCTGCTCCTTCTTGCTCAAGATCCACGCTTTGCTTCCTTTCTTGATCTCTCTTCTCCCTTTCTCTCTGTGCTTCTTCCTCGCATCCAAAACATCCACACCCTCCATCCCCTTCACCACCCCAGTGATATCCCCACCAGTTCCCTCATCCGCGGAGCCACCAACCGTCAACACCAAATAGAGCTTGCTATTCTTCGTCCCAGGATCATCCTCCAAGATACCTGCTCCAAATCCAGCCTTGATCGCTGCGCCGCTGATCATCGTCCTCTGTTGCTCATTCTTCGGATAGAACTGACAAACCGCTCGTCCCCCTCTCTTCAAACTGGCATACAACCCATTAAAGAATCTCGATAGCCTTCCCGTCGATGAAACGTCACTGCTCTCTGCATTACAAAGCCATTGTATCGCACTTATCGAAATCGCTGCATCGAAACTACCAGCTCGGAAGGGGACTCCTTGTCCAATATCTGCAAGCATCAAATCGCCCTCTACGTCTCGTTGAAGAGCGATATCGAGCATAGACGCTGATATATCCATTCCAACCCATACATGAGGGCCGCCTTCTGAAGGGTCGATAGAAGAGAGAATTTCGCCTGAGAGGCCAGAACCGCAGCCGACGTCGAGTATGAGGGAGGGGCAGGAGAGGTCGAGGAGCTCGAGGGCGCGGTTGGTCATGGAAGCCTGAATATTTTGTATTCGAGAAGAAGTGGTGTATTTCCTTGCTTCCGTGTCATTGTAGTGGAGATCTGGGGGACTGAAGACTTTGTCAGTCGCATTCTCCTTCAAGATGGAGGGGTTGCTCACAGGGTATCTTCTGGACGAGACATGACGGCGGATTAAATCTGCCGCAGCAGATGGACCAAGACTACTTCATGCGATTCACAGCAGCTTTTTAGAATGTATCCTTGTACTTGCAGCTCTTGCGCGCGAG
Source organism: Hyaloscypha finlandica (assembly GCA_021399475.1). NCBI lineage: Eukaryota > Fungi > Ascomycota > Leotiomycetes > Helotiales > Hyaloscyphaceae > Hyaloscypha > Hyaloscypha finlandica. The sequence goes on along the minus strand of JAJTUR010000079.1, from coordinate 114,281 downwards.
TCTGGAATCCCTTTCAATGCATTTAATCGCAAACCACTCTTTTCGGTGAAACTTTTTGGTGGGCTCGGCATTTGCGGCCGCGTGAAAGTCTGGGGAGATCAGAACACGTCCCCCTGGATGCGTTCCAGCCCATCTTTCAACAATACCACTTCTCTCAGACATGCAAGTCTCATAGCAAGCTCGTTGAACAACATGTGGATCCTACCACTCGTCGGGTATATAGGTCTCGCACTGGGCTTTGGGTTCCTGACCCTCGCCATAGGTACATCCCCTTTGAGTCCAAGGAGATAGATGCCGGATGCTTACAGATTCCACAGCATCGGGACTCTATTACCTCTCCGAACTCGTCGAAGAACACACCGTGTTTGCTAAGAAATTCCTCACGCGCCTCATATACGCCGTGATCTCAGTCCAAGTTCTGCTCTGCCTCATAGATGGCTTCCCGTTCTGGCTGTCACTCTTGAGCATCGTGTCTCATGTCGTATACCTTGGCAACATGCGGCGATTCCCAATTGTCAAGCTTTCCGACCCCTTGTTTATAACATCTTGCGGTACGGGCTTCTCCCACCTGTAAGAAAGCTTGAATGCTGATGGAAGATGCAGGTCTTGTGCTGCTGAATCACTGGGTCTGGTTCACACACTTCTCCACCTCGACACTTATGTCGTACCCCGCGTCCCGATACGACCCCTCCAGTCTCCCTACGTTCACGGAAATTGCATCATACTTTGGGCTCTGCGTGTGGCTGGTCCCATTCTCCCTCTTCGTCTCCCTTTCTGCAAGCGATAACGTGTTACCAACGATGGGTAGTGAGGAGCCCGGCATGCCTGGGTCGGCGGCACAAGGGAAGAATAAGAGGCAGGGAATGGTCAAGGTGTTGGTTGATACGATTAGAGACTGGATTGGGGAGCTGGGGAAACTGGCTGGATGGTCGAGGCCGGAAAGAGGGTTTTAATGTACGACTACGGACGGGCACAATTGGCATTGATGGCGTTTGGTCAACAACTTCGTGGAATAGAAATGCCCGATTAAGGAATTCACGGCTTATGCATGGTCCCCGGACAAAAATATATACGGTGTGTATAATGTGTGCTAATGTCTGCAAAATGAACTCCCAGAGGTACCTCCGCCAAATCCTTCCTAACGCCTTGCAGGTGAGTGGTACAATGGTATGTGTATAGCAAATCTATGTGGCAACATTTTCGTCCTTTCTGTTCCTCAAGTTAGTCGTTGATCAGCCATATGTAAGAGTCCAACACTCACGTGTTAGACCCTTAGCTTCTTGGAGATGCGCCATCTTCAATCTCTTCGATGCGACCACCGTACGTGGCTGCGAGTTCAGACGAGATGTTTGTAGTCTGAAGCTCAATTGCCTTCATGCTGCTGAGAATCTGAGCCTCGATAACTTCTCGTTTCTTGTTCAGAGCGTCGAGTCTAGCCCATTGAGCGTGCTGAAGCTTGGTGCTATTAGGAAGAGTCAGCTTGCAAACTGGTTGAGAAGAAGGTGGCAAGCATCACTTACACTCTGTTCTTCCTAGACTCGAAATGAGCATCAAGCTTGGCGCTGATGTCTGCTACACGTTTCTTCAAATCTCTTTCGATGGCTTTCCGCTTGGACTCGCGACGATTCTTCATCTGGATTCAAATCAGTATCTTTGCCCCAGAACTATATCCGAGGAATCCTTACAGTTGAGACGACATTCCGAGCCGCCTTCAGCACGTGCATGTCGGCTTCCTGAGAGCTTTGCTGCGAGTTCTCCTCCTCGGACTCAGATGCTTGAGCTGTCGGCTGGCTTTTGCGAGCCTGACGTGACGCCATTGTCAGAACACGGACGTGACTTCTCGAGAGTACAAACAAGCTTCGCCTCCAGTTCAAACAAGGTAGAATCGAACGGATTGTAGGAAAGTTGAGGGTCTGGGAAGTGAAAATTTGACCAATCACACACTAGCGTGGTCGGCAAAATCGACTCCACCAAAGGTTTCCGACCGCCAGAACTTTTTTCACGATAACGAATCTCCCGCTCTGCTTTCCCCACAAGCAAAGATGGGACTCGCAGCGCCCAAGAAGTGATTCTCCCATGATCCCCGGTTCAATATGATGCTAACAAGAACTCTGCAGGCGAATGAAATTGTCCCACGATCCAAATAACACAAAATGGACCAACGACACAGAATCCTTCGGCCTCAAGATTATGACCTCCCAAGGGTGGCAGCCAGGCGACTATCTTGGAGCCAAGAATGCTGCCCACGCTGAATTCCACACTGCTGCCAACGCATCACATATCCGAGTCTCCATCAAGGATGATAATCTCGGCCTTGGGGCGAAGATTGGAAGCGGGGTAGGCCATGGGGAATGCACAGGCCTTGATGCGTTCACGAATTTGCTGGGGCGATTGAACGGGAAAGACGAGGAAGAATTGGAGAGAGAGCAGAAATCGAGGGAAGATTTGAAGAGGGCGATTTATACGGAGCGGAGATGGGGGAGTGTTCGTTTCGTCCCTGGAGGCTTTCTGATTGTAAGTGTTGGGAGAGAACCCTTTCCTATTCCAGGCAGTCTCATAGAATTCTCCCAAGACAATATCCCAGTTTGCCCAGAACAATCTGTATCGGGCAATTGCTGACACTCTCATTACTAGGGTGATAAGATTCAACACTTGATTGATTCGGAGGCGGAGAGGATACGGAAGCTTGCAGAAGGAAGTATTGACGACTCAACTGATTGCTCTTCATCGAAATCGGACAATGAAGCTCCTGTGGTGGAGCGCCAGCCCCGAAAATCCAAAAAGCGGAAAATAGAGGTGCTGGAGACCGACGCCGAGGTTGTGGCTATCAAAGTCAAGAAATCGAAGAGGAGGCGGAAGTCATCAACTACTCTTGACGATGCTGAAGAAGTTGCTGCGGCAATGGGTGAGGTGAAGATCTCGAAAAAGAAATCCAAGAAGGACCGAAAGCATCGGGCGTCGGAGGAAAGTGAAGAGGATATCGAGATCAAGAAGCGGAAGAAGGAAAAGAAGGAAAAGAAAGAGAAGGCAGCTTCTGATGTGGAGATGGCCGATAAGGAGTCAAAGAGAAAGAAGAAGTCAAAACGAGACAAGGCCAAAGAGGCTGGGAATGATGCTGAATCTGCGGAATCTACTCAGACTTCGACCAAGGAGAGCACACCTTCAACACCTCTTACAGTTGAGTCTAGTGGTCGCTCTACGCCTATGATGCAGGGCAGACACGCCGTTAGAGCACGAAACATTGCTCAGAAACGGCTGGCGCATATGGATGTGGCGTCATTGAATCAGGTAAAATCTCGCTTCAGATCATTTTCTTCCAAGAGCTAACACCGTACAGATCTTCATGATCAAATCACAGTCATAGACTCTTAATAGACAAGAATCAAAGCCTTCTCGAGGAAATGAAAGAGTTTCAAATGATTCCGCTTCTCCTTTTTAGTTTTTTGCATCGCATGGAAGCTCAAGTGCTCGAGAGAAGTCGGACATAGTCTATGCAAGTTTGCTCCTATCTTGATCATCAAACCACTGCAGCCCCCCGCAACTCAACCTCCAGCAGGTCCAAGTCCTAAGAAAAACTAGGAACCAGATTCGCATGATATCTCATCTCACTAACATTGTCCTCGCCAACATCCCCAAAAACCGCCCAAACGCTCGAATTCGAATAAACAAAACTCGCATTCCCCATCCCCGCCACTTCCCACCCCAAGCTCAACTTCTCATTATCCACACTCCACCCTGTCGTCACCCACTCCACACTCTGCACCAACGGGCCTGTGATCTTTCCCTGCACCGCCGTGTTCCCAGCAACCAGCACAGAATTAGATGTCTGATTAACCTTCACAGCAACAGGATGGCTCGCATCCCCGATGAAGAGCTGACTGTTGTCCGAAAGGTAGCAGATTGGGGCTGCGGATTCGGGAAAGATGGTCGTCCCGTTTGCGGTGAGCCATTTGGCGACGAAGGAGGGGAGGCCGGGTGTTTCGACTAGGATTTTGAAGGGTGGTGCGGCGGAAAGGATGGGAGTGATTTGCTGGGTTAGTCTTTTGCTGGCATTGAAATTGAACACCACCTACCTGAGTGAAAGTCCGAGCAGGGCAATCCATTGAAGATTTAGTTGAGGCATACTTCCACTGTTTGTTTTGTGAAGGATATCAATTGAGTTGCTGTCAGAACAAAGTTTCAAGTGATCGACGTCAGAAGACCATTATTTGCAGCCGTCGCAATGCAATCCCCATCCATGTATAGACGTTCATTAAATAATTTAGATTGTGGCACGATTTCCAACTTGTTACTCGCTGTAAAATTATTGAGTTTCATATTGGAAAGGATAATTTGGGCTTTTGTTCTGTTCGCGTTGGAATTAGCCTCTATTCAGCCTGATGTTTCCTGAGCTCCGCCTCGCTAGTGATACCTTGACATGAATTGTTGCTTTTGATGGCGCAGAGTAATGAAGGACTTTTACAAGCCTAGCGTTTGCGAAGGTCAAGTCCAATGTATTATGGAATTGACGAATCGATGTGAAGTTAAGTTTCCTCTTCGCTTCTTGTTCGATTTCTTATATTTGGCCTTCCATGAAGTTGCTTTTGAACGCCGCCTTGAGGACTGGGGAGTAGTAGAAGGCGAATACCTTATGGACAGTGAACTGTCAATCACTCTTGCCAGCGGAGGTTATCACCAGCTCGGTAGGCTTCCTAACAACAAAAGTAGTCGGCCATCATTTCCATTCCCCCTTTTTCGAACGAAGAGTGAACGATCGGAAAAAGTTCCTCTTCGTACTTTTACAGGCTAGGAAATGTACTTAAATATATACGTGATACTTGGTACTGCATCTCTGGTTTCTTCTGTGCTGTGGTGCTGGTGGATGTTGGTGTCGAAGGTGAAGGCGCTGTCGCTGGAGACTGCGTGCTCGCCATCTTGTCTGATTTGCACCGAGGCATTGCCACCTTCCGAGTAGAAGAGCAGAAGATTTTTGAAGTAATCTTGCCAGATTTGCTTAATAATAGGATGTTGTTATTAGGTTGCTTGTCGGCGTGGCTGATGTTGAAGGAAAGAAGGAGGTTCGAGACGAGGAGCCGAGATCAATTTTTATTTACATCCTATAAGAAGTTGCATCAACAGTGGATTTGCAGGTACACCAATAGTTCAGTTTCACGATCTTCGAGAAATTTGGTTCAATTTATGACCGTCACTTTGATGAAGAGGGACTGCAATTACTTTGTTCATTTTACGTTTTAGTTTTTCCCAGGATGCTTTCTTGCTATTTTACAAGGCATCTCCCAAATTCCGAATCATCATACATGGTCCAGTCAAACTGATCAGAGAAGTATCTTGAAGAACCTTCTCCTACATCGGTGAACACCCGCGACTTCGCTACACATCCCCTGCAACCCAAATTGACGAGAGAACTTTGTCTACTAATCAGCCTCCTTCAAAATTATTCAGGGACTGAGCTAACCCTTAGTTCAAGCTTCGGGAACAAAGTAATCGGAAAGATTTGTGTTCTCCCTCATATCTTTGGCACTCGTACCTGACTGCACTGCTTCGCTGAGATAAACAGTCAACTCGAGCAACATATCCTTTGGGAATTGCTCCGGACTGTGGGTGTACCACTCGCTGAGACCGCCAGCACATTGATGGAGAAGCAATCGACGAAGTGGGTTGGCTGGTGGAAACCCCTCGTATACGTACTTCAGAGAGAGGGTGGGAACTGGTTCGCCGCGGTCTCTCAATGCCTGCAGCTCGCGTATAACAGCGTTTTGCAATCGAGGGATTTGAAGCTTCTCAGCCAGCACCCAAAGAAAAACCAAACTTTGGCTCTTGACCTCTCCTTCAGGCTGCTCAGTAATCTTTCTAATATCTACCTTCTGTGTGTAGATCCATTGTAATAGGAGCTGGACGGTATTGGAGCTGGTGCCGTGAAGGTGATATTTGCGAAACCGGCGGTTCATGTTCTCGTTGTCGAAGAAGTCTTTCAAGACAGGAGAATAGTGGCAAGCAAAGCTTTTGTGCACCATGAACTTGTTCTTGGTGTCCAGTTCTCGGTGATGCGGTTCCGCAATAAGAGTCACAACTTCATCCATGTTTCTGCCGCTTATCAACAAATTGTCAGACTCAATTCAAGTTTGAAGAACGTACGAGAAGTTTGGGTCTCTATCCACATCTTCATTGTTGGTGTTTGTATCGACCGTCGATGCGGAAGGGGAAGGTGACTGGGTGAGGGCACCAGATCCTGAGATTGTGGTCGCCATCTTTTCGTGCCCGCTCAGCAAGAGTCCGCAGCAACTCTCGGGGATCACATACTTTGGAGGGATTACCGACGCGGCCAATTGATGAGATCAGCGTTGGCTTCTATTGCCAGGGAGGGTTGATGTTCCAGAGGAGCTCTAAATTTTTGACGAGTTGTAGTGGGAAAGGAAAGACGACTTCGAAATCGGAAAGTACACCAAGCTTTGGCCTCGCATCAGAGTGAATTTGCAACCACGAGGAACCTGAAAGCGTCTCCAGTCCTTCGCTTTCAGCACCTCCCCGAAAGATCTAGATAAACGTGTACAGCGAAGTAACAAACAACCAAAATAAATAAAACCAGTACTTCACCTCGCTATTCGGGGACCACATTGCATTTGCTTAGAAGAAAAAAATGATCTCGTAAAAACGCTGTATTGTTGAGGTATTGGCGGTGTAATAGCTTCATGGTAACTAATTGATCAATCCACTTAACAGATTCTCAAGCATCCCGGTGATCTGACGGTTTCATATGCTTTTTCAAAAGTTAAGTGGCGTCTCAAGCTGTCATCCTCGGTCAAATCACAAGACGTTATTATAGTACATCGTACAGTCATGGGAACAACCAGACGGCTGCAGAACATGCTCGTCTGTGAGCACGTTGCAAGGAGAATGCATGATGCTGAGAAACACTTTGAGCAAGACTTCAAGACTTCAATATCATGATAAAGCAAATCGTTATTCATGTTTGCATAATCGTGAAGAAGAAAAGCCCCCAGTGCAAGTGCTTGTGAATTCTGTGGAGAGAAAGGCATAGATAGTAGAAGGCCTCTCAGATGGTTATTTCCCTCCAGGTAAAACATCAACGCACATCTCAGATAATCATAATAAGTATGTCAATATCCCTCCTGAGGTGGGACATCACGTCAGGTCCCCCAGTGAATCGCCTTTAACCTCAAGCTTTCCCTTTCCTATAATTCGGTTAGTCTGCCACATCTCAAAGCTATCAACTGTACCAATGATGACTGACCAATGATTTCTGCCTCCCTTGTCGCTCATTGATCCGGGACCTCAACCTTGAAATCTTTCGTCTTTGTCTTTGGCCGATTCTTAGCCTTGGACCATTCAGAAAGAGTGGTGATAACCTCGAGAAGTATTTGCTGAGGATATCGATCAGGGTGTTTAAGGAAGGATTTTGAGTCAAGATGGAAAGCACAGCGATGAACGAACCATCGACGGAGCTCACTGTCTTTGCGTGTGTTGGCGCAAACATATGCCAGGCAGTTTGATGCCATTCCTCTCTTGGACTTCAACTGGACTTTATCAAGGACATCGAGTGCCATATTTTGCAATTGCGGAATGAGCAATTTGTCGGCCAGAACCCAGAGCTTCACCAGACACAACTGCTCCTTTCCCCCAGCCTCCGCTTTGAGATCCTTGGAATCTTCCTGAAGTTGAGGAACATCAAGCTGCTGAGTATATAACCAGTGAACCAGAAGCCGAGTGATCTCTTCATCCTCTTCATCCACGCGATACTCTTGGGTCTGGCCTTCGATAAAATCGCTATTGAAGGCAGCTTTGAAAACTGGAGAATAATGGCATGCAAAGTCTTTGTGAACAACAACAGACTTCGCCTCCGCCTTGCTGCCAGCGTAAATGGTGACTAGTTGGAGAGGGTTTCTGGTACAGTCATAATTAGTTGCAGTTCACTACGTAAGCGAAGGAGGCTCACTTCAAGGCAGGACCTTTATACATGTTCGTCTTAGCTTTGCTTGCAGAATCTTTCTTTGCTGGAGGCGTGACGAGTGTAGCGAGTGTTCTGGACTCCATTTTTCTTGATACACTGAGTGAATTGAGTTTGCTAGGACCTGCCATTGTTGTGTGTTGTGTGTTGAGTGGATGAAGATAGGGTACTGAGGAAGAGTAAGGTGCCAAGCGGTTGACGAATAGGCGTCTAGGAAATGTAACGAAGATGAAAAGATATCTCGTATTAGCTTGGCAGAAGCTGAGAGCTGACTTGAACAGACGAAGAGACTAGAGAACTCGTATAAATATGGAGATTGTTCCTAGGCTTCGTTGTTCTTTGGAAACGTAAAGTCAAGAGAATAATGTAGAAGTGTTGTTGACGAGGTCACGAGGAAGTGTCGAGGAAAAGCACTACCCGCGGTATCTCATCTCAGTCGCAGAGGGTGTAGAGCAAACGTGACTGAAAATGAGGTCAATCCATTCGACTGAATGTTGAAATTGCTCCTCAGCTTGCAAGTGCGAAGTTGCGAAGTTGAGAGCGGGTCGCGGCAGCATTGACGAGGCAGAGTTGAAGAAGAACCGCCAAGGTAACTCACTACAGGTTTGCGAGATCTTAAGAGCGGAAGCGATTAAAAGTGTGATCTACTGATTTTCTTCAATACCGAAAGTTGCGCCCAGCTTAGCGATGCTTGAGAATGGTGGGGTGAAGAGTAAGGAGGGGAGGTGTTGAGGAGAAAGTACTGAGGAAAGCTGAAGATGCAAGATATCTCGCTTCGATTTTGCTATCTTGCAAGTGAACGCGACTGAAGATAAAATCAAGTGATCCTTCTTGATACCGAAAGCGTGCTCAGCTTCATTGAAATGTGGAGGTGTGAGGTGAAGAGCAGGAAGCGGAAATGTTGTTGAATAAGAAGACTTCGGGGCAGAGGACGCGGGAGATATCTCTATTTAAGCTTCCTTGGTCTTTGCGAGAAAAGATGAAGTATTGAAGATGAGCTCGGTTGTTCCTTCCCTGAAATGAATGCTTGATGGAAAAGAATGATTAGAAAAACGCAAAGGACAATGTAGAAGAACGGAATAAAACATGGGCTTATGATCAAATTCATGAGAAGTTCAGAGATTTTTATGCTTAAAAAGCATATTTATTTGCTTGAAATGCCACTAATTTGCAAGCTCTTGCCACCTGAAGCCCAAAGTAAAGCACCCCTGCCTTCAAGACCATCGAAATAATCCCAAGCATGCCAAATATATGGTCTTTATCCTTCATCATTGAAGTGAAACCCTGAAGCTGCGTAAGCCACGTCCTGCCAAACCAAGAGTTGTGTCGAAGCACACCGTCCTTATGCCGAGATCAGTCAATTATCAGGAATCTTGACGTAGAAATCAGCCAGCTGTGCATCTGGCAGATTGTAGACGCAAGGGCGAAAGAATACGATGAGTTCAATGAGGATCTCGTGTGGAAATCGGTCAGGGTGGTCCGCCAACCAATTTTCATCAAGCATAAAAGCAAATCTATGCACACACCACTGGCGTAAAGGACTTCTCGGCGGCGTGTTGCTGTAGACGTAATGAAGACATCCTAGAGGTAGTCGCACAACCGCTTCGCAGACCTCTTCTAGTTTGTCTAAAACTTGATTCTGCAATTGAGGGAGTAGGAGTTTATCCGCAAGCACCCAAAGTTTGGCTAGAAGGAGGTCTTCCTCCATGCTCGCCGCATCGTCCAACTTCTCGTCCGGCCGGCGAGTATTCAAGGTTTGCGTATAGAACCACTCGACTAAGAGGCGGACAACTTCCTCCTCATCTACATCAAGTCGATATTCTTGAGATTGCCCTTCGATGAAGTCGCTGTTGAACGCTGCTTTGAATACGGGGGAGTAATGGCAGGCAAAATCTGTGTGCACCTTGAAGGGCTTGGCAGTTCCTTCATTGCCAGCATAGAGTGTCACCAGGGTAAACGGATTCCTACTTGCAAGTTAGATCGGAGGTCCCCATGGATAAGTTAAAATAACTTACTTGAGGGATGGACTTTTCTTATTCTTTGGACGACCTGCAGGACGAGCAGAGGAAATGGTTGCTGTGCGCCTGCCAGCCATGGTTCCGTGATCGAGGTTTGATGGTCCAGAGGTCCTCGAAGGTGGGGGGATAGGATATGGACTGCGGAGGAGGATCAACGGGATTTATGACGGAAGGAGGTGAACGAGGTACTAAGGTGAATATGCTTAAATAAAACGTCAAGGGAAAATCGCATTCGTATGGATTATTTAAGGTGAACCCGAATTGCTATTTGCTAGTAGGATCAAAAGGCGAGAGTGCCGACTACACACGGTAGAAAGACACTTGACACATCGTGGATAACGATCAAGTTTTCAAGAACGCATTCACAGAGAGTTTCATAATCGAAAAAAAGACTTCATTTGCCCAAATACCCCGCCACTCACGACTATCTACCACATGGAGTACAAACGGGCGATAACTGGGATACCGCTAGAAAACGCAGACAAACGCCAACTTCATATTCCCAATACCTCGAGATCATAGCGTTGAGCAAGAAATGGAAAACGTTCCCGAGTACACCACCTTTCCTGCCCAATATTTTTATTCCTCAGGAGTCAGGAATCTCAACCTCGAAATCAGTGATATTTGTCTCCCCCATAAGTCCAAATTTCCTTGCCTCCGACATGTTCCTGCTCCACACAGCTGCCAAATCGATGAGCATCTCATGCGGAAATGTTCGGGGTGCTCGATAAACCAATCCGGCTCCAGCTGAGTAGCGCATTTCCCCGAGCATCAACTCGACTCAACTCCCAACTCCCAACCGAATATCAACTTTCATTAAGAGTTTAGGAACTGTTCCTGGTGACGTTTGGGCTTCAAATGTTGACCGTTTGAAGTATTGATCAGTAAATGGAACGCTCTGGATGCGTCCTGCATTTTTCCAATCTCCAATCCCTGCACATGCATTCCATTCGTGCCCACTCCGAGTCATTATCCCAACCACGACTTTCTCTAAATCCGTGATGTCAGAGTGTGGCTGCCTTATTCCCAAGATCCAGCTGCCTCCAGAAATAATTTCTGTTTCGGGCGTCTGAAAGTAGGCTCGGACGATGTCGATCGCGGTTCAATATCATCGCCTCCTCAACTGATTCGGGAGACGTAAGAAGAAGAAATGAAATGGAGCAGTTTAAATCCAGCTGTAAAAGCAGAAGACAAAATTTAAAAAAAGAGAAATAGAGAGACGTGAGAAATATCAACGGAAATGAACATGACCGCTATCTATCCTGATGCAAAACAATCGCTGTCTCCCAAAAATTATGCAGACAACCACACTATGATAATTTGTACACCTCCCACCCCAAACCACATCACGGTCTCCCGACGGTACTCTCTCCTACGTCCCCGAACGCTGGCTCCGAATAAATATGTAGACAACCACATATTAACAATATCCCATCTCTCATGACAAAACACCTTAGGGCCGTCGATAGTACTCCCGCCTCCTCCCCCCATCCTCAACAACCACCCTCTCCCTCTCCCTTTCCATAGTCCTCGCCGACATCCTCGGATTCGTCTCATAAGTAATACTCCTACTCCGTCTCATCCCCTCCTCCTCAATATACCTGTCGCTCGTCCTGGGCGGGCCCCCAGCACCCTCCACATATCTATACGCAGGCGCCATCTCCACACTCCTCCTCGGTTCCGGGCCAGGATCAATCCGTTCCCTCACCCTTTCCCGCTCAATATACACTTCCTCCCCGCCTCGACTCGCGTGTCTGCTCTTCTTCGTATTCGCATTACTAACACTTACGCTCACCCTGCTCGCGCGCGGACTGCCCCTCCTCTCCTCCTCCACCTCCACTAATTCAATCCTCGGCACAGGAGGCGGGGTACGGACTCTCACGGGTTTCGGCGGGGTCCCGATACGGATAATAGGTGTGGAGGTTCGAGGGGCTTGTATGAATTGTGCGGGATGGGGAGAGGGACGGCGGACGACGGTTTCTTCGACGACTCGACTGCGGCGTTTGCTAGGGCGGTTGGCGAAGACGACTTCTTCTTCCCATTTTGGTCTTGCTGCTGAGCGTTAGCTTCCAGTTCCTGTTGCGCTGGAATAGTGACAGTGGCAGAGGCAGAGGCACGTACTGCTAAAGAGACACATGTTGCTTTGCTCTCCTCCTGTCTATTCATAGGGGTTTCGTCCAGTCGTGTGCCAAGATTTCCCTCCCTCAGGAAATTGCTCTCTTGCTTCCAATCGTGTGTAAAATTTGCTTAGTCGCCAAACGAACAACCTAAATCGATTCGCAACAGAGAGACTGCGGAAGCAGGTGTATAAGTACGTGCCAGCGCATATTGCACCAGAGACGCCGATCCGGCGGCGACGGCAGAAGGAAATATTGGGCTGCTGGTGGTTGGGCACATGATGACGAGTGAAGTGGTGCCGAATCAACGGGGATTCCTTGGTGTTTTGATGGAGAAATCAAGGCAAGGCGACTCGCTTCGGGTGGCGTTCAGGGGGCGGCGCCGAAGCCCACTATTCCAAGTCGACGCCTGATTTACAGGGATCTGAAAAAGGGGTGCTAGGCGAGGTACAAGAATTTTAAAGGGGAGAAGGCGAAGGTGGAGGGAAATGTTCGAAGAGGGCTGGCACAATTAATTCTACTGAGAAGAAGAGTTTAGGTTTCTCTCTACAACCTCTGGTGCGATCTGACCCCGACCATCCATTCTCTCATCGAATCTCCACGTCAATCCTTGATACACCAGTTACCTCTTCCACCAAATCTACCACAGGTCTTCGGAACAATCCGTTGGTCCATCCATCTCCATGGTACCAAACGTCTGCTAATATTTCTTGGTCCGCGGGCTCTATGTCCTCGTCATCAAATTGTGATGATTGAGTCATCTCGTCCATCAGCAAATGCCCTTCTGAATCGTAGACTGGATTGGCTTGCATAGTCGGAGAAAATGCCGCCCCATCATAAGACTCTTGGACGAGTGGCGTAGGGTGTTGAAGAATATCAGGAGATGGAGATTGAGCATCTATCATCTCGACGTCGCCGTCACTGTCGATCTCTCGAACAGTACCATCCCTCATAACGCATCGTCTTTTGACGGTCTCGTTTCTCCCAACATCGATATTCCACACAGTTGCTATACCGTGCTTATCGAAAGCCCATATGGTCATGTCGGGACCTGCGTCAATGGTAAGATCGACTAAACCACTGCAAGTGCCGATCTGTTGACCACGAACTTTGACCGGCCATACACTTCGAGGCAGAATGCCAGCTACCGGATCTCGTGCGTTGTTGAGCCATTCCTGCAGCCCATCATCTGGCCACCAGTTGATCCATTCCGAGTTTGAGTTCTCCTGGCCGGACTTGGATCTCAAGTAAGAAGAGGCACTCAGTGGAGATTGGCCACCTTGGTTGGTGGCAAAGACGTCCCTTGGGACAGAAAATAACCAGATAGTTTGCTCTGTCCCATTGCCAAATGCAGCAACAATTCGGACCCCACAACTCAAGTTCGCACCAGCCGCGTAAGTAAGAGGACTGCCCTCCCCTTTCGGCCCCTGGAACCATATCTTCCGGAGCAATTTGGTGGGACCGCCAACAGGTGCGTCACTGCCAAGACACAGCAATCCAGTACTGGGATCTGTGAACAGGATGTGGTATCCATCGCTGAGCGGGATCGCGCGGTAGTGATCAGAACAATCCATACGTCCTGTCAATGAGCTTCTGCCGACATCTCCTCTGAGTCTTGAGAGAGAGCCTTGAATCAGGTCTGCGTCTGAACTATTGTCGAACTGTCCCAGCACCACTGGAAATCTCTCCCAAAACGGACTGCTTTTGGTGCGGGCACCAAATGGTCTTTCCGCAATTGCTGGTCTTTCGCCCGGTCTTGCAGCACTGCTAATCAGCCTCAACTTTTTTGCTGAATCAATGCTCTTTCTTGGCGGCAGAAAGAACAAGAAATCGCTTGGCGCTGTAAGCGGAAACCATCTATTGAGGTCCTGTCCAGTAAGTGCATCCACCCAGTGCAATTCAATCCCAGAAGAACAGCCAAAAGCAACGCAACGCCGTTGGGGACATATTGCTACTGAGCGTGGAGGATCATCGTCAGAACATAGATTGCGATAGAGCGAACGCGGCCCATTTTCGATAGGCACGAAATTTGGCAGTCGGTCTTGATCAGACGCGAAAGAATGCTCCATTTCACCCTCAGGACTGATGGCATTTGCACGAGGAAGGGATCCATGCCGTGAACTTGGTCCAGCTGTGCGAGTGTGGTCCGGTACATCATCACTGAACACATCCTGCCAGTCAGATCGATCCACGGGAGCAAAACTTGCACCCGTAGTAGCGATCCCTGGAAAGACAAACGGTGGTTCCTTGCTCTGCAAAAAGGGGTCAGCAATCCCTCGATGATTATTGTTCCTGGAGAGCTGGCACATTTTCTACCTACCTGATGGTTTGGGTTGGCCGTCCAAGCGGAGGTTCTGAGCGATACCCTGTCTAAGAAAGATGTTCCGCGGACTCCAGCCTCGGAAGGTCTATCTGGACTTTGGACATTTACGGAGTTGGCATTCGTTCCTGGCCCAGTAGTGGGAGCAGGAGATGATGCCAAGGAGGCATTGATGTCGCAGACGAGTCCCATACGGCCATCAAGGAGAATGGCAACCGCATATCTGTTGGAGGAAGTGTCCATGCTGCATGCAAGGACCCGACCAGGACAGATGATGCTCGTCACTGGACGCAATGCACCAGCACTAATAATCGATTCATCTGCGTTAATTTTGTGCGAGCGGTTCAGTTCGTACAAGTAAACCAAGCAACCATTGGCAACCATCAAGAATCTGCTACAGCTGCTGATGGTAAAGATCGTTCCAACTGAAAGTGGCTGTCCTGGATAGTGTACCGCGACTTCGGTGAAGTCAACCCTGGAAGTCTGCATAGAAGTTAGATACCATGGGCCGAGAATTTCTGATAAATCGCAGCTGCTGGGGTGAGAGGTGTATGAAGCCGTGAAAGTTCGCACTGAAGGAAAAGAATTCTAAGTGGAATGTGGCCCACAGATCGTGGGACTTTAACACGAGGGAAAATAGGGGGAGTGCGTACCTCCACGAAGGCAGAGTCTGATGATTCCGATGTGCAATCTCTCGCAAGGCCATTACCAGTCCAGTCTGGGCCGAGTGCACATTCTAGGGCAAGTGTCTTGCTCATCGACCACTCGATACTGATACCATCTCCGGTGTCATCATGTTGATCTACCGTGGACGGGGTGATTCGATTTGAGAACCCTGCTCGCTTCAACATTGTCTCAAGCAGCGAGCGATTGAGACTTTTGATTAACCATGATCGACACGAATGTCTAGCAGAATTGAAGTCTGCAGGTGCCAGGTTATAGAATATCTGCTGAAGAATCTCCGTGGGTAGTCGAGATGCTTGACTCAAATCAACTGCTCTTACATTTGGGGTTGCTTCTGAGGTCGACCATAGAGGCGTGGATGATGAGGTAGCTATGTTCTCGAGTTGGTCAATGTCTGGACGGTTCTTTGGAAGGCTCTCGGGAGGCAAAACCGGGGCGGGATAGACAGGATGGCAGTCACTAAAGACAGTGGTGAGAGTCCGAGCAGGGCGTGGATGATTGAGGCCTGGCGTTTCGAAAAAACTCCATGTGCTACCATGGATCAAACCACCCGGAAGAGAATCTGAGCTCTCTGAGGCACTGAGAACCTCCGAAACCGAGTTACGAATAGAAAGATGCGGGCAAGGTTCGAGCAAATTGTCCTCCAAGATAGCACATGGATCCTTGGGATCTTCGAAATTCGACAACGTACTGCTGCGGCTTATTTGTCGCTTTTCGATTGACTGCACATCAAGCTCAATAGTAGGGTCATACTTGCGGGGTCTGGATTCGGCTTTTTCGAGAGGATTTGGGTATCTTGCGCCCCGCTCCAGCGTCCTGCCTCGATCAACCTCTTTGCCTTTTCCCTTGTCAGCACTCGGGATAACACCGCCCTCCGGTGTATCCTCTATCCGTTCAACAGTACTTTCCAGAGATCTCATCTCTGTTGTTGGATGACCGTCGGACATTCTGCGACTGCCCGCAGTGGCTTCTACGCCAGTTAGCAAAATGTTCTCATTAGATGCAACATAGTGCTTCCCTTTAACACAGTCTTGATGCAGCCGAGACTGACCAGCGCGAGTTGAATCATTAGCCATGACAGTCGATTTGGCCTTAGCAGTCGCGTTCCCGAGATTCATCACATGTCTTGACTCAGACTCAAAAACGGACATGACGAAGGTTGGGGAGGGCGATCGGGGCGCTGGAGCTGGAGCTGCTTGTCCAGCTTCTGCGCCGGCAACGCCCCTAGATAGAAATATCTGGGAAGACGTTTTGTCGGCAGCCTCCTCCTGGGAGGCAAGGTTGCTGATAAGAGTTGAATGATAGGAAACCACGGTCATCTCAATGTCTCTCAATAGTATGCTGTTATCAGAAGGTTGGATGAAAGAATTCGAAAGGGCTACAGTCTGAGAGAAAGAATAGAGGGTTCCCCAGCCCCGAGAATAGCTGCGGGATAGAAGGGGCAGTATCGCTGAAAGGTGCAAGACGAGAATTGAGAACCAAGACAGGCAAAAGGCCGGGGTAAGGTTGAAGAGAGCATTTTGGGAAGGAACAATCTGGGTATATTGCTGTTACAAAATGTAGAAGGAACCAGTGAGGGAGGGTGCGATACTCCCTCGTTGCTATACAAAATCTTCATAACGCCTACAATGATTTCCTTGTTATGAATGCACTGGGGTGGTGTTAAACATTCGCATCTCCGTTATCGCGCCATATATGTGTATCACCCAAACTCAAAGAGCTTGCAGCACTCTCTTCGCGTTCCAAGTCCGTCTGCGGTGCATCGCCATTAAAAGTCGATTCCGCATTGATCCAGGGCTTCTCCAGGCTTCAAAGGGGTTAGACAAGCCGTTTGAATTGGAGTTGAAGGTCCAAAGAACTTACGGAACAGTGAGGGTTGGATTAATGAACTTCGAAAACTTCTCCCTTTCTTCATCCACGGTGCTTTGCCTCCTTCGGATCCGCGCACCTGTCATACTGAGTCCAACAGCCTCGCCAGCAATATTGATGCTTGCGTCACTTTCGCGTCGAATAGACCTCAAAGCGATAAATTTCATTAGCGGCTCATACGTTCGTCCGAAATAATAGCTATACCAGAGCGTAAATGGGATTAACGGGACCACCAGTCCAGCAGGAACGAACGCATTTGACAAGGCAATGACGCCAGCCATCACAAGCTGGAAGACGCCCAAGCCAACGAGAATGCGATAGCATACCATGGGCCATGCTTTTCCGGTTGCATGCTGTGGGTGGTCCATCGCGTATAGCAACTGATACTTGTATGTGTAGTACCCGAACACGAAATAAATCAGCCCAAAAAATAGGACCATATATCCTGCCGGGAGGATACTGTACACGATGCACAGTATGTAAATGAGTATGGCAGACGGGAGGTAGAAGCCGTATTTGAAGATTGGTGGCTGGACAAGCTCGGCATAGTCCCGCGGGGTTTTGGCTCCCATGCGCAGAATCGGGTAGAGCGAGACGCTACCAAATTCCAACAGCCTAAACGGGAGGAGACCGACGCCTTGGAGGAGAATGAAGTTGATGTAGAAGACAGCAAGACTTTTTACTGCGCGAGCAAGGTTATATGCAAGTCTAGTAGTGTCTTTCAACGAATCTTGAAGCTCCCCCCAGAATTTGCTTGCAGTTCCGAACGCTGTAAAAACAAGGAAGACGTTGAAAAAGGTAAAGAAAAAGTTCTTGGAGATCACAGACAGCTCCACATCGCCCTGTGAAATCATTCCTTGCATGTTGGCGAGGTAGTCGTATAGAAATGGAACGGCGATGTTGAGAAGGGAGACGACGAGGGTGGGTAAGCCAGTCTGCACAAGAGCTTTAAGAATCTCGTGCTTGGACAGGAGATTGGCAAGGCCAGGCCACACCTGCTCAATGGAACACAAGTCGAGCAGCCCAGCCAGACCCGCGACCGGAATAAGCCAGAAGATTGTGAGTACAATGATGAAAAGAGTGATTGTCCAGGCCCGAATCATTCGACTCGAGCGAGGTAGATATGTGTTTGACCAAACAACATCGGAGGGTGCTGGAGCCAGTCTGGCAAGAAGCTGCAGGGGTGATGGATCAAGAAGGGCTTGCACAGCCATCTGGCAAGCGGGAATGGAGTCCATTGTAACAAATGCCAGAGATGTTGGCGTATATTCTTTCTTTCGTGCCATGGAGATCTTTTCGTCGAGTTTCCGCAGTTGTTCTTCGTAGTAATCAATGGCATCCACCTTGCGATTCTGTAAATGGAGAAAACCATACCATATCCTGGTTGTTGGGCGGGGCTTCTCATATGCCGTGACATGGGCCCCACCTAACAAGGTATTATTTTCCCGGCTCTCGTGTTGCTCATCCTCATCAAGTATTCCTGAACTTTGAGCTTGCACTGGCTCAAGAGCTGCAGTGTTGCTGCGTCCGAGGTGTACCGTCCACGCTTCTTCAATTTTTCGAATAAGGTAGGCTCTCTTATCCATCATATCATCAAGCCCTTTCCAATTACAGCAAATAGTCACACTCTCCACCTTTCCAATTTGGAGCTTCTCCAAGAAGTCCTTGATCTTCTCCTTGGACCGAAGTTCAGGTGGGATAGCAGAGAGTTTGATTGTCCGATCCGTTATGGTTGATTGGCTTCCAAGGTATTCCTGTCGAACTTTTATTATGCGCTGGGTTTCAGAGGTCATGAAATAAATCGCCAGACCCGTGAAGAAGTAGGTAAACACAAGATAGGCCCAAAGATAGTCAGTCTTCGGGAGTTCCGTTTTACCATCGCTGGCCAGGACAACTGTGTCTGCAGCGACGCTCCAACTGCCCCACAAGGGATTATTCGAAAACAATTCGGGTGGGTTTCGAGGATCGGTGCTGTCTCCTGGAGTTGGGAGATAGTCGAACTTGTAATTGATTGGCGCAAGTATTGCGCAGGTGACGAGGAACATGACCCCAAAGAGCTTCATTGACATCTTGAAGAAAGCCAGAAACTGTCTCCAGTCAGATCCTGGCATATTTTCAGTATATACATCCGCCAGACTCACCACATAAGCATCGAGGCCTGCCGAGTCAAGGACTTGTTGTTCCGTCACTTTGTACAATACGGGCATCCATCCAAAGAAGGTATCGGGGAGCTCAGGTAGACTTGCTGCAGATTCGCTCTGCCTCTTCCGTGCAGCGTATAAGCTCTTCCATCGTGGGCGAAGAAACTGTCAAAGTCAGGACCATGCTGAGGCTGTTCAGGTCGTGTGAAGACTTACGCAGAATCCGAAGAAGGCTGAAAGACCCAGGGCCAACGACAGGACAAGCTGAACATAGATTTGGTTCTGCTGCCCGTTGGTATTTGGATTTGTCGGATCAACGTGCGTACATGTACGATTCTTCGCGATGGAGAGACCATCCATGTCGCCTTATTGTTGATGTTTTATCGGAGTTCATGGTGTCGAGAAGCTCCTCAGCTCATGACGATGACGCTTCACCTGCATAAGCGAGCGCCTGCATAAAATCCTTGTTGATTTACTGCATCCGCACCTCTCTTCTCTTTACATCAACGGCCACCCCCTTCAAGTGTTCGAGAGATTCGAGGCACTTTCAGGAGCAAGATGGAGGAGAAATCAGATGATGGGAAGCAGACTTTGAGAGGAGGCTATGTTATGGTTGGCAAGCAGGATGTTTCAACAATTCAAGGAACCCTCTTCATTGAGGCTAGGATTCGAGACGACGTGGTGCGCGATCCTCAGCTAGAGATCTCGGTCTCAAAGGTAAGAGATGCTATTTTTCGTCTTTCCCTGCGTACAATGTAACTCTGACCACTGGCTAGTTACGAGAGGACCTGGAAAAACAGTTATCTTCGTCAAATGCGACCTTCGAATTGCTAGAGGATATTCTAGCCCACGAAAGAGGCACGCAATCAAACTTCACAGATGCGCTATACTGACTTCTTGACAGCTGCCGAGAGAAAATTGGGTCCGTTCTACCAGTGCTCCAAATATGGCCTGCAATCATTAAAGGTTGTCGAGTACCTCGGCCCCGAGACACTCGAGGGTTGCTTCAATTCCAGCAGCATCAGGATCAAGGTCCACGTGTACGCATTGCACCACACCCCGCGGTCACTTGCAGAGGATAAAGACTTTCCTGAAGCAGAAATCACCCAAATGCCGCATGGGATGTTCGAAGGCAAATGGGATGAGTAAGTTTACCCACATCCATGTACCGATCAGATTCGGAAAATCGATATTAATAATCGAGCCGTGCAAACTGATCTCCGGCTCAGGCTTGTGTTCGAAGACGATATTAAAGGAGATCTTATATGGATGATGACGAATATACGTAGGTTTACCCGTGGAGCGAGTGCGAGAGAAGCTTGGATTCTGACATACTGTAGTTCGATTCTCTCAACGTTTCGATGACAGTGGCCGGGAAATGAACCCGCTCATCCTGCTCTATGGACCACCCGGGACAGGGAAAACATCTCTATGCCAAGGGCTCGCGCAGAAGATCTCCATCCGGCTGAGCTCGACTTACAAAAAGACGGAACTTATCCAGATAAAGACGGCAGCCCTGATGTCCAAATATTACAGCGAGAGTGCCAAGCAAGTACGTACAATCATTCACTACCCTATTTGGTTATTCAAGCACTTGCGGGGCTTTTTGGAGAGAGTGGACGTAAACTTTCCACAGCTCGTGGACCATCCAAGTCCCACGCCTTCAAAATGTTCCAAGAGGGTTTGGGACAATTGAATTCGGCAACAATGAAATACTGACTCGGGATGTCTAGGTCGACAAGATCTTCACGAAGATCTCGCACATGTGCCAAGAAGACCCAGAGAGATTCATCTGCGTTCTAATCGACGAGGTCGAAAGTATCGCAAGCTCTCGACAGGCTGTCATGATGCGATCGGAATCACAAGACTCATTGCGGGCCACCAATGCTCTGCTGACTGGCTTGGATCGGACGAGAAGCTACCCAAACCTTATCTTCCTCTGCACTTCCAATATGCTCGAGTCCCTGGATTCAGCTTTCGTGGACAGATGCGGCCTTAAGCGGTCCGTTGACCCACCTTCATTTGCATCCCAATATGAGATTTTGAGGAGTCGGACGCAAAAGCTTATTGCTCGAGGGGTCATACGCTCGCCGGAAGTACTTCCATCTTACATCGATGCCGACTTGGACTCAGACGCCGGCAAAGCGAATGCTGGAAGCAAATTATTGGCATTGGTGAAGCTCATTCGTTCTGGAAATGCTCATTCGCAATCAGGCACAGAGATCAGTGCCAGATCACTTACTCAACTGCCAGAACAAGCAATTTTGAGGTATCTCAGGGAGGAAGAATGTGATCTGGACCTGGCCTTGAAATTCTTCGAACGATTCGTCTTAGCCGAGCAGAGCCAAAGCAAGAGATATGAAGACAAAGGGGCAAATTCCGAGGACGATGCAGAGGAATTTGAGGGTATTGAGCTTCGAGGCCGAAAGAGGAACTTGAAGATTGTTCTTGAGGAAGACAGTACAATTGATAAACTGGAGGAAGTACTTGCTGAATTGCGGCGTAGGCCAACGGAGATGACGGACCAAGATAAGAAGCAGGTCGGCGACGTCAAGGAGGTTAAAGAGGTGCCACTTTGAGGGCTGCTCTTGTTGCTTTTCTTACCAGGTATTTTCCATCCCTTTTTTGACTTCTCTCATTAGTTGACTGAGGACAGAGCTGTACAATGGGAGACAAAATTTGGCAGGTCATGTGACATTAGCTATTGCAATTTCTCCTACAGCTTCAACAATCGAGTCTTGCCTCTAGAGCTTTCGAAGAAAAGTGCATGGAAATGCCGAAGGGGGGCTGCCCGATGGCTGTCGGGTCCACATGAAGAGGTACGCTAAATATAGCAATGATAAACCAACTTGCAGGTGTTCCCATCAGATTTCAGCTCTAACCTTCCAAGTGTTTGAGCGTGCCCGGATTTTGAGACCTAAGCAGAGCTGGAGGAGCTCCGTAGCTACGATAAATCAACTTGCAGGTGTCCCCATCAGATTTCCGCTCTAGCGTTCCAAGTGTTTGGGCGTGCCCGGATTTTGAGACCCAAGCAGAGCTGGAGGAAGTCCACAGCTCCGAGCTCTGTGGTTCTGTCGGTATAGCAACGATAAATCAACCTGCAGGTGTTCTCATCAGATTTCAGCTCTAGCCTATCAAGTGTTTGGGCGTGCCCGGATTTCGAGCCCTAAGTAGAGCTAGAGGAGCTCCGTAGCTACGATAAATCAACTTGCAGGTGTCCCCATCAGATTTCCGCTCCAACCCTCCAAGTGTTTGGACGTGCCCGGATTTCGAGACCTAAGCAGAGCTGGAGGCTCCGAGCTCTGTGACTCTGTCGGCCGAAACTCTGATATACCCTGCTGTGCTATCCGTAAAATCTGCCATAACCCTCTCCTACCCGCCGCATCAAGCTGTTCAACTAATAAATTAATCAATGTGATATTGCGCAGCTAATCCCAAAAAATCCAATTCTATAGAACTGATATAAAACCTCTTTTAGAAGTATATTAAAGCAAATATGAGTAAGTAATGTGTAGAAGGTATAAGTGTGACGGTCTGGTAGAGGTACATGATCCTGCCGCGAATCTTCACAGGAGAGGAAAACGTGCTTGAAATGGGGGCAAGTGAGCTAGAGACTGATAAAAACACTACGGAAAGGTCGAAAGCATTTCCCTTCTCCTTTACTCTCTCTCTAGCTTAGTATTTTGCATTACATGTGATTCTCTGAACTTTGAGCTCCGACCATTGCATTGCATTGATCCCGTCGTCACGATAAATCCATGAGTATATGCTCGCTAAAAAGTGGTGTTTATTGAGGGCATTCAGAGCGGGCTTTTAAGGGGATGGATAGCGACATCAACAACCTCATAATTCTCATTTTGATTTAATTAATTTGACCAAACTTAATGCGGCGGGAGGAGAGGGGTATACCAGATGTTACTGATAACCCAGCGGGGGGTTACAGAATATCAAATTTTTCGGCCGACGATGATATAAAACTTGACAGCCCTTTCTTTCCCCCACAAATGCGATTTGCAGCTCGGCAGTTTCCTTCTTGGCGGGATCACGTCAGATGCTTCTCATTGCCTACGGTATTGCCATGCGAGGGGGGGGCCCAGCGAACCTCTTCATGCCACGATCCTGCAACCTGTGTTCCGCGTGATTTCTAGATCGGGTTGCACAGCGTCAAAGCCTGGTTTCCGCGTTGTTCTTGTTCCCCCCTTTCTCTTGTCCTCGCTAATCAGCACGCGTCCACGACGTCGTAGCAAGCAGGAGGGGTAAAAAAGATCGGTCGAGAGAGAGAGTGAGAGAGAGCAGCCACGACAGCAGGCCAGGCCAGGAGGCTTGGCGTCAGCAAACACCCACATACCCAGCCCTGTGTAAGCGGGAAGGAAGGGAGGGAGTGCCCGAGACAGAAGTAAATGCGAGATGTGATGGAGTAGTGGTGCCCAACGACACGGAACAGATCCCTTCTTCGCGGAGGAGTTTGTCGTCGGTAGACAAAACGTACGAATACAGCACTAGTGCATCTGGTGCATCTCTTGTCAACGAATGCCCAGAAATCGAGAATCGAGAGACGACGCAAAGGGTGGCAATCATGCACGCTGCAAGATGCCCGCCTTACCCGTCGCAGGCAGTCAAGCGGCCGGAAAGAGTCGGCTCAAGCCTCAAAGGCATGCGTCGTCCTCTTTGGGTGGTTTGCAGCCTCTTCGCGACTCTGGAGCCTTTCTAGGAGGGGGAGCTGGTGGGCATCGGGGAGGGCTCAGGGCTGGCTGGCGCGACGTTTAGGACTCAATGGATCGGGATGCCTTCCTGCCTTGGGAGCACCAGGAGGTCCAGTTGGGGTTCCTGCACCAATCAATGGCAACACGGGGCGGCTGGTGTCTGGTTGAGTGGCCCGGCTTGGACGACGGATTGCCGGGCTCTGCAAGAGTCTGCAGTGTGTGCGGTGTCGAGATCCGTTCCCTGTTTTTCCACCCGTTTGTCGGAGGTTTAAACTGCTTTGCGAAAGCGGTGAAGGTGTGGCTGGTGCGCCGCAGCGCTGTCTCAAGGAGGGGCTGGGAGGGGCTGGGAGGGGGCCTGGACGCGGCCTGGACGCGGCATCGCCATCCGGCCGAGGAAGAACCACAGCCCACAGACAGCATCGTGAACCTCCCTGACTCCTCCCTTCTGACTCCTTGAAGGAAGAAAAAGCTTGAATCCCTCGGTCAAATAGATAGGAATGAGGGATATATGCACTTCTGCCCCATTTCGATCTCGAGATACTGCTCAGGGCCCGCCGTGTTCTCCCGACAACGCTCCACGTCAATCAATGCCCGGCGCCTTCATGCGACGATGCGACGCTCAGCTTGATGCTCAGTGCTGACAGCTGCAGGGCTGTGCTTGCTAGAGTGCGAGCCAGGACTCCTGTCTCTCCTATCAAGACTCCTGTCAAGACTCCTATCAACACTCCCAGCAAGACTCCTATCAAGACTCAACACTCAACGCTCCTGGAAATAAATCTATCTTTTTTTTTTCCCGGCCTGAATTCTGCCGCACTGCGGTCGCCAACCCCGGAAACCTGCAGCACATCCCGGTCGACAGGTTCTGCATGTGCCTGACGTATGGGACTTTATGGACATCTAGAAGATGCGACACAGAATTATTGTTACCTCACCCCTTTCCGATCCTGGAAATCCGAGTGCGCAATCGCGAGCACCGCGGATGACCCCCTTCGCTGTGCAACGCTTCACCATCGTGCGCTCTCCTACTTGTAACGCCGGCATCCCTCGCTGGACTGAGTACTCGTAACAGCTTCACAGCAATAGCAACAGCAAGTCCCCAACTCGGCACATCCGCAGAGCCAGTGATCCCGGGATTCAAACTGCTGGAGATTTTCCGAATTTGTTGTCAGCTCGTTGCCCAGCTTCAAGATACTGTGCGGGGTCAGCACCTTTTTTTGCCGTCCGTCAGCAAAGGCACTCCCCAGTCGGAACGACATCAGACCACCCTAGATTGCACCACCTGCGACTCTCCTCTTCCGTTCACCAACACCTCGTCCTTATCCTACAAAGCTCATGATTGCGCAATTTCAATCTTTTGACCTCCCATTCCCTCTCTCCTCCTTCATACCACGAGCCGGCCTTGAGCGTTTCTACCAGCTATTAAAATGACCGTCTTTGTCGTTTCACTGTAAGTAGAGCCTTCTTTGAGCTTCTGCGGAACCCATTGGGCCTCGAGAATCATTCCCTCCTCTTTTGCACATGCTCCAAACCCCTTGGTGGAATGTTGCCACGCTTGTTGAGCCCTTGCGCCGCCCAGAGCTCGTGATAGCTCTAGCTCTTGGCCGTGCCCAAGGTTGCACCAGCCAACCCCTCCATTACCAGAGATGTGTAACACGGTTACTAACGGAAGATGATACACAGATTCCTCCCGAATACTATCAACTTTACTCTCCCTACCTCTACTTCTTCTCGTGGCCGGCCTGGACCTCATGCGCCGAGACGATCGACCACCAAGATCGACATATCCAACAAGCCCAGCCTCTTCACGCCTCAACAACGCGATCTCACACCTCCTCAGACCCCGATCGCCGACGTAGACCAGGACGAATTCTTCGCCCAGAGCGACCTCCGTGGCCATTTTCCCAAGCAAGAAGGCCCTCGTTCTACAATTGCTCCCAGCGACCCGCATTCTCCAGCATGGGGTTCCGGACGAATATTCACCCAACCCCGATCAAGAGCCAGCTCTCCTCCGCCCGCAGACATATTGAAGCACAATAAGACTGTGGAGAAGGCAGCAACTCTTGGTAGGGCAGGTATTCGTCAGCCACTCCCTCTGAGAAGTGACAGCCACGATCGTGTGTTTGCTCATGCTGACTGGACTGTTGTCCCAGCAGACCAAGGCAATGGCGGGCTCCGCAATGCAGTGCAGGCGGCGGTGAGAAACGACAAGTTGAATGATAAGATCTGGGTGGGGACATTAGGCATGCCTACGGACGCACTTGAGGAGACACAACAGAAGCAAGATATCGAGGACCGATTGGCAACCGAATACGATTGTTTGACGGTGTTCTGCAAGGACGCCGATTTCAACGGACATTATACTCATTACTGCAAGCAAATTCTTTGGCCAGTTTTTCATTATCAAATTCCTGATAATCCCAAGAGCAAGGCCTACGAGGATCATTCTTGGGTCTATTACGTGAAGGTCAACCAGGCTTTTGCGGATAAGATTGTCAAGAACTGGAAGCGTGGAGATGTCATTTGGGTCCACGACTACCATCTACTTCTGGTTCCGTCCATGGTGCGAAAGAAGCTTCCGGATGCGAAGATTGGATTCTTCCTTCACGTGGCCTTCCCCTCATCCGAGGTCTTCCGTTGCTTGGCGGTTCGAAAGGAGCTTCTGGAAGGTATGCTCGGAGCCAATCTCATTGGTTTCCAGATTCATGAATATGCACGCCATTTTCTTCAGACCTGCAGCAGGCTGTTGTGTGTTGAGGCTACGAATGATGGAGTCCAACTCGAGGACCGTTTCGTCGACGTGATCGATCTTGCAATCGGTATCGACCCTGTCGCCTTGGATATGAACCGCGACGACCCAAGTGTGGCAGAGTGGATGCTGACTATGCAAGACCGATACAAGGGTAAGAAGTTGATTGTTGCTCGAGACAAGCTCGATCACGTACGAGGCGTTCGACAAAAGCTCCTGGCTTACGAGCTGTTCTTGAACAAGTACCCTGAGTGGCGAGACCGAGTTGTTATGATCCAAGTAGCAACTTCCACTACTGAACAGGCCGAACTCGATGCTACGGTTTCGGACATTGTCACTAGAGTCAACTCATCCTGGGCAAATCTCGCATATCAACCCATGGTCTACCTCAAGCAAGACATCAGCTATCCCCAGTACCTGGCATTGCTCACTGTAGCCGATGCATTGATGATTACGAGCCAGCGTGAGGGTATGAACCTGACCTCTCACGAATATCTGTTCTGTCAGGACGGCAAGTTCAAGGGTCACAATAGGAATGGTTCACTGATTCTGAGCGAGTTCACTGGGTCTGCATCAGTCTTTGGCGGAAATGAGCTTTCTGTCAACCCTTGGGACTATCGCCAATGCGCCGATGCGATCAAGAAAGCTCTGGAGATGGATGATGACGAGAAGAAGCAACGCTGGGATGCCCTTTACAAGGCCGTTATGCACCATACCGCTGAGCATTGGTTCACCGCTTTTCTCACAAGACTTGAAAAGGTCTACGCTGAGCAGCATCGACGCGATACCACTTCTGTGCCTCGTTTGTCCATCAACCAGCTCGGGCAACAGTATCAGAGGTCTGAGAGGAGACTCTTCATATTAGATTATGAGGGAACTCTTGCTTCTTGGGGTTCACCAAATGATATAATCCTCACCAGCCCTCAGGTAAGTCGGGAGCAGAAGTACTCGGATGATTTGATGCTTACATTTGTAGCGCACTCTTGATGTCCTGAATGATCTCCTCCTCGATGATCGCAACACTATCTACGTTATGTCCGGCCGCCAACCAGAAGAGCTTGATCGTCTTTTTAAGCGTGTCCCTAATCTCGGACTGATTGCTGAGAACGGCTGCTTCCTGAAGGAATTTGGCTCTTCTAAGTGGATTGAGATGGCCGACCCCGAGAAGATGCGTGCCTGGAAGGAATCTGTCGAAGGTATTATGGAGTACTACCATGAGCGAACCCCTGGATCCTGGATCGAGCCACGCCACTGCAGCCTTATCTTCCACTACAAGAGCTGTGAAGATCAAGAAAGTGCAGCTCGCCAGGCCGGTGATTGCGCCAGTCACATCAATGATGCTTGTGAAGAGCAGAGAGTCAGGGCTATTCCCATCGAAGGTTTGTACTCTGGTTTCTTTCCTCACATAATTTACTAACGGACTGTCAGGTGCTGTGGTAGTCGAGCCAATTGATTGGTCCAAAGGCACAGCAGCTATGCAAATTTTCGAGGGTCTTAAGAAAGGCATGGCTCCGAATGTCGATCATGTGTCGCCTGTTGACTTCCTCATGGTTGCTGGCGACGGCCGCGACGACGAAGTTATCTTCCGCTGGGCAAATGAGCTTGGTGTTGATAAGACTGTCAAGTATGTGACGACTGTGAGTCTTGGAAGTCGGAACACCGAGGCGGGCTGCACGCTCACTCAGGGAGTTACTGGTAAGTATTCTTCTACCCGACAAACTTGAAACAATCACTCACTGGACTAGGGGTCTTGACCGTTCTTCAGAAGCTTGCAATGCTTTCTTAAAGTTCTGGCGGTACATGCATTATTCAGAACATTCTCAACCGGGTTCCTGGATGAACACTGCCTGTCCTTTCCGAAGCTGCAGTACTTGACCTTTCCTTGCATGTCCCATAGCTTTTCTTGTACTTCCTTGGGCATAAGCATACGGCGATGGATCTCTTTGCATGACATGGCGAACACGGGAGTTGAATGGATGGGCGATACATGATGGATTGAATTGAGATTAGAGGGAGTACACGCTCCGGGAGGGTAACAGGGAGTTTGATGACATGAATTGAATGACCCTCCTCTTTTGTACGATCAGTAAAGACGATTGCATATTATACCCGTGGTTCCTGTAGACAATGGATTCACATTACCTGTAACTGTACGCGTGCCGCGTGCTTTGTGTGTGTGTTTTGAGTGTGCGTGTATATTTCAGGAAAATATGGTGTTTCGGCAGCTTCTTCTCGAATTCTTCCTCATTGCAAGCTTACAGACTCAGCAAGGATATTCGAATTTTGAGATATTTCAATTGTCCTTTCACGAGATATTAAGAGAAATAAAGTTCAAGGAAAGTCGCGACGAATTGCATGCCAAAAATGCTGACTAATTTGACCCCGGCCAACACCCCTGTCCGAAACGTCATCAGACGGACCTCACCAACCAACCGCTCTTCCCCACACCCCGAAGCAAGAAACAGCCTCAAAGATGACCATCGCCGGCGTCCCGTGAGCTTCAACATGCACACAGCCTCTCTCTTCAGCGAATTGAATCTCGGTAGGCAAGCAGGTAGGTCTCGGGATACAGGGACTCCAAGATCTGACCTTGGTTTCGGGTCCCTTCCGGATTCACCTTTGTCCCCGCCTTCGAACGCCTCTTCTTTCATCTGAACATTAGCCTCTCTCAAGCTCTATCTCCTTCCATGCCCCATACCACTCTTCAACAACTGAATCATTGATACTATATTCAACCCACAACAATTCTTAGTGATTATAGATATACTGTGTAGGTATACGACAGGCTATGTACGTCATCTTCCTCACGATGCATCTCTTTCCAACGAGCACCATGCTCCTGCTCTTCGCCGGCACAGCACTCGCATCCGTTTCCACCATCGTCGTCACGCAATCCGCACCTCCGACGCCAACCAGCACGAGCTACACGAGCGACCAAGGCTTCCAGAACGGCATGCTTGCAGCGACGAACTTCTACCGCAGCGAGCACGGCGTCGCAGCCGTGACCTGGAACGCCACGAGTGCGAAGTACGCCGTGGACTGGAGCTCCAAGTGCAAGTTTGCACACAGCGTACGTCTCCATCAACCCCGCTTCTTCCCTTCGCATTACGATTAGCAGGCGTGAGGCTGATAGTATGTATCACAGGGCGGGCCCACCGGCGAGAACCTCGCTGCCGGCTACGCGAATGCTAGTGCGTCGGTCGACGCGTGGGGTCTCGAGCGAGAGCTGTATAATTGGGGCAAGCCGGGATTCGGCGAGGCGACGGGACACTTCACGCAATTGGTTTGGAGCAATACGACGAGTGTTGGCTGTGGCAGGACGAATTGTGCGAACAAGAATAGTGAGTATTGCTTTCCCTTTCTTTCCGGTGGCTTGACGACGTTCGGGGTGGGACTTGATGTTCCAGAAGTTTTGGAATATTGAACGGGTGCTGATTATGCGTGTAGAGACTCCGGGTTGGTATGTTGTCTGCGAGTACTATCCTCCAGGCAATGTTGTAGGCGACAAGAACCAGTACTTCATCGACAATGTCCCGAAGCAAGTCAAGGGGAAGCCCTCGGACACTGTGGAAAGCGGTGTTGTCACGAGCGTGGGCAGTAGCTGGCGAGATGTCAGGTGGGGCGCTGGCGTGTTGGGTATCGCAGTCGTCGTGGGGTTCTACATGACTTGCTAATGCATCACGAAGAGTACGAATATTGACGACGTGATGAGAATTGATACCCCTGTATGAAAAACTTGATTGTACCAGAAGCGTTTTGATAATGAAAACTCGTTATTATAGTAGAAGGCGTAGGACTTCGTTTCAAATATCACATGCGTTTTAATCACGAAATCATTTCAGATCTCTTTCACAGTTGAAGTCCTCCTCTTTCTTCATCTCCAACACACCCCATAAAATACCATCCAAGCCGCTCCACACACTCTCTCCTTCTAACAGTTAATCCATTCCTTCACCATCCTCACATCTCCCTCCTTCACAAAACAATCAGCGTTCTTCTACCTCACATCAGAAAATGTCTTCTCAATTTAACGTTCAAATCAAACTTTCTTCTTGTCAGCTGGTAGCTCGTATATACATCATCACATCACATGATTCACACTATATGGGAATACTTCTGCAAGCCTGAAGCAATCGCGAAAGAAAATCAGGTAGAGGGTATGGGGATGGATAGGATGGAATGTAGGTGGAAAAAGGAATTGTCTCGAGTTTGCCGAATCTGGAGAAACATGACGCTTCAGAAGTTTGTTCGAAACCGCGTGTCTCTGATGAATCCTCGTTTAAAAGAGGAAGTTCGATGGGTAGAACCTCTTTGGGCTTGATATTAAGGAAGGATGTATGGACGATTATATTGTCAGAGATATCGGGAACAAGTCGTGACTACTGTAACCCCTAGAGTGTCACGTGAGTGTGTCTGCATGGCACCTCAGGCAGCTAGATAGGCTAGTTGAAAATACCTCAAAAAAAAATTAAAAGGAAGGAAGAGAGGTGGTGCTTTGGGCACTCAAGCACTGCAATTTTAGCGTCGACGAACGCTTTGAAAAATGCCGCTAAAAACTTATGTAATCAATGTTCCATCACCCGACTGCGCCCCGTTCGCTTAAAATATCACGGCTTGACTTTATATTACCTAATCCTTTATTATCCCTTCGGGGGGACTTGCTCAACACCTGTTCGTGGTGTCCCCTACGAACCTGCAAGCTCATGCCCTGCGTCCCTGGTATTACACTACCTCCAGAGAACAGAGGAGAGTTTTGCAAAGCCGAGATTGAGCGGGTAGTTGCTGGAGGTGGCCCTTCGGGGGTCCTCCTTGGAGGAAAAGGCATGTGCTACCACCCATCTATCAATACGAGCGGTTTAGGAACCGGGCGCTATTTCGGCTAAGCGAGGGGCCCGATTACTCAATCGTCTACTTAAGCGAGCTCTAGTTCATAAATCCGAGGTCGGATACGAGCGAATTTTGAAAATATTATAATATTTTTAAATTAATAAATTACTAAAATTCTATTAATAGGATCTATTAAGAATAATTTAGTTAATAATACTACTTAGGGAATTTTAGCTAAAACCTTTTATTAGAACTATATATAATTTTAATTATAAAATAATATTTTAAAATATATAATTATATAAATCTTTATATCTTTAATAGAATTTAATCTAGATAATACTTATCTAAGTTTCTTATAAATATTAATGTTTTTTATTTAATTAAAATTTAGCTTTTGTTTTTTATTAGAAAGTTATATATTATTTTAAAATTAGGCCTTTTTATTAGCGAATCGGGCCCCTCGCTTAGCCCAAATAGCGCCCGGTTCCTAAACCGCTCGTATTGATAGATGGGTGGTAGCACATGGAGAATCACTCTGGGCACCTGGGAACGATCTGAGGAGAGCTCACAGGAGCTCGTGGCCACTGATGGAGGTCTGCGGACCTCTTTAGAGGTAGAGGAACTCCATACTACCACTATACGACGTCGAATACCTCCCCCTCGCCGTCGACTCCTTCACCGCTATTCCGATTTCGAATCGACGACGACACCCCCCGTCGACACATATATTTGCTAGGTAAGAAGAGGGCTCAAGGTCTAACAAAGCGGTAGTTCTCTACAGCTCAATCGATGGCTATTGCCCACGGCACTAGCGAACAAATAGACACCCAGAAAAACGAATCGAGAGTAGTCGTCTTCTTATCACTCCCCCTAGTTTTAGCTTTTGTCACGGCATACATAACGGACGGATAGGTAGTTTTGGGACACTATACAAAGTCCCACGGGCTGAAAAGAAGGAGCACGAGGTATATACTACGCTTCTACTTTTTCTATATATACTAGACACTATAGAGGCTTGTATATTACTAGCTATAGGGTCGGCGTACCTAAACCTATATTAATTGAGATACCTCATATCCTCCGATAACTATAAGGAGGGCAGAACGATATTATAGAGTGTGTACTGCGGGCACTCTTGCATACGGTGGCTAGGGAACATCTCTATAGCCTTGGTTTAGGGGAGACTATGGAGCTTTTGTTAGTTGTAACTACCGGGCGTATATCTCTCCTCCTAAAAAATACAAAAACAACGTTCAACCGCAGTTTATTATCCCTTCGTCCGGTGAGACATTGCCATATTAGCGGCCGCACATGAATATCCCTAACTCGGATTATATTCTGGCCGAGTTAGGGGATATTCATGTGCGGCCGCTAATGTGGCAATGTCTCACCGGACGAAGGGATAATAAAGGATTACGCTTTTATACTTTTTTTTAACGTGTAGACGGCAAACTAGCTACTGTTTTCGGCAGGTTTAGTCGCTGCTTTCCTTAGCCAAGTTGCCAAAATCTTGCACGGCTCTAGGGCTCGAGGACCTGATAGCTAAGGCGGCACGGCCGTGAAGACTTTAGCCAACTACTGCAGGAAAATCTAAAAAAGAAGCGAGTGGGTCATTATTAGAAAGCCGCTTCTCTGATCCCCGCTTTTACTCTCTAATGAGAGGAGAAAATGGCTACCACAATCCCCCTGTAAGTCAATGTTTCCAGTCCCGTCTCTTAATCCAACATGGCAACATCCCCTGGCCATCCTCCATCCTTGGATTTCCCCCTCTATCTCAACTCCTTTTAACCTTTTGCTACTAATACCGTAACTTCATCTCGGCCTCCAGCTTCCAGTCTGGCACCGTATTCTCGCGCCGCCTTTTGTGGAATAGGATATTTGCGTATTAAGATATCTCTTGCTGCTTAATTCTAGCCACGGCCACATGCCGAAAACTCATTACCAATTCACTTTCCAACCGTAATGCATGCTCCATAGTCGCGAATCATCAAGCCGACGAGAATAAAGCCCGCGATAGAGGGGGTACAGTACGCCAAATAAACCCCGAAGTTTAAGGCCTGCAGTCGAAGCTTCATCCAGTCCGCAATTATCATCTCTTGGGTTCTTACTTGGCGTGGGGTGAAAAACGGCTTTGCGAATTTCAGTAACCAGAAACAGAGTTCTAGGAACGATATCTGAGAAAACCTGAGTCGCGACCAAATGAGATAGATCTTAGTTTGAGTCATTTCTTTGAATACGATGAGGAGAAATGATAGCATGCTCCCGACGTAGATCCCATATGTGACCCATGTCATGGTGATAACTCGCTGTAGGATCGTGCTCTCCCGAGCGTGAAACCCGGACATGGCCCCTATAATTGCGATCGAGAGTGCGCTGACGAGGATGGTGGCCATCCACACAGCGCCCAACTCACCCTGGATTTGATCTCGCTCCATTTTGCCTTCCGGATTCCACTTTCCATTGAGAGTCTCATATCCAGAACTCCTAAAAACTTCGTATTGGTATTTATTTTGACGTTCAAAGCAAGGGCATGATGGGACGAAAACAGCTGGCGCCTTTGGATCCGAGGCACCTTTAGTGATAATATTCAGAGTGGTGTTTTGGGACCAAAGGTAAGATGATGGAACCCGAAACGCTAACTATACTTGTTGAGTTGCAGTTGCAGTTGCAGTTGCAGTTGTTACTGAATCGACCGTGTCCTTGGATGTAATTCTGCTGGTAAATCTACCCGCGATCAATTCTGTACCCTCGACTTTTGGTGTCTCTAACTCCACTAGGGCCCCCACACCACCATCAACTACTGAATCCCGATCTCTGGCTTCGTCCAAGACGCTCGAATGCACAAGATACAAAGCAGGGTATGACGGGGTAAGAAGACTGCCGAGCAGATTTACCAGAGACATTAAGGCATACGGCGTGACTGTCAACCCAAATGCCGCATATCCGTACTTTGTAATCTGATTTCCAAATGATTCGTAAAGAGTAAAAGAGGCACATGTAAGCTGCGCTACTGCGATGAAAGCTTTTGGGAAACTGTAAGTCGCGGAGATTTCGTGGGCAGAAGGGTATTGAGTGGTATGGGGACCTCCCGAGCTGGACCAAGACCAGGGATGTACAACGGCATCTCTTGGAACATGTGCAAGGCTGTAGCCCTCCGAGAGCCTACAGACCCATGCACTTTCTGTTGGGGGTTGATATGCTCGTTGCTGGTGTCATAATAATTCCAGTATTTGGAGAGCTCCTGAGCCCATGGCGGCCAATAAACCCTCAGCCGTCGCGATGTCTCCAAGTCATCGTAAGGGCTTTGGTTTTAATTTAGCGAAACCGATTTAGCATAGGGGGTTCTAGGTTACCTTCCATCCTCTAACATCTTCCTTTTCACCGACAACTTTGATATATATTCGGAAGCATACGGTAGCTTGCCCAGCATCCAGTTAGCCGACCAAGGTTTCGGTTTGGGTTCTAAAACCAATGAACAGGTTCAACTTCCATTTTGAAATATTGAAGCTTACTTTCAGAGGATTTCATGGCAGCTCGCACAATCAGTCCATCTATTCGAGAATTGCCAGTAGCAGGTAGCCAGTCTTTGGATCTCACAACCATACACAAGGCTCCAGCTCGAGCGGCAGTTTGAAGTGGTGTCTTCTGACGAATTGCACAACGGGTAATAGCTGTGAGGCCTCTCGAGATACCAGATGCTGGAAATAGCAAACAAAATCCAAGGGCTTTGAGTGTGGACCTAATTGATTCACCTGGATAAGTTTGGACTGTTGCGACATGTGCTAGGTAGTTCCCCAAATAGAAAACGAGATAATCGGACCTATATCGAGTGTCAGAGTCGGGACTTGGTCAATCTTCAGAGCCAAAGTCTGAAGTATAAGGCAAGGAGCAGTAACGTACCATTTGGGAGGTATGCATATCTGTTTTGGGTCATTATGTATCTGAGTTTGGTCTGGAACTGTGATAGTTATATTGATAAGCTTTTCGATACCAAACGGACTAGCCGTTATGCAGCAAGCCATTATTAGCAAGGCGAAGACTACTCTCACGGCCATTGTTATAGCTAGTTTGTCATTTGGGCAATAAAAACCAAGAAGAACATGAAAACTTGGGCAAGGCTCGGAGTTGATGGGAGATTTATAAATTCTTGGTGGTGGGCTGAAATGGTGGCAATGGCATTGCTGGCACTTAACTTATTTATAGCTATAGGAGGATAAGCGAGCAAATAGAGTTACGAGAGATTTACGCCACGCGAAAGCGGCAGTAGGCCAGTGTACGCGCCTTGCCTACCTAATGCAGCGGTGTCGGCTTCTCGAAGCGGGTTTGCCGTCTAGTCATTTACTAGTATTTCTAATAATCTATTTATAGCTTTCTCTTTCTTATTTAATTAAAATCCTCTCTAGCTTTCTTATAAACTATAACTATAACTCGCCTTTTTCCTCTTTATATTTTCTCTTAACCCTTTCTTTTAGTTATAGGTATATATTTAAATAAGGTATAATATATAAGAGGAAGTTAAAAGTAGAGAGTTGTATTATGAAATTTTTTTCTCGGATCTCGATTACTAGTATTATAATAGTATTATTAGGGTCTTAGTATTAAAAGAACTTAGTCTTAGTTCTCTAAAGAGGTTTCTAGAAGATATTATAAAGAAGTACTAAGTCTTTATCTCTCTTATAAACTATAAAGTTAGAGTTAAGTTCAAAAAAGAGACTACTAGTTATTATAATATTAATTATAGTATTCCCTAGGAATTACTACTATTACTAATTATTTATATACTTTATTTAGCTAAACTTATTATATAGAACCCTAAACTATACTTTAAGTATATTATATCTTAAACTTATTAAATACTAATATTAGTTATTTAATATCTAATATCTAATATCTATAATATCCTTACTTATAGAGAAGTAAATAAGATCTTTTTTATATTAGAGAAGCTTAAAATAATTCATCTAACTACTAAATAAGGTAACTATATATTACTATATATAATTAATAATACTCTTATTATTAAACTAATTACTATTACTCTTAAAGTAAGTAATTAGCTAACTCTCTAATAGCTTAGTATATAGTTTAACTAAAAACTTATATATAAATATTATATAACTAAATAAGCTATAAAAGCTTATTATATCTTAAATTATATTTAAAGTCTTATTAGGACTAAAGATAGACTACTAGCCTTATACCTTAAAAAAGTAGTTATAACTTATATCTTACTCTTAGTACTCTATAGTACTAAAGTATAATATATAAGCTTTATTAAACTATTATATATATACTATTAAAGCTAGGACTTAATAGTTAATACCTGAAATAAGTAGTATATTAATATAGTTAAAAGGACTCTAACTCTTACTTACTAAGGAGTCTTACTAGTTCCGAGAATTACTCTAATAGTTACTCTTTTTAAGAATATTAGACTCTCTTTTACTACTATAATACTTAAAGAGTTAAAACTATACTTTATAATACATCTTTAGATAATTAATAAGAGATACTCTCTAGTTTAATAAATTACTTTACTCCTAATAATTAGGAATAAAGGCACTAATTTAAAGTAATACCTTAAAATAAAAGTTTAAAGACTAGGAATTCTACTCTCTAATATACTATAATTAAGACTAATAGTATTATACTTCTCTCTAAGCTATTTAATAGACTCTATAAAGAGATTTAATAAAGTAATAGCTTTAGCTAACTTTAAAACTTAATAAGCTACTCTCTTATTTAAAGATATTATAAATTTCTTAAATAAATCTAAAAAGAATAAATAAGGTATTAAGTCTATAAGCTATAGATAAGTTATTTATTAAAATAGATACTAAATTACTAAAAGCTATAATTCTATTAATATACTCTCTTATGTCTTTAATATAGAGATTATTAATACTTAGAAAGGTCTATACTTTATTTATTTTATATAAGTTAAAGAAGTAGCTAATTCTTATTATTAGCTGTTAAGTAGTTCTTTAAGGGTAAGTCTAAGACGTTCTTATAAATTTATTTACTTGTTCTTTTACTTAATAGCTTCTTATTAAGCTAGTCTTTCCTTTTTATAAAGTTTATTAATAATTACTTTTAATTCGTCGACTTTTATAATAAGTTAATTAATATACTAATAGAATTTCTAGTTATATTCGACTTACTTGTTAATAAAGTCTTAATAATAGTTAATAAGTTAGCTTTAAGTAAGTAGTTTTCTTTATAAAGTTAAGGTCTTTAGTAATTCCTCCTTAATCCTTTACTTATAATTAGTTAAACGCTTATTAGCGTTGTCCTTTAAGCTAAAGACTAAGTAGTCCTCTTAATACTAAAGGTTAATAACATTAAAGTTAACTTCCTTATCTTATCGAAGTTGTTTTCTTAATGTCTTAAGACAATTAAGTATTATAGAATTCGCTATAAAAGCGACTCTATTAGGTCCTTTATTACTTATAAGCGACGTAGTTTGTGTTTTAGCTATAGTTATACTAATAGCCAAGTAAGTCTTTCTTATTTTAGATCAGTAAACTAAGACTAATTGTTTAAGTATAGTTTTAATTCTTTTTTCTCTTATCGAAATTCGAGGAAACGTTGTTTGCTTTAATCGAGGGCCGGACTTTAAGGTCAACTAGGTCTTAGAGGACGTATCTTTCTTCTTTTAAGTCGACAAGGGACCGACCTTTCCTTTAATTCTTTTAGTTTAAGAAGGCCGTCGAACGTCAAGTATAGTATTCTGTCGTTGTACTCCAAGGGCTTATAGTCCTTTTCCGGATTAGTATTCTAGTCGCCTCTATAGGCCGGGTTGAGTGAGCTTAGTATTATGTGACGGCGGAATTAGTGCAATGGCCAAGGCTCAAAGATTAGAGAATCTTATGTATTGCAAATACTAAGCCAACGAGTAAAGTCAAGGAGATGCCTTGACCTTTAATAGTCTCCTGCCGCTCCTTCGCTAGCTTGCTTGTTTCAGTCCTGTTTCCCACTATGTGATAGTGCGGCAAATCATGTGGTCCTACCAAGCCGTTACACTCTGCTTCTTACGAGTGCTTGTAAAATCCCTTTAAGCTATAGCTATTAAACCACTCAAAAGAAGAAGTAAAAGATTAAATAGAAAGTATACCTTAATTAATAAGGCCCATGAGCTAGTCAAGTTCTACGGTATTTACGTGACCCTCATTATCCACAGTTATTAAACTGGCCGTTATTCTA
This sequence comes from Hyaloscypha finlandica, assembly GCA_021399475.1. Lineage (NCBI taxonomy): Eukaryota > Fungi > Ascomycota > Leotiomycetes > Helotiales > Hyaloscyphaceae > Hyaloscypha > Hyaloscypha finlandica. Next base: position 75,684 of record JAJTUR010000079.1, on the reverse strand, counting down.
CTTATAATTCTATTAATCTTGAATCTTAGCTATTATCTAAAGAGTAAACTATAAGTTATTAGTCTAATTTTAGAGAGAAAGATTTAACCACAAAACCAGCAATTATTATATCTGGTGCCGGTGAATCTCTTTTCGTTTGATATGGAAACCAAATATAAGAAACTCAAATATTATTCTAAATCAAAGCGAGAGGAGCAAGATCTTATAATAGAAGAGAGGATGGGAGACAATATCATTAGCAAAGCTGACGTTTTATTATCGGAGTTGAGATAATTAAAGGACAAAATTTTCATGAATATTAAAAATATATGTTAGTACTACTAAATATTCGACCAAATCGCAGCGACTAGTCAAATTATAAGGATGCACGTTGAATCATGCATTCGCTCCGGAGTAGGCTAGGCATAACATAAGAGGTTACTCAACCATGGAATTCCTCAGGATTTTCTGCAGTAGATTGTTGCACTTTCCTCTAGCCATCCACCTCTTCTTGATCTTCTAGACAGAGCGTCTATATAGCAGCAAAGTGCAAGCCAGGTAGTTGAGTCCAGAAAATGCGCCCCCCACTGTAACCAATATGACCACCTTCCGCCATTAGCTTTGGTCAATAGTAGGTCCCAACCTGAACTCCGTCTGAGCCGACCCACCTTGATGCTCCTCTCAGACCACAAATCCCGCGCCAACTCGTCGAACACCATGATGATGAGACCAACAATAAACAAGATGACGCTGACGTTCAACAGCATAATGGGAGTCTGCCAAACATAAAGCTGGTCCCAGTTTGGCGTAGTGCTGTTACTCACTGGGCTAGAATCGGTCCCTAGCATTGCACGAAGTCTTTCCAAGCTATTCGCATACCCGCTGATGCGGTTGAGCGCCACTCCTTGCTGCGTCGCCAGACAGATCGATGTCAAGGTCATCAGCAGACCCCCATACCATAGTCCTGCGGTGGCCCACGGCATCTGCTCGAGAGGTCGCCAGGAGAACGCGCCGCTGATGACGCTTGCTATGAGGCCACACTATGAAAATCAGCAAGCGGACAGTATCAGAGGTAGAGCTGAGACGTGTAGCAGTAGGGTCCGGGAGAGCTTACCGTTATGCCGACGAACGACAGCTCGCCTAGCTTTTTGTCTCTCCATGTAGCTGTGAGCTGGTCCTTTTCAGCTGTAGATGGGGCGTTGAGCAGTGACTTTACCGGCTCATATGTCGATGGCCACGGAGCGAAGACTATCTGGCCCAGACGGATAATTAATGTGTACGTCTTTAAAAGAACGGCCCGGGCACGATTCAAGCGCGGCATGTGTGACTCAAGGCTCAGACAATCCTAAGCTATGGGCAGGCTGAGGAGGGCAAACCAGGGATTCGGCAGGACAGTCAACCGGTGACTGGAGGCAGCTGAGCGAAAGATTGGTGTTCTTGTCGTGACTAAAGACACGCGGCCATGTTTCACGATCTGCAAATAATCCTCGGTTAGTACAGGCGGTTTTTAAGTGGCTTATTCTCAGAAATATTAAACTTGAGAACTTGGAAATACGAAATTGCGACGTATATAATTTAATAAATATTTCCTACTTATTTTAATATATTTTATATTTTAAGATTTTAATAATTTTTTAATTTTAATTTTATTTAAATTAATTAATTAATTAATTAAAATTAAATAAAGTAATTAATTAATTAAAATTAAATAAAGTAATTAATTAATAAGCCGAAATAATTTAATTAATATATAAATAAAAATGCTTTAAATTTAAATAAAGAAAACCTAATTTTTCTTATTAAATATTAGAATATTAAATTGTAATTTTATGATTTCTATACTTTCGGGATTTCGCGTTTCGCGCTAAGGTTAATGTGTCCCTTGCTTAGTTATCGCCGACTACTCGATGGCTTAGCGAGCCTCACCAACATGTCTTTGGCCGTCGGCTGAGAGATTTCCCCTATTCTAGTTGCTTTGTCTCTCATAATCTCCACTAGGCTGCCCGACGGGTTACACACTTCACCGCTCTCCCAATTGCGGGGAACTTCCCATGGACTCGACAGAGAACAACAGACTAGTGTTAGAAGATAATCAAAATGGCAAAGGACCACAAAAGCGCTTGGTTGAGGTCGTCACCGTTCCTGTGAAGAACATCGGGCCGGGTCGAAGGCGGGCCATAACATTGATATCATGGATATCAGGCTCGCCGCTGACATGGGCTATGCACTGGGCGATCAGGGTTGACGGGACCTATTTCGAGCTACAGAGACCAGGAGGTTCATCTAAGCCTCGACTTCTAGCATCTGCATGGACCGAGAAGAGACGCGGAGACATTATCACGACACTTCCTATAGGCTCAACATCACTCTCGAATGAGGAGATAATAGCCGCAAGTACGTGATGACGAACATTCAAAGATGGCAGAAATCGAGGGCTAATGGATACCAGGTGAGCCGTATTTTACGGACAAGACGAATGCCTTGTGGTACAGCGTCTTCATTAACAACTGTCAGCTCTACGTGCATTTCTCCCTCGAAAAAATCGCTCCCGTGGTAGATGACTCCCGCCCTCTGCTTCCACCTCTTCTACAGAACACGATCGGCTCCGTAATCAGTTATACCATCGGTATACTCACCTTCCCTCTACTGTCGACATATATCCGGTGGTTACAATGGCGTGGATGTGACCAGAAGAGCCTCCAAGCTTACGCCGCACTCTTCTATATGAGCATCACAATGATTTGGCCGGTAATAACCATATCACTCACTCAAACCTACGCCATGCTCCACGAAATGTTTGAGTCGCAGCCACTGCTCATTGCAACCATCGCCAGCTTCCCGACATCAATAATGGCTCCCGGATTCATGCTCCTCATGCCGAGTCTAGCGTTTCCCAGGGCGAAAAGGCGGCAGAATGGGAACTGGAAGATCTCTAGCCGGATGAAGCAGAACAATGAGGAAATTATTGACCCCGAGGTCAAGATCGAGGTGTCGTACCCGTTACTCTCTGCTCTTATTGGGGTGTGCATCGGGATCGCGCTTTGGGTTCTTGTCGCCACGCCATTCTTTGTCAGGGCGTGCATCTGGTTCTTTCGTAATCGCTTGTCATTTCGGAGTCCTTGGGGGTTCGTCAAGTCCTTATGGGCTGTTTTGATGACACCCTTGTTCGACTCGAGTCCCAAAGCCCATGAAGATATCCACGAAAACCTCCGTAGCAATGGCTAAGAGGACCACATTGGTATTAGCTCTGGTAGAAGTAGCGTAGGGGATACATGGAGCGGCAAATATAATTAGAATTCCTAATAAATAGAACTCGTGCTGCGTAAGCTCTATGTGTCTTGGACTAGAGTACAGGGTCCTATTGTATATAGGGAGTATCGCCCTGGCGTTCGGGCGCCTGAGACAGTTTCCACACCTGCGCCACGAACCGATGAGTATATGGCGGTCCATACGCGAAGTTCCCAACCAGACCGAGACCGAGAGCATGTACGCCAAACTGGTGACGCGGCTCCCACGCCAACCTCTCCGAGCCATGCCAACCGCCTAGGGACTCCCTCCCGGCATATATGACACTCAACAAAAAGTAAAGGGCACCCTCATACGCAACTCCCAGGAGGGTGTCCCAGCCAAATGGCCACCAGAGATTCTTCATCCAGACAGCCCACCCAACGCCAATGGTAATCGTGGCAGCGCACAGGAGGTACGCCTGGACTACGGCTAGGCGTGTGGGCAGGTGTCGCGAGTCGAGCTCGCCGCGGCGGAAGCGGGTATTATCGCAGATATACCACGAGAAGCGATAGCAGAAGCACTGGCAGTTGGAGAACGTGACCGAGTAGCCGTGCTTTGGCCATCGCGAGAATCGCGCCGTTGCTACAAGGTGGCTGAGTAAGTACGGGTTTCGATGATTAGCGTAGGGCCATACACCGTTCTACTGACGTACCTATTGCCAATATCTCCTCGTCATTCATAGTCGTCATGCCAATCTTCAGTGGCGGGTCATGATAACTCTTAACGTCCTGCCAGCAAGACGTGTTCAGCCCCACGCCCAACGCCAAACTCGAGGGATCCCGACTAAGTTCATAAAGCGTCTCACGGACCAGAATCCCCCAGTGTTTGATAATTTTGAACTTTCTCGGGAGGAAGAAGCGTAGGACTGGAGTCACGTGGTTGTATGAGACCTCGGACTGGGCGAGATTGATCGTCGTCAAAAACACCGGAGTCTCGTATGTTTCGAGGTATGCCTCGTCAAGACCGGGGTCGGGGCTACGGGAACTAGTGTTTTCGTGCCAATCAGGATTCGTTTGCATTTTTGCATGATGCTGGCGATGGTTAGTTCTGATGATATGGGGGCGAGCGTGCGATGGCTGCACGTGGAATGATAAGCAAGACGACTCGAGGCTGTTTATGACCGTGCTAGATGTCTTGAACCAGCCCTTCCTATTGGCCCCCTCGTCAACGATGCTACGGCGCACGGTAAGACGCAAAACTGCCAATGATTAACTCTTCTACTTTACTAATTTTGTTTTAAATATTTTCTTATAATTTATTTATAATCCTTTTAAATAATAAGTTATATAATTAATATAATATAATAAGTCTGAGTACGGCGGTTTGAGCCCCCGAATTCGGCTGGTTTTGTCGCTGTTTTACGCACCCTCGACCGCTCGCTTAGCCCGCCACGGCGCACGTGCCTTCACTCGCTTGTCGGTCCTCGTCGGCCTAACGCGGCCTCGCAGAAAACCGCGACCCCTCCCAATCCTGCTGTCCTTCACCTTCATTCCATCTCGCTGATCCCAAAGGTGACCGAAATGGCTCCCCTTCTCTCATCAGTCATGGCGGAGCACAACCCCCCTTGTATCTTGATGGCTTTCTGAGCTATATATGTTCTTGTAGCCTCCGCCCATTCTCTCCAGTTCTTCAACGATCAGATTCAATTTTGAATGCTACTTCCATCCTTCTCTTCATTTTCTCTCTCGCACTGGCGTCGGACTCTCAACCAGTCCTGTGTCTGCTCGCCGTCCTGGACACTTCCCTCAGCTGGGATTGCCTCCTCTGTGAAGACTCTCGAAGCTCGCTCTCTCTTCGCTTCCCGCGGCCTCGATCCACGACTTCACAACTATCATATCTATCATTGAACGCTCATTTGTTAGTGCCCTCACTCCCCCCTCGCTGTCTCGTTCTCTAGCTAACACCCTCGAAGCCGACGTCTCGCTATCCTTAACTCCTCTCGAACTCGATTCTCTCGAAAATAACCCTCTACCTCTGCCCACCCCCTCAGAACCCCCGACGGGACCATGGCCCCCATGATCCCAATTCGAGCGGAGGAGACTCTCAAAACGATCGAGAATGTTCTCAAACGACGTAGGGACACCAGCCGGATATTGAAGGAGAGGGAGAAGCAGATGCTTAGCGGGGAAGACTATCAACGTATGGAGGTTGATCTGAACAAGAAGCAGTTCTTACAGCCGCTGGACTCCGTTAACACCAAGGCCAATATCTACTACATCAGGCAGAAATTCATCAGGTATGCTCGTACGACCTAGATCTTGGTGATTTGACTAGGTTGGGCTAATAACATGCAGATATTGTGACCACCACCCTCGTCTGGGGCATTGGCGTACAGCCATCCTCGAGCAGAATTGTAACAAGGGGAGGATGATGTCGTTCCTCCACTGGATCTGCGAGACCTATCTGGCAAAGAAGCGGAAGAAGGGGAAGAGAAAGTCGGTCAACCAGTACTGGCGGGATTTCAAGATGCTCTATCGCCGAATCAATGGCGCCTTTGTGGATGCGAACGATTCAAACGAGGTCGTCAAGGTATGTGACCCCCCTCCTACGGTGCTTTTCTATCGCATACTGATCCTCCGCGCGAAGTACATCAACGGCACACTGAAGGTCAGGTTTGAACTGGACACTACGTCAAAATCCAAGCCCGTGGCTGGACCAGACGACCTGCTTCTCTTGCTCGTCCAGCACTGGGCTCGGGATGAGCACGTCTTTCCCACCGAAGACGACCGACATGACGTCGCCACGATCCTGCTGTTCCAATCCTACACGGGCGGTCGACCCGCCGAGTTCGTCCACTCCTCGAAGGGCAAAGCCAGCGAAGACCCTCTTGGGGAAGCAGAAGAGACGATCGAGCATAGACGGCTTGGAGAGAGAGGAGATACACATGACGACAAAGGTGCCGACGCTGACGATGGCCTGGAGTACGACGATGATAGCGATGCTGGTGGTGGTGGTGGTCCTGAGTACGACGATGACATCATCTTCGACTCTGACGACGACGAGAGCGCCGACGAGGATGGCCTCTCCGATGAAGGCACGGACGAGAGCGCCGGCCGCGATAGTGGCTACGGGACCGATGTCGCTATGACGCAGGACACCGACGACTGCTACCCGGTAGTGGTCGACGGGGCTGGACGGCCGGTGCGGCAGAACAGCGATGCGGGCGAGCTCACCGAGTCCGGGGAGGCGATACGGAAGTGCAAAGCGCTCTGTTACGAGGACATCTGCCTTTGGATCGTCAAGAACCCGAAGAAGGGGGAGCGAGACCTCCTGGCGATGGAGGTCCACTTGCGGCACCACAAAGGGGTGGATAACAAGCCCAAACCGTACGTTGCTCCCGAATGCGTGCATCCATAACCAGGCTAACTCACACGTGCAGCACGACCTTCCTGTTCCGGGAGAACCCTCTCCCCATCCTCTGTCCGATCTCCCACATCTTGACTCGCGCGATCCGCGACGACGCGATCTTCGTTGACGGCTACACATCCGCCGAGCCCTTCTTCGCGACGAACTTGGGGGCTCAGAGGATGAGGGCGATGAAGGTGCACTGGAAGCCGGAATGGCTTAAGCGGCCAGTCTTCCGCAGGTCCGTCCGGACGGTGACTTGGGTGAAGTCGAAGACGGAACCCATGACCTACGCGACTTACTGTTCCTACATCGACCGCCTGGGGAAAGACACGGGCTTCGAAGACAAGCTCACGACCTATTGCTTCCGCCGAGGTACTGCAAACGCGATCGATGGTATGTATCTCATCTAAATCTCATCTCTTTCTCGCGGCTGATGGTTCTCTTAGGTGTTGCATCGGATGCGGTGCGCGATCAAGTCATGAGACACGATCCCTTCACCGGAGTCTTCAACGGTGCGTACATCAATCACACAGTCCGATTCAATGTGCAAGACGCCTTCCTCGAGAGTGATATCTCCGATGATGGGCTCACCCGGGCCTTCACGCACATGAGCATTCGCTGCAACCCAGGCGCTCCAAAAGAGGTACCCAACGGGGTGATGGAGCGCCTCTTCGCAGCGGATCCAGAGGTTGCAGACCTCGAGCGCCGATTCAAGGCCTTGACTACCGCGATCAAGTGGGACTACAAGTTCATCAAGCGGGCGCCGAAGGAGAAGCGAAAAGAGCACGAGGACCTTCGTAAGCAGCTCACGAATGCGAAGAAAAGCTTGAGAACCGAGATCGAAGAGGCATACCGGAAGGATTACTTCTTTCAGATTCATAATGAAATGATGAAGCGGCAACTGCAGAGGCACCTGGACAAGACTACGGTTGAAGAGGATGCTGAGGATGCAAAGGATGTCGAGCCAATTGTTGAACATCAACTCGAAGAGCGGACCCGGCTACAGCAGGTTCTTTGCGATCTCTCCAAAGACCTGAGCCCTCAAGCCATCGTCGCCCGAAAGGTCACTGGCATCAACCTCATGATCGCGCTCGCCTCTCGGCAAGAGTTTCAGACTCGCAAGCCGCGGTCGGCTCCCGCCTCCAAGGATCTGGTCAAAAGAGGATCTCCCGCTCCCGCTCCCGCTCCCGCTCCCTTCCCACCACCTGATGAATTTCCTATCGTCTGCAAGAAGACCCAATGTATCATTTGCATGGGAAACGAGCGGCTTTCATACATCGAACGGACGCGCGCCTTTAACCGCGTTTCGCACATGTGGGACCATGTTGAGGATGTTCATTTGCGCTACGTACCGGCAGAGCAGCGGATCATTTGCTACCATCCTATATGCAAGGCTGCGGGGTTGGTTCTCAATAATGTGATGCATTTCAAGAATCACGTGGCCACGGTCCACGAGATCGACCTCCGACCCAAAGTTTTCCCTTATTAATTTTTTCATCTTGCTACTTCCTTCTTTAGTCATCAAGACCTTAATCTACCTGAGATTGCATTTGTGGCGTTTGGTTTGGCGGGAAACTGGAGTCACGTAAGCACGTGATATTAGAACGTATGTTCTAAGAACAAAGTCCGAATATACGAACCTAGATTTCCTATAGTGCTTTCTTGCTGCCCCTATGTGCTTTCTTATTTAGTTTTCATTGCAGTCACGTGGAGGAGAGGGATGCTAGCCAAGTGATCTGCGGCCGAGGGTTTGTAGGCGATCATAATGGCATACAATGAAGAAGTCTTGAATCAAGAGCCGACCTTACAAGACAACACCTTGTTTCTGTACTTGTTCATATGGGTAAATCTCGCCAGAGAAGTCTTCACTCAATTGAATAATTGTAGGATATGGGAGCCAGCTGGCCCCCTCTTTTAATTATTGTGACTACAAGTCCCTCATCAATGTTAGAGCCTCAACGGTCTCACGCTTCATCCTCTCGAGCTGCTCCCGTCCCTCCCCATGATCCACCGTCTCTTTGCTGTTGTTTCCTTTTCCAGACAATCCGTCCAAGGTGTTCTCCTGCGCCGCAAGCTTCCTCAGGAGAAGATCTCCTACCGTGACCGCACCGTCACTCTTTTCCAACTCTTTGTGAAAGCGCGATCCAGCCTCTGCTCTTCGGAGGGCGCGAATTTCGAGCTTTGCCTTGCGGTCTTCGCTTTCTAGACGGCTTCTCTCCTCAGCCTTCTTCGTGGTGAAAGTGGTTCGACGAGATCCAGGTGAAGTCATCCTGAGAACGTTATCCGGTACTTGGATTCTCGGTGGTTCCATGGTACAATTCTTAGAAGTTTTGTGGTCTGGGGATGGAGCATATACAGCGTTGGCATATGTATTCACGCTGCTCGTTTGCCCCATGTCTCTGCCCCCTGTTTCTGCCCCCGGTCTCTGCCCCCTGTAGTCAGTCCTGAAAAATCTACGATTTTCAATGGCTGCTTGTAGGCTTCTTTCAACTGAGGCCAGATGAGGCGACTCACTCGCACAATGCGACGTTGGTGACGCTGGTATACGAGCCTTAAATAGCATAGCTTTGATTGTAGTCTTATACCTGGGAGGAGCAGGTACCGACCCAGTCTCATCTTTATCTGCAATGAATGCCCGCCACAATGATGTGCGAGGGCGGAGAAGCCGATGAAGTACTCGGATCAGATGGCCGCGTGGTAAGGATTTGGGTACAGCTCGCCTAGCACATTGTTCTGCTTGTCGAAGGTATGACTTGAGAGAGCCGAATGGTCCAACTACTTCACAAACGCGGCCGAAACGGACACCCTTAACAGATAGATGTGTGCTATCTATAGAAAAGCTAACGATGGGACGCGAACGTCCGGTTGCCCAATACTGGACCCAAAAGCTTGGTGGCATCAGATCCCTCATTCGTGGTTCCTCCAGGTCCCGCGGTAGAAGGTGTCTGCAGTGCTTTGAGAGCGATACGGAGAAGTCAGGCACCCATGACGGCAGATTATTGAAATTTAGCGCCCATGATCCCAAATCATTGAGATCTGGCACCTCTGGGGGCGAATCATTCAAGCTCCTTGGTGATGCTTGAAATGCTAGAATATTAAGGCTCTTGTCTGTTTTGATAATACATTTGACAACTTTGATGTAGACCTCGTCTTTGCTCCGCGTATAGTCAGGCTTAATCTCTTGTCGGTATTCCTGGTTGGAAAGTCCAAGGAGTGCGTAGATTCGATCTCGTGGGTCACTGGCGGCAAAATATGCAGTTGCATGGAGCAGGTAGTGCAGTTGATACCCAAAACCACTGTATTGCCGGATTTCCTGCCTGGTAGAAACAATGCCCCAGTACTCTTGAGCCTTTTGAAAATGTGTGATCAGAGGACTCGAATAATTTTCCTTGAGACAATATTTGCGGAAGCTATCGTCTTTCCAGCCCAGCTGATAGAATGAGCTCCAATCCAATTCGTCTTTTCCGCAGATTATTTGCGGATCGCGTCCAAACGCAAACTCTTGCACCGTCCACACCCTTGTGAACCAGCCCCGCTTCAGAAGCTTGCATAGAGCCTCAAATGATGTAGCATAATGATCGTGGTTTTCTTCCATGTATTGCTGGTATTCCCAGACAGGTATATTTTTCTGATTACGAATGAAGGCGAACGCAGTCTTAGACCCCGCATTTGAGCTCCCAAGCCAGATGAGTACCTTGGATGCCGATTTGTAGATGGTGTTCATGAGCTCAACCTGGTGAGTGCGTTCTTGCTCGTCGGACTGGTTGATATAAATAGCGTCAGCCCACAGTGTTCTTGGACTAGTGGGAGATTTCAAGTTCTGAAGCGCTTTCTCGAGGTTTCTGGGAATAGGCACCAGCTGTTTGTTAACAACGATAGGCTTGCACCGATTTGGATGTGAATTGCCCCACACGTATGAGACTGCTTCGTATGGCGGTTGTTTGTCAAGTGAGACTGGTTCCAGAGAACAACATAATGGATCGTCATCTGAACCAGGGTCTAGTGTAACCAAGCGGATCTCGCGTTGTTTCTTATCAAGGCTGCAGTACAAATTCTCCATGGTGATGACGAAAACGAATGATGCGGAGCGCGCGTTACCAGTACAAATTAGGGAGCCGGGGAGATTAAAGCAGGATTCTGATCCTTAGGGTGAGGTTGGTTTGGCTCACACGTGATACTGAAGAAATGTGGCCTTGGCGCCTTATTATTGGCACAAGCCCCTTGCCATTGTGGCTCACCAGAAATTTCAACAGTGTTCAGGGCGGAAGCCGATTTCGCTAACGACTGTATATGAAACTAGGCGGAGAATATGGGAGCGGAATAGGAGCAGAATGTCTGTGTTTTGTATCTCTTTTCGTATAGAGCTCTGTAACTACGCCGACACGTGATCATCTGGTATCGCGTAGCTCTCCAGAGACAAAAGGTCTGCAGAGATTGTGCTGAAGACATTATGGTTCTGCAGAGGCTGTGGCTCTGGAGCAATCATGCTGAAGCGAGCGTGGCTCTGCAGCGACCTTGCTGAAGCGAGCGTGGCTCTTCAGAGACTACGGCTCTCCAGAGACAGATCTGAAGAGAGCGGGGCTCTTTGGAGGCACAGGATGAGGCAACCAACCGAACTCAAGTTCTATTGGACAGGAAGCACAGTACAAGCGTAAATGTCTACGTCTAGAGGAGAGATTCGCTTGTGAGCTCCACCAGATTTTATTGATTCTATCTACCCGATCTATTTCTCGCCTCTTAACCAAATACCAGTCATCCAAGGCGGAATGCCGTCTTATTTCTTCAGAGGCTGATAATCCAACTCTAATAAGCTTACTCCGTCGTTTAGATAGTCTCGTACAAGGATTCGCAACTCGTCTCGAATTCCTTCGGACCCAGATACTTCCGACATTCATTAGCACTCCCTAGTAAGCGGGGCAATAAGCCTTACCTGTGACAAGCATCTTGCCATTTGGTCTTCCAGATTCAAGGTCTCCTTCTACAAGTGTCTTATCCTTACCAGAGACAAGCGTTTTGCCGCCCATTGCTGTTGTTTCCGGGGGTCCAGATTCCAGCTCTCCTTCTACTAGTGTCTTTGTGTCCCAATCAACGTCTTCTTCCTAACATTAGCACCGCGTGAGGCTCTGGGACGAGTCTTACCTGTAGTGTGCATCTGGCCGCGTCGTTTTGTTGCCTCCTGTCCTGCAGATCCAGGCTCTCCTTCTACTAGAGTCTCTGTATCCCCATTGACACCTTCCTCCATTTGCACGTTGTACTTCCCCGATACTTCTGCTTGAAGAATATCTGGTAGGGGAGCTGTGCCTGGATAGATGGTGGCACGTTTACCAAAGGACACCTTGGGGATGTTGTTGGACTCCCAGTAGATCGAGATGGAGAGGATCTGTTCTTCTTATTAGCAAGTCAGCAAGAAATAATGTTAGTAGAGTACGTACATAGCCTTTATCTAACCTATCCTCGTCCAAGGCGTCATTTAGGAGTGATTGAGCGGCAATCCCAACGTCTAGCTTCATCAGCTTTGCAGACAAGCCTTTGTCAGCTCAAGCCTTACCTATATCTTGTATCTGCCAAATGAGATGAACTCGACGAGCGCGAACCTCACGAGTATTGTAGCCATGGATCAGTTGTTTCAGGTATGGTAATTGTGCGGCTATTCCGAAACCGCTGGCTATCATAACAATGTTTTGATATTCGTCCATTGGAGCACTTGACCCATGAGGTCCACTAAACAGTACGAGAGGGTTTCTCGCACTCCTATTTTGGCCATGGTAGAAGAGCTCTCGAGTCAGGCCTCTGCGAGGCTCAATAAAGAGATCGAGGGTATACTGCTGCCCGTCTGCCCAAGAAGTCACCACGAACGGATGACTCTGGATGACGGTCCAGAAGCTAATGGAAGGGATCCATATCCATAGGTTGACGTACTGCCCGGCTTTTACTTCCAACGGTTTCCGAACATGTACCTGGATTTTGATTGCACCCCCTACTAGTGTAATATGGGCTCGAGGGAGACCGTGGTGGAAGATACCATTCTGGTACAGAACCCTACCGCATTGGAGGATGGATGTGCTTAGAAAGAGCGATACAGAGAGGTAAACATAGAAACGAGGAAAGAGCTTGTCTGAGGGTAGATGCCGCCAGGTAGTGTACACAGAGGCAATTGCCAATGCTTGATGCGAACGGAGAAATAGTTCGTAGGAAGGCTTGCGGAAAAGAGGGTACGAGAGCAGAAGGAGCAGAGCGAGTGATGACCCTGCCTTGCGCAAAGTCAGTCTCGGAAGGACAGGAGGAATATGAAGACGTACTATGAGGCCAGAACGGTTCTGGGGAAGGTCCAAGGGGAAAGAAGCTCTGGAAAAGACTACCACAAGCACGTGAAAGAGGATCAGCGCAAACGACATTAGACCCGCCGAACGATGAACGTGCCGGTATGTTCTTAGAGACACGCCGAGTAGGTCCGCGAGGAAGCTGAGGTGAGGCCCAGCAAATAATGGGATCGTGTTGATCAGGGAGAGGGTGCCAGCTCGAAGACCAGCCTCTGATATTGTAGAGACTCGGAAGCTAAAGCAGAAGATATTCCCTGTGAGGTAGACTAGCTGGACAAGCCCGTCGGCTGGACTCCATGGACCTAGAAAACGATGGCGATGAATGAGATACGGGTAGGTTAGATACTTTGAAGTGAGAAGCGAAATATGCCTTATGAGTGGGGTAATGTGTGGGAGCAGATTAATAACGATGAACATGAAGAAAACACCGCCTGCAGCAGCAGCATATTTTTGGGTAATATCCATGACGTTGGAGGGGTAGAGACTGAAAACAATTATGAAGGTAGAAACTTTTAGAATAGAGGATTCAAAAGGTTGGGGGGGGGGGAGCAAGTGGGAGATTAAATACTCGAGGCGGGGAGGTGGATTGAGGAAATTTCAGTAGCATCCACCAAAACCAGCCTGGACACTTTCAACTAGTGATTTTTAGTGCTAGTAAAGCACCTGTAGATTATGGATTGTGCCGGTATCAAAGTGTAGCTTGCTAAGCAAACAATTCTTAACCTGAGCTTTATTAAGACAGGTGTTCAAAGCGGGCTGCCAATCGTATATTGAATCAAAGAACATAGCAATATACAAAATATAACAATCTTTGCCCGAGTGAAAACACTTGGAAAACAAAATATAAAGGCACATAAATATCGTATTGGTGGATAGCAACATGATTAAGGCTATGATGTCCCTTTATCAGGTAGTCGCTAGCGAAAACGGCTTTCTCCCTTCCCACTTTCAACAAATTTTAGCGCACGGACATTGCAGCGTCTTGGCCCCCACGGCGTGCGAACTCAAATGTAACGTCCGTCCCTGCGTGGCGAAAAACCCGGTGTGCCGAAAACGACCAATGAGATTGCAAGCATCACGGATTTTTCTCCACAACATCCTCTTTAAACCAACCACAACAAAAAGTTTTTATATTTAAAGTAAGCAATAGGTTCATCACACTATTCATATTAATACAGCTATTTGGGAATTTTGAAATTTGTCCAATTTTTCGGCACACCGGGTTTTTCGCCACGCAGGGACGGACGTTACCCTCTCAGTCCATTCTACCCTAGAAACTAAACCAACGCCAGAACAAGCTTAAACTAGCGGTCGCCATCCGTAGTCCAGAGCTAGCTTAAATACCATTCTTCTTACGAGATACCTTCCTTTCGTTGCGGGAGTGGCATCGAGTGAGTCTGTCGCCTGAGATAGCTCTCACATTCTTTCCTCTAAAGGTAAGACACACCCTAGTAAATACCCATTAAGCACTAGTAGGGGTTTAATAATTCTTCAAAACGAGAACCCCCTGTCTAGTCTAGTCCCACTACCTTTTCGCCACAAAACCCATCCCCCGCCGCAGCTTTGACCACCTCTTCTGTGATCTGGACATATGTTCCTCGTCGGTCAAGCAAATGTTTTTATCTCCTCTTCGCCGCGTATTTTTCTCGCTGCTGCAATGGCAATCTCATCCGTGATCTGTGTATCTACTCCTTGTCGGTCAAGAAATAGCTCTATCATCTCCTCTGCACTCTCTTCACTTCCCGCTAATGACTTAACCATGTCTTCTGTGTGAGGTCTGGGGGGAGTGATGGAAGGGAGCAGATGGGTTGATGGGCTAAGAGCCAGGTGGTGATTGGGAGGTCGTGGAAATTTCGCAAATCAAAGGAGTTTCCGCTCGGGGGCAGGAGAATTGTGTCGAAGGGTGGCGAGAATATTAGAACTCATCGGTGGAGGGAATGTTTATCGATGTAGGTTTAGCTACCCTAGGTTAGGTTAGGATGATAACAGGATGATAAGGACACGGGTGGCGGATAATATTTGAATGTTCACAAGGATGGGCGGGGAAGCTCAGAGTTTAGTGTTGAGGCGCTGCCTGTTCCTGGCTAGTGCAGGGATGGAAGGGCGAAAAGTGCGAATCGCTTAATTCGATTCGCACTTTTATCGCACCTCCCGAAATTCACATACAAGCCATTGACTGTCCGTCATCCGCCGCACCGACCATGAACAGATGATGATTCAAAAGAAGATAAGGTCAAGTAGCGAGATGCAGCCTATTGATTTAAAGCTCGTATTAGACTTGTATTCAGACGTGGACGAGGTAAGAATCGTTCCTTTCACTGATCTATCCTCCTCTATAGTTCTTCTAATGCCCTATTAGGTAGTCAAGTATCTGTTCCAATATATCGAAAACTACCCTGCCACTTATAATAAAGTGGTAGCAGCTGTTCAAAACATCCCACCGCCGAACTTACCAACTCCTGCCTCCACACCTCGCCCTGCCTCCACACCTGGCGAACAGGCTCCTACCCCTCTATCCCCTCAGCATATCACACAAGAAGAAGAGCCTGGCGCTGGCGGTCAGGCTAACCAGCACGAGAACAACATCGTCGATCCTCACGATCAACGCCCACCAGACGTTGATGATCAGCACGAGAACCCCATCGACCCCCACAATCAAAGCCTACCAGTCGCTACACAAGAGCCCAGTCATGGAGGCCGACCTTCAAACCAAGTACATGTCGAGGACGCAGATGACTCTGGAGACGAGCAGACGTGTGACGATTCTCAGCGTTCGGCGAACCTCGACGTTTGGCCTCCATTTGATCACAATAACAACACAGATGGTCAGGATGCCCCCCGGGATGAGCAGCCCTCCGGACAAACCGTCACCTCTTCGATCCGGCACCAACTTGACACAACGCAACGTGCCTCCAAACGCAAGCAAAACTTTGAGGATGGCAGAGCTTCGAAACGCGCACATATTGAGCTTGCAGATGCGGTCGAAGGTGGTCCCGAAAGCAGCAATACCGACTGCCCGACAAGATGGACGTATGAAGAATTCGCTCAGAGGTATTATATGCTTGTTCCTTTATCGTCGTGGACATCAGAGATCCGGGATCTGGCAAACAAAATCCTTACGAAGTCGCTTGGGGCTGGCAGCAGCCACGATCTGGACAAGGACGGGACGACAA
Organism: Hyaloscypha finlandica; assembly: GCA_021399475.1. Classification (NCBI taxonomy): domain Eukaryota; kingdom Fungi; phylum Ascomycota; class Leotiomycetes; order Helotiales; family Hyaloscyphaceae; genus Hyaloscypha; species Hyaloscypha finlandica. Next base: position 59,576 of record JAJTUR010000079.1, on the reverse strand, counting down.
TCCTCTTTCGTGCTGGCGTGTTGGCATTCCTAGAGAATCTTAGGACCAACCGCCTTAGCGATTGCGCTATTATGATCCAGAAGAATCTGAAAGCCAAGTACTACCGCCGAAAGTATTTGGAAGCACGAAACGCGATACTTCTCATCCAGTCCATCGCTCGGGGGTATCTTGCTCGGAAGCATGCACAAGAGACTCGCAAGGTCAGAGCTGCTACCACAATACAAAGAGTGTGGCGTGGTCACAAGCAACGCAATAACTTCAACACGATTCGCAACAGCGTTATCCTTGCACAAGCTGCGGCGAAGGGCTTCTTGCGAAGAGGGGAGATCATGGATACCCTTGTTAGAAGCGCTGTGGTATTGATTCAAAGGGCGTGGCGCTCAAGGAGACAAATGAATAGTTGGAGACAGTATTGGCGCAAGGTCGTTATTATCCAGAGCTTGTGGCGAGGCAAGCGCACCCGCCGACTTCTATCTTCCGAACGCAAGCCATCAGCCGCAGTGAGTCCAGCAGATGAGGGGGGCGATGGGTGGACGTTATCTCGAGCATTGCGATCGAGTCTAGAACGGATTGAGTGTATGAAGGGACGTGAATATGCCCAGGATTTCTGCCATCGCACACGGTTCCCTAATTTTACCATTCAATTGAGGCCCGAGCAGGACGCCTTGGAACAAAGTGGAGGACCGCAAATAATCCCAGCCCCGGATCGACGAGTAAATAAGCTCAGATTTCTTATTCAGGACGTGGACAAAAAAGGAAAGTCTATAGACAAGTCTGTCAAGCCCGCGAAAATAGTTCTCCAAGTCTTGAAGAGAGTACATCTGGTGGAACTAACAGCCAAGTTTGAAGCCGAGAAAGCGATGCCCAAAAAGAAAGGACAACCATCTGTTAGAGATAGGTATACTGACCTCCTCTTCCCAGAAACGATCAAGTATAAGCGCAAAAAGGCTAGCAGGGGCGGAAAAGGCAAAGAGGTGAAGAAAGGCAAAGAGGTGAGTGAGGAGCTAAGAAAGCAGGAGAAAGAGAGGGAGAAGGAGAGGAAGAAGAAGCGCAATCAAGCAAAGAAAACGCTCGACTATTGGACGATAGGGTTAGGGGAGCCGTTGCGGAGAATGGCCGAGCGGTTCGGCAACGGCATCCTGCTTCGACTCCCTGCCGACGTGACAGAAAGCAGGTAAGTTCTTGCCTCTGTTGCTAACGGAACTCGTTATCCTGCTTCGCTGACTATTAGGCTTTACAACCTCCGGACGGATCAGTATCAAGAAGTCGAAGACTACATCGACAAGTGTCATCCAGGGTTGAAGGAGCAGATGAGCACGCTATCCTCCCTTCTTCCGGGGATAATAGCAGATGGACCCCCATCGAAATGGCTATTGATCGAGACAATTCCTCGTCACGAATTGCCAGATCATTCCTTCAATGAGCTATTTCAGCCCTCTGACTATTCCGAATCGTTAGAACCGGGTCGCCTCCCCTCAGCGGAGCCATCTCAGTCGCCTATGGATACTGTTGGCACTCAACGGGCTGGTCTTTTGGGGGAGCCATCCCAGACGCGTCCAAAATTGCTACTAACTGTTGACACTCGGCGAGCCGACGCGGTACTCGACCCTTCACTTGACCCAAGGTTATTCAGCCCGTCGTCATTCCATGGCCAAGACGTCATTGAGTCCGCGCAAGGTCCTCTGGGACACCATGCTTCTGAAGATTTGGGGTTGCCTTTACCCACCGCTGGAATTGACAATGGAACTCCAAGGCATATTCCCTCGGACTTTGGCGAAGACGGACCCTCATTACCTCAGTCCGTGATGTGGGGAGAACAAACTGAATACAATCCACCAGCAATTGACAAGGTAACTCCAACGGATTTCATCTCGGACTTTGGCGAAGACGAACCCTTATCACCTCAATCGTCATCCATGGTATGGGCGGGAGACACTGAATACAATCCACCGGGCATTGCAATTGAAGCCCGGAATAAAATGATATACGATCAACACTATTATCCCACAACACCGGATTGGGACACTTTCCCACAGAATTATAATGCCCAAAACGGATGAGCTCATTTTACTCATATCATTTCCTCAGGTATTTATTCCATTACAAACATGCAATCTTCTGCCTTGATATATCGCCTGTCCTCTCCGCCTGGACCTATGCTCCGGCGCTATAGACGCGGACTCGAAGGACACTAACTACAGTCAGACGCCGCGGTCTGCATACCAAAAAGCCTGGGCAACTACGGGGAGCGGCACTTGATGTTTCAAGATGGTGAGTTCACGAAGATAATAGCACGCGAATATTATAATACGTGAAGGATGGCAAAGAGAAATATGTTTGGACATCTGCCTAGAGCTGCAGTTTGTATTTGGAGCGCATGTGTTACTCGAGGCACTTATAAGCTCTGGAAGCTGAGATCGCAGTTATTTCCACCATCGCCTTAAGGTCTTCCTTCCGCCAGTCGCATTTAAATAGTGGATGCTATAGAAGTTAGATCAGAGCTTAAATAAATACATCCTCCTCACCTTTAATAACTCATCCACCGACGAAGCAGATGTTGTCCTTGAGAGAAAGTCAACAGCATTAGAATCAGAAGGCCAACGATCGAGATTTTCCACTCCGATGGCTCCGTCATCCTTGACATATTTCTGCATCAATTCCATCGCTATATAACCCACGGCTCTGACATCCGGGAGCTTTCTTGATGAGCCGACCTCGCGGCAGCATTCTTGGGCTGCTATTCCTTTATATTAACGAGGCGTCAGCGAGCCTGGTCTCGGACTTACTGATTTTAACATCGCCACCAGAACTAATAAGTATATTCGAGGTGCTCAACGAGCCGTGCTCCAAGCCTTTTGAGGCGAGATACGCTAGACCATTGAGGATCTACTTCGATCAATATTATGTTAAAACTTTTGCGTTCGAGGCATACCTGTCCGAGGATTGCAGCAAGATGAATCTCCGTAGGATATTTAGACGATTTAGCGAAATGAGCAAGGCTGATGCCTATATACTCGAGGACTATATAGTGAGTCTGTTTGTGCATAAAGTAATCTAGAAAGGCAATGAAATTGTTGTGACGAATTCTTTGCAGCATATGGACCTTTTTAGGAGCATCTGAACCTGAGAAGCTCTTTATTATAACAAGATCCCGCGTAAAGTCCTTTCGAATAGCAATGGTGCTGAAAACGTCGAGCTTAAGCTCAAAGTCCTTCTGAAAGCATATCCACGGGGACTCATGTTTCATCCTCACCAATTCATGGGGCCTAATCCCAGAGTTGGCGGCCTCTACCATGGCCAACTCCTTGATGCCAGTGCTGGAATCAACTCCTGGTGAAGCTTCTCTCTTTATCTGGAGCTTGGTTGCGGGATCTCTCTCGGGAGTGGCTGCTTTCCTTTTACCTGACCTCATTGCAGAACCGCTCTTTGGCGTTGTACTATCCCCGGTGTGAGTTTTCGGATCCAGGGCAGAGCCTTCCGAATTGGGAACCGGATGATGTTGTTGAGCTCCTTTCACCATGTCAAAATCAACAAGCGTTCGACGCTTATCAGAATCAGAGTCCATCTTGCATACGTTGCAAGCAGTAGAAAGAATCCCAGCTTGTTTTAGTGGAAGGACGAAGGAGGGAAGCTAGGTAGAAGTATAGAAGAAGATCGAATGATGCAAATTAAATGGTTCCCGTTCTGTTTTAAGTACGTAAAGGAGACGCTGGGGGGCGGGGGGATATGTTTCGGTTGCACAAAAAAGTTGCGAGTTCCCAGCATAAGAAGCAGCTCCGGTTCTGAAGAGAAATCGTCCCTTCCAAACTTCCCTCCAAACTTCCCCCATCACAACATCTCAACATGCGCCAAGCCAAAGCACAGAGGGAAGATTTGAGACTTGACGCAGAAAGACGACTTCAATATAAGGGTACAGCTTGCATCGGGCTTGAGTTTCTGAATTTTCAGCAATGCGAACCTGATAGGGAGAACGTGGAATATTTGAAGGGATGTTTTCGAAAGGAAGGTTGCCATCAAGTCGAAGCCAGAAATCATATACCCGCATTAATTGATCAGCAGAGTCTTGATGATGCTCTACAGGCTGCGGAAATTTCAGCGAGCCAGCTGCGATATCCGTCTGACGGATATCCAGAGCTCGGTTTTCCAGACGGCTACCAACTTGAGTGTCTACATGGAAAGGACAGAATACAAGCAGCTCGAGAATTTCTTTCGCCAAGAAATAAGTGGTGGGCTGTGGATTTATATCTTAAAGGTATGATCAACATCTCTAGTAAGGATGCGCTAACCTCTGCCTTTTATCAGACATCGACCCAGATCTGAAAACATGCCTGATCGAGGAGTACTCCAACGAGGAGCAGCCCCCAGATGGCGAAATCTACCGCAAGATACGCCAGTATCACTATGGACAGAATCACAGCTTTGAAATGCGGTGGAGGGCTCGTTTGAGGGGTAACAGGGAGAAGTATCTGGACGGCCTCCTCAACGACTCCGATCTTACTGCAGCATTCGACGCTCTGTTACCTATACCAGGCCTCTGGGATGGAATGATGATCACCACGCTGCATACTATGATGTCTATGAAATGCGACGATGTGGGTATACATTTCCCGGTAGGTGTTAATCCGCTTATACAACAATTAGGAAATCTTATGCTACCTGGACCATATCAAACAGGTCTGGTACGGCTTGCTTCGGGAAGATAAGCATGCGATGAGCAAGGTTGATAAAGCCACCGTAAAAGCTTTGGAACTTAGAGCACCACGCGCATCAACGCTCGACGCCAAGAGCTTGCGTGCTCAAGTGCTTGGAGGGCAGGTTTTTAGCGCCTTCAGCGATAGAGAACGTGCAAGCATATGGGATCGATTGCGTTTAGTGGACGGTCTCATTCCGTCTCTCTTTACATTCTTCCAGGACCTTTTATACCTGCAACCCTGCGCTAACTGCGTTAAAAGATTGATAAGAATGCCTCCTAAACAGAAACACCTGAAGCCGACGGTGCTCACTACTATCGAGCAAAGTTATAAAGGTGTGAATCAGGAAGCCAGTCAAGTCACAGTCCAAGTCGCAGAGGCTAGCTTTATATCCAAGCCAGGTGGCCTGACAGAACGCATCGACCTTGGGTATCGACAGCTCTATGCCTTTGCTATGCGCCACTTCCTCGAAATGCCTAAGCAGCCTATAAAGGAGAATGTTCTAGCGAAGCCCACTGCCAAGGCAAACAAGACGGTGCTGCGAAAGTTTGCTGAGCTGGCTCGCCGATTGGGATTCGAGTCCCCTCAGATAGATGCCTTAATGCTTTATCCAAACTCGACCACGGAGGAAGAACCCGAACCATCCAGGCCTCTACTTGTTACGAGTGGCTCTGGTGAAATAACGAAACAAAGGTGCGGACTGCCGCTCATGCAGACTTTTGAGGAGGATCGCAAGTCCATTTTTATAAACCACCTGCACGACGAGAGAGAAGAGCAAGGCGAAGGAATTACGTCCTTTTACGTCATCAGATCTAGATATTTTGCATTCTTTGGTAGGCCTACGAGGTCAGGAAGGAGTTTAGGCACGGGCAGTTTAAACCACCAACCCCCGGGATCTATAACTCGAGACTTGGATAGCTCGTCACCTCAGGTCTTAATCCCGAGTCAGTCCACACGAGACCTTAGGAATATGGAGTGTCCAAGCCAAGCACGACAACGGGGTCAGAGAACAGACATGGATCTGGATGAGAGCAATGAGCACGAACCTGCTATTACGCATCCAGGCCCTACCCGCGGACAAGAAGAGCGAGCAAACCCCATGGATGATATTGACATGGAAGGGATATCTGAGGAGCAAGAGCAGGAGGAAGTGGTGAATGAGCAAGAGCAGCAGCAAGCACGACAGGAAAGAGAGAGACAAGAGCAACTCCAGCAAGCAGACCTAGACATTTCAACACTACAGAGGGAGAAGTTGAAGTTGGAAGAACTACAAGCACTGCTGCAAAATGCGAGACTGAAAAATCAACTCCAGGTAGAGAAAATCCGAGTGATAAATTTAAAGTTGGAACCAGTAAAAACAAGGTTGGGAAATGCAAAATCACAAATTGAGGGATTACGGGAAATGAGGAGGTTGGGACAAGAAGATATACAACGACAGAAGGTGGAGATACAAGAACAGCTTCGGAGAGCAAGTCTGGCCAATGCAATACTGCAAGAAGAAAAGGGAAAGTTCGAAAAACTGCAAGCAACATTGCAAAACGTACGACTGCAGAATGAGCTTCAGGTGGAGAAAATCCGAGTGATAAATTTAAAGTTGGAACCAGTAAAAACAAGGTTGGGAAATGCAAAATCACAAATTGAGGGATTACGGGAAATGAGGAGGTTGGGACAAGAAGATATACAACGACAGAAGGTGGAGATACAAGAACAGCTTCGGAGAGCAAGTCTGGCCAATGCAATACTGCAAGAAGAAAAGGGAAAGTTCGAAAAACTGCAAGCAACATTGCAAAACGTACGACTGCAGAATGAGCTTCAGGTGGAGAAAATCCGAGTGATAAATTTAAAGTTGGAACCAGTAAAAACAAGGTTGGGAAATGCAAAATCACAAATTGAGGGATTACGGGAAATGAGGAGGTTGGGACAAGAAGATATACAACGACAGAAGGTGGAGATACAAGAACAGCTTCGGAGAGCAAGTCTGGCCAATGCAATACTGCAAGAAGAAAAGGGAAAGTTCGAAAAACTGCAAGCAACATTGCAAAACGTACGACTGCAGAATGAGCTTCAGGTGGAGAAAACCCAAGTGGAAAATATAAGGCTGGAGCAAATGCAATCAAGATTACAAGATGTGGGACAACAGATTTCGGAATTACGGGGAAAGGTGAGGTTAAAGCAAGAGCAAGAAAAGGAGAGACAAGAAGAGGAGAGACAAGAAGAGGAGAGACAAGAAGAGGAGAGACAAGAAAAGGAGAGACAAGAAAAGGTGAGGTTAAAGCAAGAGCAAGAAAAGGAGAGACAAGAAGAGGAGAGACAAGAAGAGGAGAGACAAGAAGAGGAGAGACAAGAAGAGGAGAGACAAGAAGAGGAGAGACAAGAAGAGGAGAGACAAGAAAAGGAGAGACAAGAAAAGGAGAAAGAGATACAAGAGGTACCACCTAAGGCTATCAGCCTAGCCATAGGTCAGCTGGGGGAAACCAAGACCCAGAATATCCGCACAGGTCATGCACACTCCGGTCCAACTTCTCAGCCAGATTCAAGTGCCGGCATAGACCTACCAGCCGTTACTTCATTGAGCGAGCAGAGATCGGACAATAAGGTTCGTATCAAGTTCGAAATCAGGGAGAGATTCTGCTGGAGGGAGGCATCATCTATCGTCGTCGACCCATCTAATCCGTCCGAGGTCATACGCAAGGCAAAGGAGTACATGCGGGAAGGACTACGGATTTTGGATACCAAACTGCGCATGTTGTCCCCAGACGAATGCTTTCGAGTCGTGACGGAGAACAAAACCAACACTATACTCTTAATTCCACAGAAAGAACTGGTTATTGATGACGAACTTATAGGTTCGGCAGCTGATCTTCACGCAAAAAGGGTTGGTACAGATATATCTCGGTTCTACCCTCCGCCAAAGAGACGGGGGAGGCGAAGGTACGGAAGGGGGTCTCAAGAAGTCAAGGTCACCCCCCTGGTTCTGCCATCGCTAGAGAAGGGAATTTATGGGGCGAAAGTGCGCAATCTGGATTCTTGACTGGTCAAAATGTTCACCGCCTTACAAGGGGGGCGACCTTGACTTCTTGAGACCCCCTTCCGTACCTCCGTGCCGGCTAGAGCGAGGCGAACTTATGCCTCGGTTACCCGGCCAAAGAAAATATCTTAATTCGCTTGTTTTATCATCGTCGCGAAACCTCTGCCAGACTGGAAGAGGACATTTCGGAGCTCATGATCGACGATATTCTGCGGCCCACGACTAATCTCTATAACCAGGTCGCGGCTACGATTTTCTCGCCACGGTCTACCGACGATGGGCACAATGAAAGTTCAGCAGGACGAGAAGCGTGCCGATAAGGCAGGCTGGGAAGTTCAGCAGAACAGATTGCGAGCACCTTCAACTACTACCATAGAAACAGCATTGCTCATCGAGGCCTAGCTATTAGCTTGAGCTCCACAGGGCTATTCGGCGATCTTTTCTGCGGGTTTGTAGCGCCGGAGTCATTGCAGGCCAAGGCATACACAGCTCGAGAATGCTGAGGACATATTGGCATACGCACGCAAAGGCGGTGGCTCATGTATGCTTTCTGATGTGGAGGAGGAGGGGAGGGGAGGAATACCGATGTGGATCTACCTACACATAAACGACGGGCTTTTCCAGGAGGGGCGGGAGTCTGCGAATATGGATGGAGAACGCGCCACACTTACCGGTTGGGGTGGCCACCCAACAGCTGTGAAGAGGCCTGGCGTAAGTGCGCACACGTGAGTGAAGATTTGAGGGAGGGTCGGATTCGGACGGCAGTGCAATGTCGATGCAAGAAGTGGTAGCAAGAAGCGGTTAGGACCTCAGGGAAATGACCACACGTTGGCGGAATCTTAGCCGCCACAGCCGTGAGACGGCGGTGGCAAGGGAGAAAGTTTGGCAATCGTGGTATAAGAGGGAGGGAAGAGGGAGGGAAGAGGGAGGGAAGAGGGAGGGAAGAGGGAGGGAAGAGGTGTGGGAGCGGTTTCTGTCCAGGTGGTTCTATCAGGACTGCGCATGGTGGCAATCTTCCTTGTCATGTTGGCTGGTCGAGGCCGGGCACACTCTTTTGCACGACATCAAAGCTGATCCGAGAGTTGGCATACCGATTGGGGAAGAGGCTGGACGATCGAAAGGTTCACCATCCTTTCCCAGATACAGGTTTAACAACCGAGTCCGGTCCTTCGTTCACGTTCAAGACGAGACATCTAGGAGACTCAGAAACGATCGCCAGTAGGATCCCAAGGCTATGGAGTGTCAAAACTGCCTGGTTATGGGCTCAGCAGCGAGGGACCGAACAGACTGGCCGTTGCTGTGCATTTCGGCTGCCCAGAGGATCGAAATGCTCCTCGCATGGGGTCTCGCGGCCATCAGCCCTCGCATATCCAACGCCATCCATGTTATTCGACAGCGATAGGGGTGTCTGGCAACCTCAGCTGATTCGACCGGCATGATCGTGGACCAGAACGAACACTTCTGCCTCCTGGATCATGACAGGAAAGAGCGAATAACAGCACACGACCTCCTTCAGGGCGCCGCAGATGGCCTGGCATCATGCACCCTCGCATCAAGCAGCATCGTCTGCAGGGGGTTTGGGGATGAGGGCATTGGACAGTCCCATCCCGTCCGCCTAACGGAACGCATCACGTCCGAGATGCCTTGAATAGCTGGGCCACAACACTTGTCCAGGATTCAGCCGAAAGCAGGGCGACGCGGCATCTTGACAGCCCCACCGACGGAGGGCGTGAGTACTTAATGTCAGGAAACCCCTAGTGGCCACGCCAACCATTCTCCTCAGTTCAAACACACCCTTCACCTCCAAGTACGGAACATTCGCGATGGACGTGAGCGACTCACCTGCTGAATCTTGGTTAGATATCGCTCTGACAATGGACGTCCAGCAAGATTTATCAAGTCGCTCGCAGGACGAGATCGTCAAATCTGACAAGGCGATCGAAGATCCCATATGCCTGTTTGGACAATTTGTCTCTACCGTAACTTCTTTGAAGGACATCCAACCTGGGTCAGAGGTGAGTTGAAGGGTACCGTTCTGTTCCTTCAGGAAAGCTAATTGCCAATCACAGTTCTCAACATTTGTGTGGGATTTGTGCGTGAAGGCGCCATCCGTTGCTCAATATCTCGTCCAAGAAATCCTCAAACACTCTAGGGACGATTCTGAACCTGAAGTTCAAGGTAAAAGACCGTCGAGAAGGAAGAAGAGAGATCTCACTTATCGGCTTCCAAAGCCCTCCAAGGCGCAGGCGCAGGCGCATATCTCCAGAGACGGACCTGGGGATTCACACGAAGCTTCCGGCGGCAGCTCCCAAGTCGGTAACGACTCGGTCACGTGTCAACCCGGCCACGAAGGCATGACCATCGACCAGAGCAGCGACAGCCCCATAACGGAGAAACCCCTTCCAGAATGCGAGGAAGACATTCCAGAGATTGTCGCCGAAGAAGTTCCTCAGGAAGGAGTGCAAGGCCAGTCTTCTGCCCACGGCCTCTCCTTGCCATCCATAGGCAGCGAGTCAGCGCTCCACCAGCTGAAGGCCACGTGCAGCAGCGACAGCGCCAAGATGAATCCCGTCCACAGACAGCTATCAGTGGCCCTCGACAAGCCGACCGAGGATAGTGAGACTACCGTCCGCCCTCCCTCGCCGAGCGGGGCGGAACAGCGAGAGACGGCCTTGCCAGAAATCGACGGAAAAGCATCCAACGATCAAGCTACGTCAGCCCCCTCCTTACCACACGGGACAGAACCGGCTCCTCCTCCATCCACACCCGTGCGACAAATCGGCAGAGGATCCCAATCGCCTCTGTCCGACGATCAGACACCACATACGGCCCTGTTCACGCCCACAGTAGATGGAGAAGTTCTATCACCTCTGACCGAAGGTGACCGAACCGCCTCCTCACCAGATAAGGTAGAGATGGCCTTGCTAGAGAGGAATCCATCGTCACCGCCCAGGACGGGACAGCAACGGGCGAGCCCATGCAGCACTGCTTCCGCACAAGCGCAACAAGTCGACAGGGAACAACCGCTTCCAACTCAAGATAGCCAAACTATGCTGCCCCCTTCCCCCGGAGAGGCACCTGCATTAACCGACATGGTCGCCAAAGCAGTTCATATCATTTACGAGATGAGCAGGCGCCAGGAAGTACCAACAGAGGTCCATTCAAGAATCCTCAGCACGTTACGGCCTAGCCTTGGTGGAACACCAGCTACGGCTGCTGTGGCGGAACGGCCAGGTTCCATGTGGATCGCAAGCACCCCGACAACTTGGTCAGCCTCCATGTGGATCAACGTGCTAGAAGCAGGTCACGCTCGTTCCAAGGAAGTAACCATCCTCAACATGATAGAGTGGATGGGCGCCTCAGAGTGGTACGACGCCGAGCTTGAACAAGCTGAGAAGGCGCCGCCTCCTACGAAACGAGGGACGCCCAGAAAACGTCTGGCCACCGTAGTTCTGGATAAATACCTGAAGGAGGCGCCTGATACCACGGTCACGGAGAGCCCGGGAAAACTCGCCTCCAAGGACGATGAAGGTCGTCCTTCGTCAGCAAATTCGGCCGGCATCCAAAAGAGGATCTTTGATACGAGGAGGAAGAGGCTCAACAACATTCTCCACAGAGGGCGAACATTGCGCAAACTGATCCAGATGACCCGTCTTGGGATTCTCTTCGATCCAGATATATGGTACGTCCTGTAATGCATACATCATGACAGTTATTGACCTTGAGTGCGTCGGCAGGACCTATGCGAAGGCAAGCAAAGAAAATATCGACAAGATAGCCGCACCGTTTCGAGCAGATCCGCAAAAGATGGAGTTGCTCTCTATCCTCGACGAACAGGTAGAGCTGTTGGCTCAGGAAGGGCAACCGGACCCGTCTCGCCTCTTTGACTCACTTGAATCACATTCCATTATACCATCGGAGGAGGTCTCAAGCCTACGGACTGAGTACGGTCTCGAGAGAGTAAGCCGGTACCTAGTTTGGGTTTTGGACACATACACTAACGCAACATGTTCGAACAACAGGAACCGGTACTACAAGGCCACTTGGATACTGCGGTCGACCAAGTCGTCGAAGGGATCGGCCACGTTCTCGGCAAGCACACGCTCGATGATGACGATTCTATTATGGTAAATGGTGCAGTCGAACTGTCATGTGGCGTGTTCGACAGGCTCCGTTCCAGGGAATGGCTCAACTGCTGGGACATTGCAGCCGCTCTGGAGATGACCGATAGGCCAGTGTTTGTGAGACTCGGTCTCAGCGTCCCCCTCCACAAGAAAGAGGCAAACGGCGAGGTCACGCCTCTCCCGAACCCCCTACGTCGCTGGAGAAAGAAGATCGACGACTATAGGTGCGAAGGCAAGAACGATCCCAACGGCCCACAGGTGTACATTTGCCCGCTGAATGTTAACGCCGACCACTTCACACTGCTCGAGATCAATGAACAAACGAAGATGATATATCACTATGATTCGATGGCAAGCCATGGGATTATTCATCGCAAAACAAAGTCTACCCCAGTAAGACGAATGGTAGAGGTAAGTGGATTTGGGCAGGCTATTCAAAGGCGGTGCTGATCCGCCACAGGAGGAGTTCAAGTACTTGAGTTTCGGATACACTGAGGCGGTAAGTATATACAGCCTAATAGACCGCCGTGTGCTAATCTGGCGGCCAGCCTACTCCCCAGCAGAGAGACGGATGGAGCTGTGGCTTGATGGCCATACGCAACGCCAAGCGGCGAATGATTGGACTCCCGGTTGGCAGTTGGGACGACGAGGTGGATCCAGACCGAGTAACCAAGGAGGTAGTCGGGGATTGTCAGATATTCCTTGAGGACGACGCTCTTCAGCCGAGTCCCCTTTCCAAGAAGCGCAAGAGGATAGTCGAGGGCCCTCCGAACGATGTTCTTAAGCCAAGTCGTAGTTCTAAAAGACTCAGAGAGATCGCCGAGGGTTCCTAGACGGTCCCTCAGGATAAGGCTTCTTATTGTCTGGCTATGAGAGTCAGGGTTAGTGTTCATGGGCGATAGTATCGTGGGATTGATGGATTGATGGTTCGATCTTTAAATAGATTTCTCGAGGAAATGGTGCTTTCAAAGCGACCCCGCTCCAAGCTTCTTTCACCCGGTATACAAATCGCCTTGTCCCAACAAGGACTTGGAATCACGTGCAACCTTTGCGCCTCTATTGCAGTTTATTACCTGCGAAGCCGGCACCGCAACCTTCGCAGTCACTGAGTTCCGTCTGCTCAACCTTTCGCTTCTTCTTTTGGGTGGTTTGATAGCTATAATAAGGGAGATTCTTTGAAGATTAAGAGAGGCACACGGTACTTTAAATATTCTAAGCTCACACATCGAATACCGGAAAGGGGGCGGTTAACGGCAGAGGACAATCATGGACGCACAGCTCGCGATATGGCTGAAGAGAGGAGGCCTGGAGAATGCCATAAAGGCGATCGAAGGTGAAAAGCCATCATTTATTGTGTACAGAGACCGCATGATTCTACTCTAGTTTAGAAGGAGGCTCTCTCCTTCTCATCTCTATTTTGCTGAATGCATTGCTTCATCCCAATCACACGGCGTCGTTGCGCCCACATACCGTCAACCATATCAGCAACCAGTGTGCGTACTTGGTTCTCGGTGTCTTTAAAAGCCTCCTGCAGCAATCGGCGTGTTTGGAAATCTAGGAGCTCTGACACCTCAGCAATCAATGTTCTGTTCTGGGCTTCTATTTTCCCGATGATGGTCGTCGTTATGCCTTGGTGGTTCTCCTGGGCCAGGGAGAGAATATCGAGGCTCTCTCCTATCGACACCCACAACCTTTCACTGCCGAGATCCTTAGACTGTATGAGCCTGCGCTTCTTTCGTCTCTGCGAACCGGGTGTCTCATCACAAGTCATATTTGACGAGTCCAATACGAATTAGTTCAGTGGTTCCTATCCGTGACAAGTGGACCTTACGAGCAACTTCTCCAGATGATCCGCTAAAGCCTCTCTTGGGCCTCCTCATCTCTGATCGTTTTCTGAGCGTGGGTCTGTCGGTCGCGGGCTCGGCGTGCTCAAGAGTCGCGCTCGAAGCTGCACTTGATGAAGTCGGCTCGGTGTTGGCCGCACAAGTGCGGTTGCGGAGTTGGGACGGCATAGCTAAGTTTGAGTGGGTCAAACTGGACCCGGGTGGAAATGTTGAACGAGGTGGCTGGCAATACCTGGGAGAGGGCTCATATTTATAATATTTGGGAAGGCACAGCCAGCCAGTCCCCTGTGAGTAGCCCGTACTTGGCTGAAAACCCCTCCCCTGAGCGGCGCTGTACGGAGCTTGATTGGGCAGGCGTGTCCCAACGGCGTTCATGAGATAGGTCTGTTCCCTAATTTCATTGTACGAAAGATTCCAGAAAACTACTAAGTCCCCGATTCAGGCATGAAGGAAAGAAATGTTACTGGATTCACTACATATTGCGATGATATACCCTATTACTCAAAGATGACTGAAACCTAGAGGAACGAAAGATGACCCATATTTGTAATCTGGCAGACTTTCTTGAGTCTATACACACCCTTCCCATCGGAATACCGTTACAGCCAAAACAGGTTAATGAAAGGATCAAGCCCACTTGTACAATCTCTTCCATTCTCCCCACCTCATTAGAGAAAAACGCTGCTGACATGGTCTGGGCCATTGTAATCGCTTAGAAACTCCTTGCTCGCGGCCACAGCTTGTTTCAGGTGTGAGAAAAGTACGATACTCTCCTGCCCGATGGCTATTTTGCGAGCTGTGGCAACTGTATTCCTGATCTGGTTTCTCGGTCAGCGATGTTGAGGTCCGGAGCAAGTGGACTTACCTCTCGACCGTTGAGATGTGTGTTGCTCAGACGTTTCAATTCATCATCGGAGATGCTTGGGTCTCCATAGGAGGTACACGCCCGACTGAGGAAATTCCTCCAGACCTCGCTCTTCGCATCGCTCTTGAGGTCGTCATATTTCACCTTCAGATGAATTCTGGAAAGAGCTGCTGGATCGAACTCAGTCACGCGGTTTGTTGTAAGGAGCATGATGCCTTGGCAATATTCCATCGTGCGGAGGAACACTGAGACGAGGCCATTGCGGGTTATATCTTTGGGTGCACGTTCCTCAAGAAACACATCTGCCTCGTCGAGCAGCAGGATTGCATCCCAATGTCTCGCAAGCTGGAAGATCTTGAAGAGCTGGCTCTCGAGCCGACTTGTGTCGGTGAGCAGGTCTCCGGCAGATACCTAGAAATGTTAGAAGAGGTGTGTTCCTTCGAAATATAAGACATGTCCTCATACCGAGTACATCGGCTTCCGGCGATGCTCCGCTATCGCCTCCGCGGTCAGGGTCTTTCCCACCCCAGGCTTGCCACTTGAATTACACGTCAGTACTTATTCAGAAGACGACAATCGGGGTGTCGTACTGCAAAAGAACAATGATGCCACGCCCCTTCCCATTAACGAAGTCATCAAATTCGTGATCTGGATCATGACTGGTCTCGGTCTCTGTCACAGCCATTATGGTCTCTCTTTGTTCATCGGGTAGGGTTAGGCAGTCGAAAGGCGCCGAGGACCACTCGATCTTTTCGATATCGGCGACTGCGAATTCAACTGTACACAAGCGGATCAGCCTGACCGCCTTGCGCTACTAGGAGAGAAGAATCTTACCCCACATCTTGTCTTTGAGGCTGAACCCTGGCACTGTGGGACAGCAAATGAGGAGGAGTTCATCTGTTGTCTCGGCCTGCCCCACGACGCTGCCTTCGGGTGGGTCAGGGGATGTTGGACTTGCCAGGTCAAAAGATGTTGAAATCGAGCCGTCATCAGAAGATGCTTCACTGGAGGCCTCATCAGAGGATTCGTAGTCAAGCGGATCCCAGTAGGCCGAGAGGTCGAATCTGTGGTCTAGATCAAGGACCGTTGGCCTGAAATAGTTTGGATTCATCTTTCGAAAGTAGGCCGCATCAACCATGATCCGACTGTCAATACGTACTTCCACCTGTTGTCCGTCACGCACGTAAAAGGCACTGCCATTGGAGTAACGATGGTGAGTGCCCCTCAGGGACATAAACTTCCGTCCGCATTCAAGGAGGTCGGCCCGAAACGTTGTGGCCTCCGCATGATATTGGAGCGGGAAAGCCTCAAGGGCGTTGATGTGCTTTGTCCCACGGAACTTGGCGATCTTCAATTCGATCGGGAACAAGCCGAGGTCTTCGCCATTGAAATCTAGATACCTGCAGTCGAGACTCCAGTATTTTGTGCCCGTCATAGTATTCTTCTCCTCGCCAAAGTTGTATCTGACACATCGAGGCTTACGTGTTCCGGAGCAAGTGGTATAGACCAAGGCATTCGGCTTGAAGAGGGCCCAGAGCAGATCGTACGTGATGTCGCCGGTGGGTCGTAGAGACAGCATACTCTGGGTCGTGTCCGCATATGCGCTTCTCAGGTAGTCCACAAGCAATCCGAGATGCGATGTTCCCTCTTGATCGAGAGGAGAGATTTCATTCCAGCCTTGGCACAACTCGAGCTCAGGAAGGGTAGTGTAAAGGAGGTTCTGCTCGACCTTGTCTAGAGTGAGTAGCTGGCCTCGTATACGGCGTGGGTATAGCTTACAGAAAGCTTGCTTTCGTTCAGGCTGATCCCCCTGACGTCCTTCAGAAGATCTCTCAAAACATCTCGCAGAAGCTCTGATTTGACATCGACATAACTGGTCGTCACCTTGGTCTTTTTGTCTAGAGATTCACAGTCAGCAAGGGAAGATGGGGTGGCATTGACATACTGACCGACTCGGCGACGAACTACGAAAACGTATTGGTCTAGTCCAGTTACCTGGTCTACTGGTCTCAGAGATTCCACAATCGCATATGTATGAGCCTTCCCGTCCCAACTAGATGAGAGTAGCTAGTTAGCTGACTGAGGGATTGCACACTGCTAGAGACGTACATTTCATCAACCGTCTTGAATTCCAGCCTCGAAGCTTCAGCTGCCACGTCCTCTGGCTTATTGTCTCCAGGGGCGACGGGTTTGGGATCCTCGGATTTCCCAGCCGAGGTCGAGAGTTTTGCTTCAATGATCTTCGAGATGAGCTGCTCGAGACGCTCGATAACGGATGCCTCGGGCGAGGGTGGTGGGTTCGGGGGAGCCACCTTCAT
Organism: Hyaloscypha finlandica; assembly: GCA_021399475.1. Lineage (NCBI taxonomy): Eukaryota > Fungi > Ascomycota > Leotiomycetes > Helotiales > Hyaloscyphaceae > Hyaloscypha > Hyaloscypha finlandica. The sequence goes on along the minus strand of JAJTUR010000079.1, from coordinate 42,706 downwards.
GGCGGCTATCGCAATTGCCATCTCCATGGCCTGGCCATCGCTCAATGCGACAACAGGCAATAGACGTGGACTATCCGGTGGCGTAGTGGACTCTGGTTGGGACAACGGGGGACCGTGGTGAACCATTTCTGTTGGGGCCATTGTCAACGTTGGGATGATAGATGCTGTTATGTACGTGCTGGACAAGATATATACGGAGTGAGAAGGTTCGGAAAGATGTCTGAAGAGCTGGATGTTGGGGAACACAGAAGGTGATGATCAAAACCTCAGCGAGGATTAGGAGTACTGATAGAATATTATTGGAGGAAGAGTAGCCAGTGCTTGATAGGATGCTCCAGAACACCACACTTCACGCTCCTGCAGAGCAATGCATGTCTTTCCACATCGGCATTAATAGTAAGAATATTCTTCGAGCCTAGTCCATTTTGGGAGACCAACGCCGTAGAAGGTTTCCTACACTAGCATCTTTATTAGGAATCGTGGGGTCCCTAGTCTTCGCCACTTGGCAACAAATTGATTTTGATTCTGATCGATAGGAGCCAGATTCGATTGAATAAGACGGTTGAATAAGAAGCCGATGCATAGTTTGTTGCAAGAAAAGATATAAGGGTGCGAATTTCCCTTTAAGTTTGATTATTCACCTTCCCAATTCTTCAAGCTTCTTCTGAAGCTTCACACTTCTATATATCTTATCTCACCGAGTCATCTGCCAAATTCTCCACGTTAACAATGGCTCCAACAGAAAGCACAACAACAAGTAGCTCGAATCAGCCATCATCCGAGTCTAAAGGTGATAACAAACTTGAAGAGGCGCCGCCTGAAACAGACCCATCTACTGCCGAGATGCTTCAGTCCACCGTCAGTGGATCGGATAAGCTCACAGACCCGTCTACGGACGAGTTTCTTCGAGGAGCAACCTAGGTAAGGGCCATCTACAGCATATCCATATTCTCCTTAGCTAATAGTCGACTCAGATCAAGAATAATGGCCACAATGCATGTTTTGGCCTCATGGGAAGGAAGCCTAGCTGCAAGAGAGTAGGAACAGTCCTGGAGTGATGGGCACCTGTGGCCAGGCTAGATTCTTGATATGGGATCTTGGTTTTTAGTATTTCTGGTTTGGTTTGGAACGTCCTTTCGAATTTCATGGTGTATCGTAACCTCGAGAGAATCAAGGTTATGGCGTGCCCAAGAAGGGCAGTCGCCCATGCAAAATATTACTTGTTGTCTGATTTATTATCAATCAAGCGGCATAGGCGCCATTAATTGATCCACAAGTGACTTCCCAGGGGCGTTAGGTCTGCTGTGCCATTATGTGAAGCCTTGTCCACCGAAGCTTTGAGGTGCTCCTTCGGTGTCTTGAGGGCCGCCTTGTCTACCCATGTTCTGCGGCCATATCGAGTCTGCAGTTCTCTAAAAGGGAACATCTCCCTCTGGTACCCTTTCGATTCTAAGACCTCCATCGGGTTAAGGCAATATTCCTTGATTCTCGTATAATAGTCCGCAACGGAGGTCCATTCTTCCGCGGCCAGCGCGGGACGGTCGATTAGGGAAGCTGATTCCTTTATCCCTTGGATACACCTGATGAAGATACCAGTGCAGGAAACCTGCTTCATGTCTACGGCGTTAGTCTCCCAAAACAGATTAGACTTGAAAAATACTCTTGCTATTGATGCCGATGTGGAAAGACATGCATTGCTCTATAGGAGCGTAAAGTATGGTGTTCTGATATTGGCTGAGCGGAAGCGCCCAGGAGTCCCAAGTCTTCAGATCCATCATCCCTTTTCTGGCCCGCGCCGCATGATGCACTGACCATCAAGATGATCCCACGCGTTCACAACATGATCTTGCATGATAATGCTATAGATAGTCTGAACTGGAGAAGTGTGTTCGGATTGTAGGACATGATTGAACATTTCGTCTACAGGGTGTGTAGTGTCCCAGGAAATCATCATTGTAAGCCAATGAATCAAAACTCAGAGAGATAGTATGCTCGAGCAATGTTGTGCAAGAAGCGCCATCCGTCCCACTCACATGCACGCAGCTTTAATAAACCTGGAAGGCAAATGATTGTTCACTGGCGTTGCTCAAGAAGTTGTTTTGTAATGTACTCTGTATGTTGCCCATTGGCTGGCCCTGTGCTTAGCGTGCGTCCATGCTAACCCAATCTGGAATCCTAAGAGGGACGCGGCGGTGTTTTTGAGCCCCCACGTCCCGGCGTTCCCGCGTCCCTCTTAGGATTGCAGATTGGGTTAGCGCCGGCCGCACAAGATCACCTGTGGGTATGGAGCCTGATAATGCTGCATGTGCCGGCCCAGAGAGCCAAAACTACGTGGCTTCGCCTATTGGTAGACGATTTGTCATTTCTGCGGGGCTCTGAGCTGTCGCCCATGAGGTTCCACGCCGAAGGCAGAGATTCCTTGTTTCACACATCCAAGGCAGACTCCAGCCTGATCCTTCTCTTCATCTCTGCAATGGATCAACAAGTTAGCGAGGACATACGCTCCCGGTTAGAGCACTGTGCTCTGGAGGAATTGCTTACTGACGACAAGGTGATTTCGCTCAACTTGTTGGGAGAGCTCTGTAGGCTAACGTGTGGTAGATTGAGGAGCGTCAACGGGGTCTCCCATGGCTATCCCAGAGATCGCACGACAACCTTGCTGAAGTTGTCGCCTCATGGGAGAATACAGCATCCAATGACGAGGATTCAGGATCCGAGCCCCCGCCTCAGGGCGGGAATTCATTGCCCAAAGACAGGAATTCCCGAACATCCAAACTCGGTTCATTGTGGTCAATCAAATCCGAAGACCTCGGCATCCTGAAGAGTGTTGGAGAGGCACTCAAACAAGACTATGATAGTCTTTTACGAATTCAGTCTCCGGCGGATCACTACGAATACACGTGCAATGTAGAAACACGTCGCAAACTTAACAGGCTCTTATGGAGATTCATGACAACTCTGTACTATGATCTTATCTCAGAGCTTGACGCTACAAAGCAGCGATGTTCCACGACTGAAAAGAGTGGCGTCGCCACCGTCGTTGCTGTAATTTGCAAATCAGGGACGCATGACTCTGATACCGTTCGGAAGAAAGTAATGGGCTGGGTGAGAGTCGGTCGAAGATACCGTGGATTTATGCAGGCCTTATGTTCTGGATGCATAATTCTCTTTCCTGAGAAACCTAGCGACCTTGTGTAAGTTCTACCGTCTACTGTTGGGAAGATTTCTAAGTCTTTGAAAAGCTGGGAGCAGTATGTGCCAATCAAAGGGGACATGTTTACCAAGGTGATCCAGTTCCTTCAGGACCTTGGCATTGTTGGTAAATGCGAGGAAGAAGGCTGGAATGGTCTGAGCGACAAAATCCTACAAACCCTCCGCGTACATTTTCGAAGGCTTATTCCTTTTCGATTTCAACCTGACCATCAATCTCAAATCGGATGGGCTGCGAACTCCTCACTTGGACTACTTCCTGGCGATGCCGACATACATAGACCCGAACGATCGATGCTCAGTCGCGACCGAGTAGAAGAAATCCAAGATATGGACATAGATAGCACGCCATCAAGCAGGAGACTTGATTCAAGAGCTCTACCAACGCTGGCCGTGAATCGGGTAACCAAAACGAAACGAAAACAAGGCGCTACGCAGCATGAGACTCATGGAAGGGATCCACAGGGCCAGTTTCCTCAAGCCCCGACACGATGTTGGACGTCTGCTCCCAAAGATCCTGGGCAGTGGCACTTAGCGACGAACCCGAGAATCCAACTCCAGCTTTCCGCCCAGAGGAAAGTGGCTGACACAGCCAAGTCAATTCGGTTTGCCATGAAGGGCGATATCCGCGCTCTAAAGAGTTTATTTAGCGAAGGGCTGGCGTCTCCAGTAGAAGTGAGCAATTCTCGAGAGCTTTCCTTGATAGGCGTAGGTCACACTTAACTTTCCAGTATACTGGTAAATCGCTAAGAATATTGTCAGTGGGCGCTCTACGCCGGAATGTGGAACTATCCTACTGTTCAGTTTCTGGTCCTGGTGTGCAATGCGCTTGTTGATGATTGGTGAGTATGAAGATGGAATCGAGTAACATCAGCTATGTTGACAAAGCCACCCAATCTAGGTCCTATAACCATGCATGGGAATATGCATATCGCAATTGTTGCAACAGTATGGAGCTGAAAGGGCTTGAATGCGTTCTGGTGAACCCGAACATTCATAGGGATTGGTTCGAGGAGCAGGAATTTCCCGAAGTCCATAAAATTGTCCTTGGCCGATCACCTCAGTTGCTCGTGACCGAGCTTGACGACAACCCGTGCGCCGTATATGCCACGGATGCCAAAGGCCGCACCGCGCTTGCCTGGGCCACGGCTCGGGCCCAGTTGGATGACATGAAACTCCTGATAGCCCGCCACTCCCGCGTAGACATGATGGATTTCGACGGCCGCTCCATTCTCCTGAATGCAGTCGACAGCTCCAACAACGATGGCCTCCGCATCATCCTCGAGGCCGGGGCAGATCCCAACCCAGTAGTGCCCAAAGGCCTGTTCCGCAGCAGCCCGCTTATTGCGGCCGCTATTGGCAGTAAGCTGGAAATGATCGAGTTGCTCATCGACTCTGGCGCTAAGATCGACGCGACCAATCCGGAGGGATGGACGGCATTACAGGCAGTCATTAAGGCGCAGAACGTCGAATGTGCACATATCCTGCTCACTCGTGGTGCTAGCCTGGACTGCATATCGAAGAATGGACATTCAGCGCTTGCGATGGCGATAATATACAACAGCCATGCTGTGCTGAAGCTCTTGATCGACTGGTACCACACCAACCCTCTGAAGGGGCTCCAGCTGCTGCCTGTTATAGCAGAATTCGCTGACGCGGAGACCATGTCGATCCTCGGGGCGTCAGCCCTAAAGCAGACTCTACTGAATGGGTATTACTTGGCTGGCAGCTACGAAATTCTTCAGTCACGAACGGACTATAATATGGAACTAAGCGACGCTTTCAACAAATTTTTGTCTGTCGCGGGGCCAAATCGGAAGTAGCCGCCTTGCGAAGACAGGCATCGCATCTATTTTTAGCTATATTATTCTACCTGCTCAGAAAAACTCAATAAATTCTTGTCAATCTTCCTTTTCCTTCGCCTACCTCCATCCTTTGGTTAGCGATGGCGAAGTGCGTCTTCTGCTATCTTTGCCTCACCTTCTAGTGTTCAATCCTTTCTATGTTCCTGCACCGGATTCATTGATCCTTGTGTATAGTAACCTCTCAGACTGAGTTTCTGCATTGCTGCTTCCAAGTCCTTCCGGCAGAACATCTCGCAGAGGATTGCCATGTCATGGTAGACCCTACGAGATGGTCATAAGTCGGCCACATATGTCCCAGTGATTCTTTGCTTACACTTGATGTTGCTGGGAGCCGTGAATATTTATTATGTTTCCCATGTTGAAACATAAAGAGTAGAGACGATTACGAGCATCCCAGTCTTCCGCCGGTTCCGACACAGGGAAGTGTTGTTTGTATAAGTGTATGTAAGCTTCTTTGCTAAGCCTATGTCTCGGTGCTCTCCAGTTTCCTACATCGTACTCGTTATGACCGTAGAATGAGCAGGCATCAAAGATAAAAGCATGTCCGGTCTTAGCATCCATGGCAGTATTACCATCCCAGCAGTCACCGTGGATTAACGAGGGCTTCAGTACTCTACCTTCGGCCTGGAGTGGGAGAAGGAGGCGAGGCACGACTTTCCTCAATGTGAGCTCGCATACCACCTCAAACTCGGACCATTTGAGATAATGCTTGACCAGTTCCATAATGTGTCCGAGATGTCGTGAGAACATAGCACACCACGAATCGTTCCATTGGTTTACGGCCTGGGCGATTGTCCCGTGGTACGTCTGGATATGGAAACCAAACTTGCCAGTTGGTGATTGCGAGCGAACGTGCATATCTGCTAAACGAGGGGCCAATTCATCCGATTCCGCGGGCTACTGTTCGTCAGAGCGCTCAATGGCACAGGTTTTCTAGCATACCTGTTTACCGATGCCGCGAAACTCGGTAAGGAGGAAGTAGGTGTCTGGACCATCCCATTCGAACCTCCCCCAAGCATAAGGTTCGGGCACAAATCCTGGCGAAACCATATAGATGGCCTTCAATGATTCAAACTCTCCTATACACATATCTCGTCCAGTCTCTTCAAGAGAGACTACCTATGCTCTGATCAGTTTTCAGCCTCAAATGGAACCTTTTCAAGTACCTTCAGGAAGTAATTCGCAATTTCCTTTGTTGGGAGTTGAGCTACAATCTTCGCTGTTTTCCCATAGATGGAATTGCCATAGCCAAAGGCTCGAAGCACTTTGGTGTTAGGGACTGGAAATGCCGAGTTGAGAATCAGTTTAATCTAAGCTAGTGACTAATACCATCTCATCAGGCTTATGCACCTTTGATTACGCCCTCGTTAACCTCATATGCCCCGCCCGCTGTAGGCTGCTCAATTGGAACCGTTGGTATTTCTTCAATCCCCCGCTGTGCATCCTCCTCAGACGGAAGCGCTAGGCCGATGTGCAAGGCCGGCTCATTAACGTCATTGTTTTTGTAGCTTTTGGTTGGTGGTTTGACGTCAGCATCATGGCATCATAAGTCTGTTTCATGGACGTACCTCAAAACCGAGATCGCCCCGGGTTCGAACATTATTGGTAGCGGGTTATCAATTGGCAAGCCAATCCACCGCTTCGTAAAACAGCGAAGGATGAGGCCATGTGCGACCTGTAGTGCTATCTGTTAGCCGCTGTGGGTGAAGCTGGGGAAATAGAATAGATGGAATAATGGGGGTGAGAGCGTACAAGAAGGACATCAGCGGGTTTCTCCCCATACATGTAAGGCTGCTGGATCTCTTTGATTTGTGAGATAAGCCTGTCCAGTCGCTCGGTAATCTGGTCTCTTGATCTTTATGGTATGAGAAACAGGTTATCACCTAGACCAGGGCAACATACTCTCCGCCCTCACATCCATCTGTCCAGACATCCCACTTCCTTTCCTTGTCTTGACCCCTCTCCTGCCTCAAAAGTCCGATTTCGTGGTTTGTGAGCCCTTCGTAATCGCCATAATCCCACTCCGCAATGTCCTCGGTGTGGGTAAGCTTCCCTTCGATGAGATCGGAGTTGGGCCCCAGCAATAGCTTTAAGGTCTGCTTGGCCCTCTTCCTCGGGCTGACAAAGATGCGCTTGAAGCGGCGTGGATCGAGGAGTTTGCCAGGTCCGACGAGTATCGCAGCCGCCGAGGAAACCTGAGCAGCGCCTGTTGGGTTCAGCTCGATCTCTGTAGTCCCCGTGGAACGGCCTATCTTGGCCCATTCGGTTTCTCCTACCAGACGCGCATCGTCAACAAGTTGTTTATTAGATAGTTTGAGCCCAAGTCCTTCTTGAGTATAACCAGATAGAGGACTCACCATGGCGGAAAAGGAATACACGGGGTGTCAAGGCGTTTTGGGCAGACATGATGATGGTGAATTAAGAATGGATTCAGTCTCAACCTCATATTGAAAATTCGGACACGCGGCATTGGCTGCAGCATGTTGCGAAGTGCCTGGAGGCCTTAGGCACCTCGCGACTAAACATAGTATTGGGGCTGGCTCCAAACTGTGTGGCTTTTCAATTGTAACGTTCCACGTCTCACTTGTGGCTATATATATGGCAACCCCAGTGCATTTGGCTTCAACGTGTCTGTTCTAATTGTCTTTTAAAGTAGAATTCGAGTTGCCCAACGGATTTCAGTATTGTCACCTAGCAGGAACCAACAGTTGTGTATTGTTTGAGAGTTTGCATTGATTTCACAGTCTGTATTGATCGAGCGTGAAATTTGAACATTGGAACTGAAGTAAGAATGCAGCATCTGGTATCTTGGGATTGATATGATATGCGCTCCCCAACTTCCCTCAAACCGAAGCTTCTAGATGCTCAACGCTTTTGCTTCGAGGGCGCATAAGCTGACAACCGTGCCAACGGGAGACGTATTTGACGAAGGCGATCAAAGAGGGGGTATCATGATGAGGTCGACAGGGACCAAGAGAGTTTGTAAGCGCTGAAAACGCAAATGGAAGAGCACCGGGACTGGTGGACGGCGACGGTGTTGAGAGGTGGCGGGAAGATGCAGGACGAAAGAGGAAGAGTATCAGGAATTGCAAGGCAGGAATGGGCGGTGGCAAGCTGATGCTCAGCAAATTTCTCCAACCGTGAACGGCAGGCAAAGAGTTTTAACCCTAATGTTTTCTGCGAGTCTTTCGCGCATCGACAATAACAACTGGCGTTCGGGTCCGGCGAGTCCTCCTATGACCACGTACATTAGACTCATCAATATCTTCACTCGACTCAAGTGGAAGCGATGTATCTTCTGACGATTGCGGCGGAGTTGTTAGAGGGAATGTTAGGCCATCGGGCGAACTGTATCCATTGTTCGCAGTGAAAGCTTGTATGAAGGGATCATTTTCGTTGTTTGCCGGGAAAATTGCATACGGCGAAGCGTACACACTGTTTGCAGCGGGAATTTGCACAAAGCTCTCATCCTGATTGTACTCCTGGAAACTGGCAGAAGGCGGATCGTATACGTTGTCCACAGCGGGGATTTGCACAGAGGAGTCATACTGATTGCTGTCTTGGAAACTGGCGGAAGGCAGAGCGTACACACTGTCCGCAGCAGCAATTTGCACCAAATATTCATCCTGATTGTACTCCTGGAAACTGGCGGAAGGGGGAGCATTTGCTCCTCCGCTGGGGTATTCTTGTACGCTTTTGGCTCTGCTGTTGCGTCCGCGCGACGATGAGTCTTTGCGTTTCTGACTACTGCTTCTTGCGGAATCATCTAACGAAGGCGGCGGGCGGGACTTGGCCAGCTGGGAGGCCGTCTGCCTACTCTCCTCGAGGAGGCTGTTCAATGAGTTTCGAATCTTGTTCAGGCGCTCGTCCTTGCCCCAATCGATGATGTTCAAGGCGTGCTTGCGGAACTCTATGTGATCACGGGGCTTCTGAAGCAAGAAACTATCGACATGTTTCATGTAGTAGTCAAGCTCATTATGCTTCCAAGAGACGTAGAGTCGCGCTTCCGTACCGTTCATGGCAATGCAAAATGCGGCACTATCAATCGGCTGGACCTTCTTGCTCTTGCACTGTCTCAGGCGGCGATTGAGGCTTTCAGCAATATTGACACAGGATGTAGAGCCGCCGAGACATTGATTCGTTGCCACCCACAAACTCCCAGACCCTCCCGGACCATCGGCCTTGAACTCGATGACAAAGAAGGGATATATCAAGTCCTGAGTGTTGGCTACCATCTCATTTGCCATAGTGCGAAGTTGGGCTTGCTGCTGGGGAAATGCTCCAAGGCTGTTGTATCCGTAAAGCATATCAGGATAAGGAGTGCTAACTTTGAGCTTCGATCCGACATCAGGGACAGCGCGTTTGGCCATTGGATTTTTGTCGATGCGTTTGAGACTATCCGATGATTTGGGATTAGGGAAGATACTAGCCTTAAAATAATTTTCCACAGCGGGTTCTGCGCTGCCCATCCGGAGGTCATACAAATCCGTATCTTGCCTTAGTTGATCTGACGATGGGCCTGGCGAATCACGGTCCCTGCGTACGCGACTAATAAGATCGGCAATGTCTTTCGGGAATTCCTCGTAGTCAGGGCGCAGATAGATATTGTTTTCAGCCAAGTTATTCCGTCGATAATAGGGGTCCTCAACAAGGCTCTTTCGACCTGAACCAGTAGAGGCACCACTCACATCCGATGGTGCGACTGATGGGCCGTACCAAGACACTTGTGCGTCGTCCTCCGCATCTGCTCGGTATGAACGTGACCTAGTAGAAGCAGGTGTCGGTGGCAGAGCGAATCCATCAGCATCCCGTCTGTACTCCATATTCGGCGCCGATTTTGTAAGTCTCCTAGGGATAGTGTCGCCGTCTGAGTGACCAAGAAAAGTATCCGACCGACAGTGTCTTTCTCGGTAGGATTCTGATCCTGAAGCAGACTCGACCCACTGGGTAACAAAACTATCGACAGACTCAGGGCGGTATCTTTTCGGAGCAGGACTCGAAGGGAGCGGGTCGACAAGGTCTTCGAGGAATGATGCGTGTGGACGCTTGAGAGGGAGAGGCTTTGGCTGTCGCTGTACAGTCTGCACGAACTTCTCCATTAGTCGTTGACTAGTATGAGGGGATATTGACATACCTTGGCCTCCTGCTCTGCTTCCTTGGTCTCAATTCGGAGTCGCTTCGTCGTGCCAGGCCGTGGTGAGGAGAGGTCAGGCTCGTCGAAATCTGCGAATGAGCGTTTTGGAGGTATTGGACGAGGTGACCTCGATTCTGTCGAAGAATCGCCTGGCATTTCAAGACAACCTCGAAGAGTTACCGTGTATCTATTTTAGAAGGGTCGCGAGGGGTCGGGCAACTTGATGGTTGATGTTGGGTGAGGAGGGTCGGCAGGCTGATGGCCAAAATTTCAGAAACAGGTGTGTCGCATCCAAGGCGCGGTGATTAGCCGGCCGATTTGATTTGCTCGCGTACGGCGATTAAGTGCCCGCTTTGCATGGGGCGATTTTTGGCAGGGTGCTGTATACTCAAAACCCAATCAATCGATGGGAATTTGGTCGGTCGGACACGAGGATGTTTTTGCTGCACTGCTACGTAGTAAGCGCCCTCGTTACAGTAGCTTTTGGCGGAATGAGTCATGATTTGTGGCATAATTCGCTACAGAAGCCAATCGGAAATCAATACGATCGGCCCGAGGAAAACGAGGGGTTCGATCTAAAACCCCCGCTTTCTGCAGGAGGCAACAAATTCTCAATACTGTAAAAAGTAATTCTATTGGCGGGGAACTAACCAAAAGTCTGACCCCTGCTGACAAAATTCTTGCGCCTGCGCGCACTACTATCCCCCCCCTGGGCTAAAGGTTATTTGGTGGGCCGAGTAAGAACGGTGTGTAGGTATTGGTAGGATTCCTTGTCTGTAGCGCTGCACAGGGCAAAATATGGTCTGTGTATCAAATCTAGGGTCGCTATAGAAGGTTCAAGAAGACTTTGGGCAGTGGGGCCTCTGAATTCCAGCGTTTTCTATTCGATAAATCCCTTGTCAGATACCCTGGAAAAGGTCCCAAATAACCTTTAGCCCGGGGGGGGATAGTATCAGCAAAAACCGAGCCGCATTCCAAGCCTCCCCATCTTTGCCAGGGATGATACTGTCTGGGGATTGGCCAACGTTGGCTAACCAACAGAACAAGTAATACGGAGCTCAAATTGCGCCGTCAGGACCATGCAGCGGGCGGCTGGAACGGCAATTAGGAAATGGGTCGATGGTAATGTCGACCCCACCAGTTCAAATCACCCCACACCCTCCAACAGCATAGGGAACGACTGCCAATCAAGTCTGTGTACCGGCTTGCTCCCACTCAAACATGTAGCATGAGGTGCATGATGCATTCAGAACCCTCCGATGCACGCCAAGCAAATGACTCACTATTTGAGAAGGGATTTCACTGCGGATGTAACTGTCTATTCCCCGGCGTCCACTGGTCTTCTGTGACACGGTTTCTGGCGGGGTTGGTTAGCGACAAGCTACGCTCGGGCTGAGTGCGGCTGTGCCGGGGGGGGGCATTTGATTCGCACCTTTTGTATCATATTTGGTATTGGCTCTCAATTCTTGACCTGATGACTAGGTAATGTTCGAAAACGCTCGAATCCGATCAATGGCCTCGCAAGGCTCCGGGTGTTAATTCCAGGTATATAATGCGACCGAATCTCTCGCCAGTTGTCTTTTCTTCTGCAATCCCCGCACATCATTCTCTAGCGACGAGGTCTCTAGCCGCTCAAGCCTCTATTTGTTACATCGCCCTACAGCTCCAGCTTGAATACAAGTCATCATGGGTGCTTGTGGATTTTGAGCGGTCGGAGATCTCGAAGGGGCTGTCAGTCCTACAGGAGATCACGCCGAATCTGAAGCGAAAGCGTCTACATTCAAATAAGGAAACGGAGGTACCTTGCGGGTATTTGTTTGGTTCTGTTACCTGTCAATAGACCGATTTAGATAAACGCATTCATTCATTACCTTCAATTATATGGAACGTATAAAAAATTTGGTTGTTGCAGCGCACGCGGCTCCAGTTCTCCATACGCTTGGGCCACCACAATCACGCGTCGTGCAACTACTCTGGGCGTGGCGGAAACAGCGGTCTGGAGCGCCTTGTACAGTACATTGTAGGCAGTTGTTTACTAATATCCGGGTAGCCGTAACGAGTACTTAACCTTCCACTTCACATCCAGTCTGCAGCCTCGAGACGAACAATACCGAAGCAGCTCATCAACAATCAACCCATAGTGAAATGGTCGTCGTACGCAAATGGGGCGAGGACCACATCAGCAAGTCCCTCAAGCAAATTGATTCAAACACTTGGCTCATTGGTGGTCTCGTGCTCCATCGATCTCTCCATCCTTCCGATGCGGCCACCTGGAATGACGACGGTGATAATTCAAGCTACACACTGACGGACGCACCTACCCCCCTACTTGCCGCCACTACACCGCCCGACAGTCCCTACATCAAGCTGGTCCATGAGGCTGGCGATGCCTCAGCCGTCTGGTCTGTGGGAAATAATGCCTTCTGCAAAGTCAGGTACATCGACGAGGGAGTCACGCCTGAATCAGTCACCCTGAACTTTGTCCGAGATCAACGACCCAGCTTCGGGACACCGAAGGTTCTACATCATGCCTTCGGTAATGACCGATCCTACCTCTTTCTCCAGAGAGTCATAGGTCGGACCCTAGACGCTGCCTGGCCAAGTCTGAATGAATACTGGCAACGCCACTACGTGAACGCTGTGGTAAACGTCTGCAAGGAAATGGCAGAGTGGAAGGGGCATAGGCTTGGCGGCGTGGACGGTCAAAACATACCCGAATACTACCTTGTCACGCCTCCAGGCGGCAACGACTTTAGCTCGGTAAATCTTGAAGCAGGATGTAAGGCGATGGGTATGGACTGCTCAAGCTTCGTCTTCTATCATGCTGATCTCGGACCTACGAATATTATTGTGGAGGATAAGCCGAGTTCAGGAAGGGTCGGGATCATTGACTTCGAAATTTCCGGTTACTTTCCTCGGGGCTGGATCAGGACCAAATTTCGACTCTCCCCCGGGATGGACCTATCTGCTTCAGCCACTGATAACCAGACCTGGTGGAGAGCAGAAGTTCAAAAAATGCTTGGAGCAGATGGTTTTGAAGATTACGCACAGCTTTGGATGGAGTGGCGAGGATACAAACCGCCCCAACCCTGAGTCGAGAATCTAGAGTACTTGTGTTGCCTTTGTTTACTTGTTCGCTTTCAGATAGACCAGTCACTGCTCCTAATTATCTTATTGAGTCAATCTCACTATTGCTAGATGAGTGCCTGTTATTTGGAAGTCTGGCAAAACTTCTACAATTTATCTTCTATAGTGCCTGGATTCCCTTGAAGGATTGCTAAACTTGAAAAACTGCAGCCCTATCCGTCGTCCGCTCGTTCTATCCCATCTGCTTCCAGGCTTAATTGATCTTTCGGGTGATTTCAACAGCTAGGGACAGTTTACTTCAGAGGCTAAAACCAATAGAGAGACACCTTACCTTGTCCGCATATCAAGCTGAAGTGGCAAGCCGAGCACCGCAGGTGCTTCCATCTGCCAACGTCCCCTCGCAGGTTTCCTTGCCCGTCATATTGTTATATGCACATTTTGGGCACTTTAACGAGTCGACAAGCTCGATATAGATAAAGGTTGCCATTGCGAATACTAGGAGGGCAATGAGGAGTGATGGCGGTGGGCGAGGGTGGGAGGTACCGTTGTGGAAGAAGAGGGATGAGGCCTGGTTGGATTGGGACTTGATACTGCGAGATAAGTAGGCCTCTTATAGTGGTCAAATTCAAGGTTGCACAGAAACCGCGACCCCGCTTTGTAGGCAGCAGTGGCAATGATAAGAGAGTGTCTTCCATTGGCGGAGTACTTCCCCACGATGGATGGTGTCACCAATCCGGGTGATGTTCCCCGACTAGTTTTGGGGCCCGAGCCGGAAACTTCATGCCCAAACCACTCGGTCAAAGAAGGTTGACTCGTGTGCAAAGGCGCCATGAAAAACCAACGCGATACCGTACCTCCCGTATATGTAGAGATTATCGTGCAGCTGTTCCTGATCATACACAAATTTTCCACAAGTCGTGACGCTCGCATCCAAATCCTGGTGGACCGCTAGCACGTGATGATCGACCAAGTCCCAGCAGGGATAACGCGGAATCTCGCTTAGACTTTTGATGAAGCTGTGAACACTTACGATCACGCTGCCACAGACTGGTGGCGGCGGTCGACCGACTATGCCCACGAAGCTTTTGAGCTCCTCTATACCTCTTGGCACCTGATGCAAGTCTCTTGGCTTCATCTGCCTTCCTCGCGTAGACGCAATATCTTCCGTCGATGACCCAGGAATATGGAGCCTGTTGAAGATCCTCACGATATCCGGCCCGCATTGTTGCATCGCACCCAGAGTTCGAGCATGGCTTAAAGCGCGGACTCACAGGAAGAAGCTCTTCCCATGGCAGCCACTCGGCGTCGAGAATCCGGGGCCGGACAGCTGGACAGCTCTAGTTAAGCACCGAAACGATCAGCCGCCTTGGCAGCAGCAATACGAATGGCTTGATGCTCGGTACAAGTACTTACACAACCGAGAGACAGTCGCCGTGAGGCGTATCAAGCAGCGGGCCGCTTATCACAGGCGGGGAAGACGGTTGGCCCATGCTATCGAAGCGGAGGAAGAAGAAGAGCCGCCTCTAGCCCCCCTACCCCCCCTCTTGGTCACCCTTCGCTCCCAAGAAGCGCCAAACCGAACATATACAACCACGATACACAGAGGGTGGAGGCACAAGGCAGAATTTGTTGGGTTTTGTGAGGCGATGCGGAAGCTATGCCAGTAATTTGAAGGCCCGGATGTAGAGTGATGGGCCATCTGGGGAAGGAGGAACAGGCAATTTCATAGGCGAGGCCTTTATTTTGGCTACAAGGGAATTGGGAAACTGTATGATACAATGATACCAGGACGTCAATGAGCATATATAATAGACCAGTTGTTCCAAGAAAAAGACGTTGCGCCTCATGTCTTCTTTCGATGTCAACCTCCCTACTTCTTTTTGCGGTGTTTCACATATAAATCTGATTTCTCCATCCTCCGCCTTGAACGTCGCTTCCCTCCACCGTGCCTGCTCCCGAGTCCGGTCCGGTATATGGAAGGACAAGACTCTTTCCAGACGTTCGTCTCAGCAGATGCAAAGAGACAAGTAGGCACAGAGCTTGAGCTGCTACCTGTCCACATGCGGGAGGCCTACTCGCCTCTAGGCCATATCATGTTCCAACGCATGCATATGGCGGGCTGGGTTCTGCCCGGGAACTTGCGGAAGATCCACTCCCAAGACTTGCCCTCCTTCTTGTATGCCAGCAAGCGCTGCTCGCCCAGCTCTGACCATCGGCTCTGCCTACTCGTGCTCAAACGGCCCTGCTCGGCATCGCTTGAATCTCGATTGTTGCTGCTGAAGTCCGGATCGCCATCACTTGAATCGTCATCATCATCGCTGCTTGACGGCTCGACCTTCTCCGTTGCAGTAGCCCAACGTCAATGAAGCAGTGGCCCCTCTTCAAGTTCAAGAACGACCGGCCCCTGTACGGGGTCGCTTTTTGAATTTTGTTGAACAGCGCACCCGGATGGTACCTTCACTCCGGCTAGGGAGGGCAGCAAAGATATATTCCCACGAGCGGCCTTCGTTCCACATCTGGAGCAGCTTTACATCCTCTTCTTCTGTCCATGGAACCTTGCTCTTCTTTGGCTTCAATGGTGCTTGATGTATCTTGGAATGTGCAGCAGCGTCGTGATTGATGTCCAATGCTGCGGGATTAATCGGTAAGTGAAAGTGTTCCGAGATCGATGGCAGTTTGAACTCAAGATTGTACGTCACATCATCCCCGATCCTAGTTCGTTTGAGGAAGCCTTGGAAGGGCCACTCCTGATACTCAGCAACTGGTACCGCCTCTGATGCCGTAGACGGGCTCCGAGAAGTTCGCGAGGCATAGTGGTGGCTTTTATCGACGAAGGTCGACGGATGAGCGTGATCAACCTGAGGCTGCGCGTCGTCAATCTCAGGTGTGGCGGTCGATAGCGCCACAAGGGGGCCAGGCTGTCCGAGGTGGAGCTCTGGGGTGTGCCTGCGGCAGGTGGTTGGAGTCGCGGCAGGCGCTGCGCGTCGCTTTCGTCGCTTTGCAGGTCGTGGGTCCTCGTCGCTTGTATCGCAGGCGTTGTGATTACTATCGGTGTTCGCGGAATGGTGGGTGTCGCTGCTGATCTCTGTATGCGCATCTTGGTACCCTCGCTTCCGCGTCGCAAGCTCCAGCGCCGGGCCAGCTGGGGCAGAGGAGCTTCGAGAAGCTCGTGACGCATGGCAGTGCTCGTCTCTGATCGGAGTTGCTGAATGGCTGAGAAGAACCTCACGCTGTACTTGGCTTAAGGTATGGGGAGAAGACGCTGTTCGAGATGTATTCCATTAGCAACCTGTTCGTCAAGATTTCCAAAACGGGACATTCAGTTACCTTTAAGCTCAGCAACTAACATAGGGCTGAGTGAGATTCTCAATTGATCTTCAGTGATCCAGGCGCGGTTGTTGAGATCGAACGCATCGACCAGGTACTCGAATAATTTTCTGCCTTTGTGCAGGCTAGAGCGCATGCCGTGAACTCGGATGTCCATATCTGTCTGTAGAGCCAAGTTTTGAGAGGATAGTTCGCAAGTCGGCCATGGCATCGATATCTGTACGTCGTCTTCGTTCAACCAAGAATCCGACCTGTTTGGATGTTCGCCCCATACAACTCGGTACTGGGTTGTTTTTGTCTGGCGTCCAGGGAGCTGCCGGGCTCGTACACCGCGCAGTCGAAAACGGTGCTTGTCGATCTCATCGATCTCGGGTTGCGTGGCTGGCAGAGCCTCGGTGGCTTCCCTGTCTCTGGGTTCGTCCGCGACGTCGACCTCGACCAAGTCCTGCTGATCACCCTCACCCTCACCCACCGCTGGCTGCCCGAGCTCTTCCGTCTGTAGTGCAAGCTCCTCCTGCTGCCGCATCGCTACGCCTCCCCCTTCCACCACCACCTCGGTCTCCAGCTGCTCCCACTCCTCAAGGCCCTGAGCTGTGCCATGTCGAGAGATATTTTGCAGCTCTTCCGGTCTGCTACCGGTAGTTTCGGTGTGTTCTCGACTCTGGATCTCGCTCTGTGGTGCCTCGACCGAGCGAGGACTTGGGGAGGTAGGCGTGCCGGCCGATGATGACTCCACTCGTTGCTCTTCTAAAGCCAACCCTAGTTCTTTCTCCAGTTCAGCCGTGTCCTCATCAGTCCATCCATCATCGCCGCTGTCGAAAGGCATGGGGAGGGAGTAGGGTGCAGGCTCTACCGACACGCTCCGAGCGATACTACCGACACCCTGCTGGTTGGTCTGATCTTGCTGTGGCGTGGAGGATAGGGGAGGAGTCTGGGGTTGGGCTTGCGCGGGAGCAGAAGGTGTGCTGTGCTGCTCGTGAGGCCCAAGTCCCGGAGCTGGCTCCTCAATATAGCGGCCCTCCTCAACGTCATACCATGGACCGGATGTATCAATGGACTCTGTCGGCATTGAGGCGAGTACTGAGGTTGCGAAGGTGTCGTGCAGACTCGTGTCCCGTTCAATACGCCCGGTGTTGACTTCACCGAAAGTGCCTTCGGGCTGAACCCCAGCATCTGCCTCATCTGGGTCGTCGTCGTTATCGAGAATCACTGGCTGATCTGCATATAATTAGCGGGGCCGCTTCTGAGTACAAATGCTAGCCGGTGTACCTACCTCGACTCCCACCCTGACTTTTACTCGACCCTAGTTGCGTTCGGTCGACTGGCAGTCCAGCCCTGTGAAGAGCCGGCTGCTCCAGACGTTGAAGGGCAAACCCGGTCTTCGAGGCCTCAGTCGAGATCTTCGGACGCAGAGCAGCCCCAGAGAGCTCCTTGAGAGATGGAAAATCGTCGTCTGATTCATCGTCATTATCAGCAAGAGCGTGTTTGTAATCTAGATTAACAAATCAGAACGATTCACTTTCGGTGTAGCTTGTCCACGTACCTTTAGCTCTCGTTACCGTGTTTCTATCTGCCTCAATTTGACTTGAACGGGAAGGAGCAGCCGCAGGTCTGTATATATTTTTCTGGCTGCCGCTGGCGCTGAGTGAACAGATTGAACCGCTGGGTTCAGAAGACCAGGGAGTATTTCTGTTGCAGAATGGCAGGTTTGATGGGGGAAATGTAAATTGAACAACTTGTGTGCTCTCAAGGGCAGCCATCACGAAACAAAGTAGGCAGAGGAGAAAACCAGTTTGGGCGTGTGTGGATGTTCAGCGAGGGAAATTCAGCGGCTTAAGTGTTAATCTGTGAGCGCCTGCTTGTTGGAATTGGACTGCTCGTCCACACATCAGTTTGCCGCTCGCAACTGCCGCATGCTGTCCTGAAATCAACCTGATCCTGCGCATGAAATCTCAGCCCCTCCAGGCTCCTGCCAGGACTCATTCATCATACAATCCCCAGCGTCCCTCGGCTTCACCGAAGATCGAGAAATCGGCCTGTGATCAGTCCAATCCTGCTCGAAATCCAATCCACCACACCCATCCGGTAGAGCTTGCGGTCATCTCTGCGTAGCTGAGCCCGAACGACCTTCCCTTTGCAGAATTGAGACTCCGCGGCGTGGATTGTGCCGTGCCCGTTCTGGCAGTGCGTCCGGTCCTCCCACAGCAGCGCCCTGGAGCCAAAGGATCCTCGGAACAGCCTTCAATCACCAGATCCATCCTTCCAATATGCAACGACTGCGGATCGAGCTCCTTCCGAGGTCGTATGATCTGCCTCCCCGCCATCTTCCACGTCAGCCTGCCTGCTTGTGACCCATTCCCCCACCGCCGGCGTTTCGTATTCGGTCCGTAGGATGCTCAGCAGAGGCTGCGATGCTGCCATTGTCATGCAGATTGTCATCTGCCACAGCCACGTTGGGCAGAAATCGGTCCTTCTCGTCACAGATCAGCCCAGATCAAGGCATACAGCGCATGCCGTCGTCTCACCGACACAAGGGAGCTCACCGAGACCCCTCCCCCGACGCGTAATCCCACGGCGCAGCCAGGCAGAAGCTAGCCACGTCGTCGTGAGGCATTTCTTCCATTGGCCAGGTCATATCGCATGAAAGGAATGCCAAGGGCAAGCCTCCACTGTCGCGGTCACCGAGGGAGGCACTGCCGTGGGGACTGTGATGGTGCGACGGCGGGAAGAGGGTAGCGAGCTGAGCTCACGCTCGTATCTCGGGCAATGCGATGCCATCCAGAGGAATGATCGCCGTCGCGATAGTCGCGAGCATCGAATCCAGAGTGGCAGATCGAGGAGGATCGAGGGTTCTGGCTTCAAACCGGCCGTGCCGTCAAGGCTTTTCAGCTGCGGCGGGCCTGCGGCGGGGCGTTCTGAGTGGGTCTTAGGTTGGGAGGGGTTCGATGGCGCATGACGGGGTCAAACGGCCGAGCGAGGGGTGTTGGGAAAGGATTGAAGAAGAAGATGGTCGAGCAGCGGGGAGCGCGCGACTTTTATAGACGTTGAAAGCGGCGGCTGGCCCGTGCACGCGCCTTGCCCGAAGCAGCGGGTCGCTAAACCCGGGGGGGCAAACCGCAGTACTGAGATAATATAATTAATTTAATATAATTAATTTAATATAATTAATTTAATATAATTAATTTAATATAATTAATTTTTTTATATTATAATTTTTAATTTTCTTAAGAATTATCTTTTTTATAATCTTTATCTTATATAGACTATATAGACTTATTAAACTTAATCTATAAGCTACTATTAGGTCTAGTTTAGAGTTAAATACTATCTTATAGATAATAACTTTTAGATATTTACTTAAGAGTACTCGCCTTTTTAGATATTTACTAGACTATTACTAGCTCTTAGCTAAAGGTCCTAGACTTAATCCGCGAGCTACTATTAACTATAGCCCTAGGTTAGACGCCCTCTTATAAATTATTATCCTTAACTCAAAGGTATTCTTAGCTCGATTTCGTTATTTCCGAGTAATTAACTTATTTATAATAAAATATCTTATACTCTATTTACTCCCTTCGACCTTTAATGTATTCCTTACTCGTTTATATATATGAAACTAATATAAGATTATTTTCTAGTAAATTAGTAACACAAATACTACTTTAATAAAAAACTTTATATAAGTTTATAGATTTTTAAAGATATACTTAAAATACTAGAATAAAAAAGTTATAATAAAACTTATCTAATACTAGATACTTATTACTTTATTTAAAAACTTTTAAATAGTTTATATAACTTCCTAGAATAAATATAATATTAGATTTATATATAAGGCAAATATAATAAATAATATAACTATTACTATAGTAAACGATGAGACGGCAAGCCCGCATCGGGCAAGGCGCGCGCACGAGCCAGACGCCGCTCTCGGTTGGTTTGTGCAGGACCCTCTCCTCGCGCCAGAGCCCGTCTTCAGCCGACCAACCACATACTTGGCAATATAATCTGATCGCAATCGAAGTTGCAAATAATAGTTGAGCGCAAAACGCCGCCCGTGCCGGTATGTTCGTTAGCTGCGCCGCGGAGATGAGATCTCTGAAAGTTGGCGCCCTATTATCTGATTATAGGTTGCGACCTTTCTCCTTTAGTAGAGGCTTGCATGCGGGAATTCTTTTACTGGCTTACATCTACAGCCTTGCCATTACTCCCTCTTCAGCCGGGCGAAAAAGAAAAATCTGTCCACAGCTGGTGCTGCATCAAGGGGGAAAGTTCCGAAATCCAATAATAAGGTCTTGAGGGAGCGTTCTTCATTTAGACAGATATCACGTCGCCCTCAGACCACTGCTTAATAAGACGTGCAGTCAGCAGACCAAGTCATGGTCAATGTCTCGCAAATTGTCTTTTGTAGATGTTAAGGCGGTAACTAGATGCGCGGATGTTAGAGGGGATTCTGCAGCTGCATAGCCTCCTCAAATTCCTATAGGCAGAGTGACGGCAAGGTCCCAGTCAAGAATACGAAGGGGCGGCCTAGGTTGTGGAGGAGCACAAACCCCCGGAGCTTCCTCCGGTACTCGTCAGTAGCAGTAAACGTGAGATGACACTCGTCGACGATCACCCGGTCTATCTCCCCCGGACACGCAGCCCACAGACGACTGTGGTAGACGAAGATATTCCTAAAGACTTGGCGAGTATTACACCACTTGATCGTTGCAATTTCCGTTCCTCGGCCAGGGAGGCCGCCCGTGAAATGAATACACAAGAACAGCTTCTGCTTAAAGGCCTCGACGAGTTGCAAGTATTTGGCACAACGGCTTTGGGACTACTGGTTATTGTGCATTAAACCCCTGCTCTTGCTAGCCCACGCTCGCCGGTGCAGATGCTTGAACGAGTGGTGGAGTCCGTTGTCGGGCTCTTGCAAGAATGACTAGCCTAGTCGGCGTTCGGCTATATTATCCACAATGCGGCTCAAGTTAATCGCTGGCTCCCAGCCAAACATGAGCTCTTGAAGCTGCTCCTAGCATTCACGCACAGTCGGCCAGACCATCTCGCGGAATACCGTTATAGTGGGCTACTGATTATATAGCTATAACGTCTCCTTGTCTGCCGACCAGCTAATATTGCCTCGGGAGCCTTCTTTACGGGCAATCGTACGGCCGTACCGGAGCGTCTCGATTAGGCACCCCATAGGATGACACCCTCCTCGGCATAGGTATTTGTCTCGGATCTGTCGGAAGCGCTGGGTTTGGTCTTTATACGATGTTTTTGCTGGCCACTTAAGGACTTCCCATCTCTCTCCTGACAATGCATATTCTAATATAAGCAGACGTCCTATCCAGATGAATCCGGCGAGCATTGGGTAAAGAGATACGCGGTCCAGTATATGAGAGAATGCTAATGGATGCCAAAGACCCTTACAAAATACATTAGGGGGGAGTGCCAGGGCATCTACTTTGTTGGTGGGCCAACTAGTCATGGCCCAAGCTCCTCCTGTACTTAGCTTCGCGAGCTCTCTAGCTCTTCTTCCTTCTTCGTGATTAATCTAATTCATGAGCCTTAGACCTTGCTCGAGCTCTCCCTTGACAGGGAGCTGGCGATATTGCCCGTAAGAGAAGTGTCGATCAGGAACGAGCAGCTCAACTGGAAAAGCCATTCAGAAAGCTGCTGCTAGACGTCTCCTGATAGCATATAAAGGGGGTCAGCTTGATTCAGATCCGCTGGCTGTTAGCTAAGCTCTAAGAGAGCACTCCAGATCAAGTTCATAATAGAGCTTTATAGCTCGTTATATTAAATCCCGTAGATCTCGTTACAGAGAGTTAGTATTATTACCCATATTCGAAAGACAAAACTGAGAAAGCGCTTCTACTACGACCGATACCGTTAATTTGTTACTAGTCTCTACAACGGTTAAAAAGGTTTAGGGTAAAACCGGTACTAGTAATACTACTTAAGCTAGCATTTAACTACATATAGAGTACTCGCTAACGTAATCTCGTAGCGATCGAAGACTTGATCCAAGAGTCGTAGAAGCTATCAGATCTTGATCTTATTTACGAGAGTACTAGTTACGGTTTCTCCCGCCCAGAAGCTAAGGGCGAAATCTTGTATCGAATAGTCGTCTAGCTAACAAGAAGCCGCGGTAATAACGTCTAGTGGACGTCCTCTAAACTACTCGGGCTACCGTGTATACCGTAGCCAGGGTATGGTCTCGTCCTCCTTGATCTCTACATCGTACACAATGCTATCCTGCTCTAATTACTCTAACCGGTGCCGCTCTTATTCCTCAAGACTCTCGAGTAGGGTCGCGCTCTCTACATCTACTGGCGTGTGTTTTGGCAGCAAGTCGAACTTGCCTAAGTCCTGATCTATTACAAGGGACATAATCCAATAGCGGGCCCGGGCACTTGGCTTGTACTAGCTCTGGAGGCGGACCCGGCTAATTTTCGTCTGATTAACTAGGTATATGAGGCCGTGAATAGCGTTTAAATATGCACTCACTATTTTCCTCGAGACTAACAGAAAGCGATAGTAGCTATAAGAGTAGCTATCGTATACTGGCGCGAAGTCAAGTGCGGCTAACTAATCCTGTAATAGCTCGAGATCCCGAGCTATATTAACAAGATCTAAAGTCTAATAGAATTCTATAACTAGTCGACGAATAGCCGCTTTTACTTTATAGACTTCGCAGAGGTGCGTATAGAGGCTACTTGGGAAGCAGACCTGCTTATACTAGTGATGATAGAGCACGCGGAACTGAAGGATATATTCAATTATACGTAGGAAGATTACGATACCGAGGCCTAGTAGTACGATAATAGGAAGGCTAAGAGCGCTTAATAGCAATGAATTTATAAGGTGCTAATATGTTTCCATTTCGCCTGATTAACCTATCTCTTTAAGGCAAACACTAGGAGAAGAGACACTATTTATATTAAATTAGATCAGTGAAATAGAACACTTATATACGCGTTTTAAACACGCGTCTCGCGCGCGTTAGACGTGACCTCTATAATAGAGGCTAAGGGACTTCTTGACCTGAGTCGATAAGCCTTCTCCCTCCCTTTAAACCTAATAAGGAGCATAATAGGGGGTCGGGAGCATAAGCGAGATTTAGGGGGCGTAAGCGAGATACGAGTCAAGGGTCACATCGTAGAGCTATTTTCGAATAGGATTAGCTCGCAGGAAATTAGGGGCAAAAATAGTAAACGCTTAATTTCCTAGGTCAGTTTCCAGGTCTGATTCCGGGTCAGATTCCAGGTTAGTTACCTGCCAAGATACCAGCGGGGTAGGATACTAATAGCTGCGCGCCGGGGGGTTGGCGGCGACCGGAGCGCACCCACGCAGTAGTATTCGACCCTGAATACCGGATCATACCAGGTCTGAGGTGTTTTCTATACTAACTAACTTATAACCTTTAATATCGGCTTATCCTAATAAAACAATAATAATAACCTTAATAATATTAACTATTTAGAATTCCGGGTTTCTAGAAATAAGAATAAATTTAACGGGTTTATTTATATTATTTCTTAATTTATTATACTTTAATAATGCTTCTAATTATATTTTTTTTGTAATCCCCTCGAGCCCCTTTTAAAATCCCCCCAAGCCCTTAGTCTTTTCACCGCCCGGTAGTATTTATTAGTAAATAAATCCCCCCTAATCTTAGAGGCACATATTTATAGATAATTAATTAATTTTATAAGTGAGTAATATAAGAGAATATATAAATAAGGCTCTTTTAAATATAGAAGAATCAGCTACTAGAAATAATAACGAGATAGAACTTGGAAATATTATTACTTTAAGACTCTAAAAGTTAAGCTAGTAAGTTATAGCCTTATAATTAAATCCTGGGTTCATATAATAATACAAGAGCATAACGTGGTTAAATATATATTAGGTAAGTGATTGTTTATAAGAGAGACGAGATTATGAAGAGAGCTCTAATTTAAAGTATTATATATAATAACATATAAGAAGTGAAACTATTCACAAAATATTAAAGTCACCTGAACATTCCTCACACCAATGCTACAGCCATGTCCTCTAAGCTTGACAGGACTTCACTTATATACTTGACTCCCCCTAGTTCATCCGTGGTATTTCCCAACGAGAGACAAAACAAAACAACATCCCTAAAACGCTCACCCATTGTAATTGCCGTGCGCTCTGCAAGTCGTTGAAGGTATTCCAATACTTTGACAGAGGAATGGCCGGCCTCTGCTATCATCTGGCTCTTCCACTTCTCCAGGGGCTGCCAGAGTCCAAGTTCCAATAATACCACACCAAGTGAGTAGACGTCATGCGCCATCGAATAACGAGCGGCGGGATTTGTGCCTTGCCTTTGTGGATGTCGGTATATATTGACATCCCAAGCACATGAATTTTGTACATAGTTTGACAAAGTGGAGTCATCTCGACTTTCTTCGAACCCCATTAGCAGGGGTTTTCCAAGCGTCTCTTTGGCGGTGCCCCTACCACAGCCTTGTGAGGCACCTTCCGTCGGCGGCTGTACAAAAACTATATTGCTCGACATCACATTCTTATGTACCCATCCAACGGAGTGGACGTAGAGAATGGCCGCTGCTAGGTCTCTAGCAAATCTAAACCTTTCGTTCAAAGGGTGGGTAGGAGGCAGTAAGATGCTTTTCCCCGGAGTGGACGGATGAGGTCGCTGCCATAGTAAAGCATCCTTCAACGTTTCAAACTTGCGTTCACCGATGCTCTCGCTGCTAACAGTGCTGCGATACAGCAAGCCAAACCGGGCCTCCGTTGGCTCGTGGAAAAAACCACAACATCTCGGAATGAAAGTAACTGACGGATCCGACTTCGCTAGAACTGCCGCTAAGCTTCCAACATTGCCCTGGAGTTGTTCCAAAGCTTCTTGATCATCTTGTATCAGATGATTATAGGGTCGATACTCCACAATTACTTTTTGATCGTATAGACTCGCTTCGGTACGAGAGTTCGCGCTTCCCAGAAATCTTACTTCGGTCCGCTCTACTAATAGATTCTCTATGTTCGTCTTTCGGGCTGCGATTCCTAGTCTAAGAAAGGATTGCATTCGGATTTGAACCACCAGTTGAGAAGGCGTGACAAGTAGATTGTTTGTGCTCACGTTTTCCCCCACCGGGTCCGTCGATGTGCTAGTCGCGGGCGGTTCCCTCTCTGCAATGCCTTGCCTTAACCTCTCCGGTAGGAGGATTAGGCGCAGCCCCAATCGCTGAGTCCACTCAAACAGCTCCCTCTGTAAGCTCTCGTATTCTTTCCTCTGAAACGGCCACCCTATACGATTTGCGATATGGCCATTTCTCCTGCGCTCAATCTTGACTTTCAGAGACTCCACCCGCTCTATAAGTGGCTCGAGGTAGTTTCGAGTACTTTCAAGCAATTCCTGGTCTGCCGCTGACAAGCCGCCATCTGATGCCCGCCTAGTCTGGAAAAACTCTATGATATATTGTAAGACGCTTAGGTCCCATTCGAATCGTTTTGCTAGAGAACTAGATTCAACAGAGAAGGTCCGCTGTGCGTCCAAGAACTTGTATAGCAAGGCCGTACAAGTCACTGCAGTATTGAATGCGTCCATATTTCTTATTTTTCAAGGTTGGTCGTGTTTAGGGCATAAAAGAAGCACATTTCACAGTTATGTAATTCTCCCCGGGTTTGAGCTGTCGGCTGTGACAGTGCAGTCTGCCTTACCGAAATGTGTGGCAAGCCTGGTCTCTGACAACGCATTGTGCCAAGTCTTGGCATTTTGCTTTTCTTAAGACAAGTAGGCATTTTTGGTGGACGAAAATGCCTTAAGTTTACAAAGATTTTCCTCCTATATCCTGATAAAATTTGTTATAAATTAATTCTATATATTATAGCATATAAGTTCTCCTAATTATTTTGGAAGATGAGTCTTCTCAATATTAAGCGCAAAAAATGGATTAATCCGGAAATCGCGGAGCTGAGGTCACGGGGGCTGAGATGGCGGGAATACGATCGCGTGATAGTGTATTCTGCCTTGCCGAAATGTGTGGCAAGCCTGCTTTGTGACAACGTATCATGCCAAGTCTTGGCTTTTTTGCTTTTCTTAAGACTAGTAGGTATTTTTGGTGGACGGAAATGCCTTAAGAACTCCAGCAAAGTTTACAAGGTTTTCCGATATCCTGCTAATTCGTTGCAAATTAATTCTACAAATCCACAACCTATAAGTTCTCCTAGCTACCCTAGAAGATGAGTCTCCTCAATACTAGCGTAATAGATGGATACGCAGAGGTGAGATTAATATTATGGATATAGTGCTACACTGACGTGTAATTTAGGAATTCGAGACCTCACTTTCTCAAAATGATTTGGGGTGCTATGCATCCGAGTTTCAGTTGCCAGTTGAAGATCCAGTAGTTGACGATGACGTGAATCAGCCAGTGCCTCTGTGTTCAATCCTTCTAGGTCTCAATGCTGGTGTCGAAATTGTTGACTTCGCAGATGTGAAACTGGAAAGAGTGCTAGCAATAGGCCGAACAATGACGGTTTATGCCGCCATGTTGAAAGTCTCCAACAAGTCTGTTATCACAAAAAGACTCAACCGCACATTGACGGTTGATGGCAAGGACCGCCAACGTATACTCCAAGATCAGATCCGAGCGGCTATGGTCGAGATTAAGGTCTTGATCGGGCTCCGTTCGCATCCAAATGTTGTCCAACTCCTTGCTCTTGGGCTGGAAAAAGTTACCGTCCCGGAAAAGCACTCACAGTGGTATTTAATCCCCGTTTTACTTCTGGAACCGGCGTGCCCAGACATGCCTACTTTGGCGCATCTCATCTCGCGTTCGCCAATCACATCGTTTGACGCCAAGGCTAGTTATATCTCCGATATATTCTGCGGGCTTGCCGCCATTCATTCATTCGGAATATTCCACAACGACTTAAAACCAAACAATGTTCTGGTCTTCAAGATAGAGTCTAGGGAGCGCGATCACGTGTGCAAACTGTCTGATTTCGGATTAAGCAGTCGAATTGCTTTCGAGACGAAGATGACTAAACTTGGTTTCTGGGATCCACCAGAGCTTCTTCTGCATTTCTCGATTGCTAGCGAATCACAGAATCTACATTCTCCGACCACCGGCGAATCACAGGAGCAGTCAAAACTTGTTACGGAGCTATCGGAGGCCATCGCAGTGCTCGGGGGTCGATCAAACCGTGTTACGGAGGTATCCGAGAGTGTTTTGGCCAGGTCCCAAGCACCGCCAGCTACTGCTGCTTATTCAGATCAAGGGGGTCAGGCGTCGAAACTCGAAACAAAGAAAGCTACCGTGGATGCAAGGACGTCGTCGAAATTCTCGTTAAAAGAAGAAGTGTGTAGATTCAAGTTAGCAGCAATGGATATACAGAACAAAGACTTAGAGAAACTCGGTATTACTTCCCCCGACGAAGCGACCCCAAAATCTATGCCAGGCCAGAGCAACGGCAAAAAATCCAGTTTGGATGGAAGATCTGAAACCAGTACCGAGAGAAAAATGAAGGAGGGAAAGACGTCGTGGGGTAACGGGCGAAATATTCACAATGGGGCTGTCGACGTCTATTCCGCGGGACTTTTGCTTGCATATATCATCATTGGGCAAGATTTTCTTTCTTTTGAGGATAAGTTCAATGAGTCAAGATTTGGGTGTAACAAACTTGACGCTTCATTCAGAGACGAAATTATCAATTACGTTTTGGGTCGAGTCTGCATTGCGTCCAAAGACGGCACAGGCATAAGAATCTGCGATGAGTACTCACGCGTCATGGATATCTTCAGAGACTACGATGGTGCCTACGAAAGACTGGAGCAGCTTTGCATCTCGGTGGATAATGCGATTGGAATTGAAGAGGTCAGTGATCCCTTGTTATATGTATATGGAACACATTATTTACTGAACTTTTTCCAAAGTCCAACGAATTATATTACGTTCAAGACGGGCGGGCGGGCGACTGGCTACCCTGCGATACCAAAACGTTCAAGTCCTTAACACTACCACTGATTCGACGGATGCTAGATGTTACTCCTGGATTTCGACCTAGCATTGCCTATCTAGCTAAAACACTGTCGTACGTGAAGATCACTTAATTTTCCCACCCAGTACATTCCCCTAAGCGATTGCACCAGGCTGAATGGTTTTAGTATCACCGACGCCAAAGTTAGCACTTATATCAACCATTCTGCCTTTGATGCAGTAGACTTTTTCATTTCAACCTCACTGGTAAGCCCAATTACAGCTGGTAGTTGACTAGGGTAACATATAAATTAGAGCGAGGCTCAGGAAAACGCCTCTAGGATCCCTGAGACTTTGATCCGCTCAATAAAGGAGGCTTCATCTACCTTTGGTTTCACGGGCTCTTCGAACTTACTATTATCATATATTGCCGAATCTTTACCACTTTCTCACCGCAGTGCGAAGCAAAGTTCCACCGCCTGGAATATTCTTGTTCGTGCTATTGGCGCTGATAACGGTAACAGCAAGCTGATGTTGCGACATTTCTTTCGAGAACTCGCAAAACAGGAAATGAGTATACCGCCTTCCATTGGTCTGCCACGGACGTTAGAACTTGCATTAGAAGTCTTGCTATTCCAATTTTCTGAGCCTACAGATAATGTAGGGTTGCGTCTCAAGAGGGACGCTACAGAGCTTTTGATGGGTTTGCATATTTCGGATAGATGTCATTCCGTATTCCCTGCTCTTTACAGTTACATAGCTGGGCCAGAGCCGTACCCATGGAAACACGAACTGGCTGACATCGATGTCTTGAGTCTGAAAGCAGCGCTGGAGAATGATGACGTCGATCTCTTTTATTCGCAACTCGCAAACAGTGCTGAAGCAAGCGAGTACCTCTCCCTTGCAGTTCAGTATGACTGCTTCAACATAGCTGCTAGTATTATCAGCAAAGATGAAAATGTGCTTCACGCAACTGATGTGGCTGGGAAGTCTGTTCTCCGTCGGGCTGTAGAATGTGGGAATATCGCAATCTGTCTTAGTTTCCTTCTTGGATCCACAGCCGCAGGGCTCCTAGAGAGAAGTCAACATCTGCGCGCCTTCTTTGACGATGAGGCAATTCGACTGACAGCGATATTCGGAACTCACCAACATATGGCGATTCTAGCGAGCATGGATGAGCTTCGGCCAATAATCTCTCTATTACTAGCTGAAGTGCTACCCTCTGTCAACACACTTCTTACTTGCGCACACGAACATCTGCCCTCTAATCCGTCCGATACTAGTGCATTCCCTGATGGCATTTTATTACTACCTGCAATGCATTGTGCTGTGCTATCGGGCAACTGGTCCACGCTCTGGTCCATGTTGACGATGGAAATCGACGTCGAAGTGGTATTCAGGGGCCTGCGCCCGCTGCACGTTGCTGTCTTAGCCGGGAATTGCTTTTTCGTGGCCGCTCTCGTCGTCGCTGGAGCGAATCCATATTCCGAGACTTCAGTTGAAGGAATTGGAGCAATCAGTCCTGTTCGAATGGCAGAAAATGAGATGTTTCGCATCAATTTTCTTAAGCATCAGGCATGTTTACAAATTTTCCGGCGATACCTTTCACCTCTATCGACTCCAGAGTTGATAGATGACTATCGCATCAGGCTTAAGACTATTCATAATTTGCTAGACCCTCAATTTGTTGGTCCATCTCCGTATACCGACAATGACTTGGGCTACTTAGACTTTCAGGTCCTAGGTAAGTTGGTTTTCAGCCACCAGAATCAAAGCTCTGACTATCAGCTCAGGAAATAACACCACCGCGGTGCCATCTCAGCCTACGAGAGATCCAAATTATTGGATAACATCAGACCAAACAGATGCCCGCAAGGTTAGGTTGGACAAACGCCGTACGGCGGGTATGCTAAGGGGCATGATGGAGTTCTCCTCAAACATGTTTAACACCGGGTCACGCTTGATTCATGGTATATCCGAAGGAGTAACCACAAGCCTCTCGATATTTGGCCTGCCTGATCCGCAGAAAATATTGCAAGGGGGGGCACTTGATCAAGATCAAGTTATGGCGACATTCCTATACAGATATTGTGAACCTATTCGTGATCGGGAATGCATTGAGACTGCTGCAATAAACGGAGACACAAAGCTCTTAAGGATTATCCTGAACAATCTAGGCGATAACCTGAGTTCGATCCTTGGAGATTTTTCGACGCCCTTACTCACAAAACTTGTGGCAATGAAACACCTAGACTGCTTGCTATTACTTTTAGAGGCCGGGGCGTCTCCAGAAGAGGTACCACTTTGCTGTGCACTCCACTCGGCGGCATCTTATGGGAAGGTGCGGATGTTGAAATATCTGCTAGACAACAGTCTAGTTCATAAAGACTGTACCGATAAAGATGGTAACTCAGCGCTGTTATTTGCTGCTAGGGCTAATAATGTCAATTGCATCAGGTGGTTATTGAAGGTCGGCTGTGTCACTGCAGTGCATGAGGGCACTCACTACTTCCCAACCCCATTGCACGCTGCATCATCGGAGGGCAATTTAGAGGCAGTGGAGTTACTGTTGAACGCGAACAATAAGGGACACGAATATAAGACACAGGACGATGAACTGACACCTCTACATATGGCAGCCTCTATGGGAAGGGATTCAGTTATCAAGATACTTCTTAAGTACGGTGCGGATCATAACGCTCGTAGCGAGAAAGAAAAGTTAACGCCGTTGGCGATGGCCGTACAAGAGGGGCATTCATCGTCCGTGTCCATTCTCCACAAGGCAGGAGCCAACCTGGACTGCGTTAACGCTAGAGGGAGTACCCCACTCATTTTAGTGGCTTGCTGGAACCATGTGGACATGATAGAGCTCTTGACACAGCTGGGCTCTTCGCTGTCTTGTACCGACTCTCAAGGTGATACTCCCTTTTCTGCTGCGGTAGCTTGCGGTCACTTGGACGCATGTCGGTTGCTCCTTGACGTAGGCTCAGACTTGGAAACACGAGACAATTTTGGAAATACTCCGGTCATCCAGGCCTCTATGTCGCAAAACCACTTGATGTTCAAATTTCTGCTCGATCGCGGAGCCAATCCAAATGCTGTTTGCAACAGGGGGTTTAGCGCGTTCTATTGGCAGTGCAGACTTGGCCAAATAGATGGCGTCAGACTACTACTTTCAATGAGAGTACTGCCAATTACTACAGATTGTACGGATGTAAACATCAAATCATTTGTATCCGCTTGTCGAAAGGGCCATGTCGAAGTGGTGCGAATGATTCTCAGTCATAACGTCAATGTTTACAGCTGTAAGGGCAATGGGCATATGGGTTTATACTATGCAGCTATGTACGGGCATTATGACATTGTTGAATTGCTCTTACCGTATGATAATTCGGTAGACACACCAACAACGGATGGGCTCCTCCCTCTTCATGCTGCTGCAAAGTATGGACACATCCAGTGTCTTCGGCTTCTAGCAGGAAAGACATCAAGCATCGACAAAATCGCAATGCCACGAGGAAGAACGGCGCTTCACTTTGCCGTGGTAAGCGCGCGACCAGAATCAGCCCTGGTCTTACTAGATCATGGAGCCTGCGCAGATGTGGTGGATGCACTGGGATGGACTGCAAGCACTTTGGCCATTTGGCGAGGCCATTTTGAAGTCGCCGCTTCAATTGACCCAAAGGAGATGCTTGGAGATCCGCAGTCCTGCTTTATGCGACGCGATTTTGTTAGAACAGAAGCCTTGAATCGGCTAGGTCTCGTCCTGGGCAGCAATGGGTCCTTCGGCGAAGTTGCTTCGACGCTTATCCAACTTGATCGAGTTGACCTAGCTGGGTCAGTAATCGCATTCTGTGCTCGACGAAAGCGTATTAGATGCGATAGCATGCTAATCCCTCACGACGATACGAGTTCACTTGTATACTCTTGTATATCGTGCTATGAATGTTATCTTTGTAGCTCTTGCTATGAGGAAAGGACTAACCAAGAGCATTCTGAAGCTTCTCTCGATCTTGAGATGAGGGGCTGTATAGCTGCTCATGAATTCTTGCGAGTTGACCCAAACGCCCATAAGAATATTGATTGTAAGAAGAAATTGCAACAACTAATCTTTGAGATTAGCTCTACGCTCTAGTCTATAATAGAGAATATTTTATTATGTATTATCTTAATAGAAAGATATTTAGATCCAAGATAATTAATTATATGATTATTCTCTTTCCTAATAATTTAATACACTAAGCGATATTCTAAGTCCTCTATAATCGCCTAGATAAAGATTAAAATATTAATTAACTAAAATCTATTCTAATTAAATATTAGTCTATTATTATTAATATCGAGATTAAGATCTCGAAAGAAGATAAAAATAAAGTAATAATTTAATTAATTATTTAACTTATAATATAAATAAAGAAGCTTAATAAGGTAAATAAAAGATTAATAATTAAATAATAAATATTATTAATTTTAATAAATTATTTGAAATAATATTCTTTATAATAATATATTTATTATTAATATATATAAAATTATTATAAATATTTAAATTTTGATTTATAATTATATATTATAATAATAATAAGAATAAGAATAATAATTATAATAAGAATAATAATTATAATAAGAATAATAATTATAATAAGAATAATAATTATAATAAGAATAATAATTATAATAAGAATAATAATTATAATAAGAATAATAATTATAAATTTAAGTTTTTTTATATTATTTTTTATTATTCTTATATATTAAAATGTTAATTATAATATAATTAATATTTGAATTTAAAATTATATTATTATTAAAGAATTTAATAAATTCGTAATTAAAAAATAAATAAAATAAATAAGAAAATCTATTAACTTTTTATTATTATTCTAATTATTCTTATTAAAAAAGAAAAAAAACATTAATTTAAATATTTATTTATTATTCTATTTATTACTTAAATTATAATTTATATATTAATTAAATATATATTATTTTATATAATTTATAATTAAGAGATTATTATTAGAATTCTAGAATTTCTAAAATTAGAAAAAATGAAATATATTATTTATTTTAATAATTTTAATAATTTATAATATTTAGAAATTAATAAATCTTTTATTTTAAATAAAAAAATAATATTTATAAGCTTATATTAATATTTTCTTTTTTATTCTTAGAATTTTTATTTTATTTTTTATATAATATAATATAAATATCTTATTATAAATAATTATTTTTCTTTAAACTTATTTCTTTCTAGTTTTTCTTTTTTAATATTTACTTATTTAGCTTTGTATAAAAAAGAGGATTATTATAGAAGGGTCAAGTAGATTACCTACTAAGCTATCGAGGCTCATCGGTAGGTCTCAAATCTGCGTTAGAATGAACTGTCCCTTTTTAAACGGGAAGAAAACGCGAAAATAATAATTCCCTATAATACTACGGATTACTATCCAAAGATAAAATTGTTGCCACATACCACAGTCCATAGTAGCAGGGCCTAGGGCCATCCGAAAGGGTCCTCCTAATCCAGGCTACGAAGTTCGATCTCGGAAAAAGAAGGCATATTCTTCGCGCAAGATGGCATCATGCTGAGGCGAGTATACCAATGATTAACAGACAGTGACTTGTTTGAGGACTTCATAGCCCAGTTGCTGCATCACTGTAGCAGATGCCCAGAGTCGAAATCCGTGATTATTTAGGTATAGGTAACGCTTCTTGGCACCATTCTGAGAAGATCCCGCAGATGTGCCGAGATGCAAGAGTAGTATTAGAGTTCCTACTACCGCCTTAGAGTACTAAAGAAATTCGTGGCACGAAAACGAAGATTTCATTACATAGCAGAGGGTTCCCTATACAAGTTTAGATTAAACAAACTTTGAAGATAAGATGCTTGGTCAGCTTAACGATCGTAATCGGCATGGTTGGCAGGGTTGTCGTTCACATGAAAGACTATTTGCAGCCCCGTCCGCCAGCCAAACTCCGAATGTCCTTTCGCGGGGAGATCCCGCTTCCGTTTCCGCTGCCTTGGTACGTGATTTCGGCAGAATATCGGCAGATTATGGTTGCAATCTTTTATTACTTCACCCCACTATCCGGATATGGGTTTTGCCGAAATCCGAGAGCAAAGTCGCGTGGACGACCCATTTTTATGGTGGCCCGTGCAGGATCAGCCAGCTGACACCCGCTGGCTCTGATTGGTCCCAACCCCATTGTCTGACAATAGCAAGGCCCATGTTTCCTTGGCTTGAATTCGTCTCACCCCCAGCTTTTTCGACGCGGCCACAGTCTACTCCGAGCGTCTTGCACCCAACGGCGGCTTTTGTCGAATACGAGCCCAAAGGTGTCGGTCAAGATGAGTCGATGGCACGCTTCGTCATGTACCGACCCAGATGTTGTCCTAGTACCCGGGGAACAAACTGATAGTCGGTTTGGAAAACACCTCGTGCCCCGTTGCCGTAGCTGCGACTCGACTCCAGATCTAGAGAGTCTCTTCCTGCAGCAGAAGTCGAGTCATGGCATTCCAACACTGCCACCGGATGAGCCGGCCGGCCAGTTGAATCTCTGGTATCCCAAATGTGTTCGATACGGTCAGCCAATAAACCCCAAAATCCTGGACAGGATAGAGTATGATGCATTTCGGTCTCGTGCTTCATTGGAAGATGATTTCAGCATCCTGTCTCATCTCAGTAATCGCTGGGATGATGCCAATAGGAGATTCGCTCGGAGCATTACTCGAGTCGCGACACGGGCAATGAGACCTTTCGACAGGGAGATCTCTCAGCTCCACGCTTACGACCCCTCATTTGGCTGCCGGTACGATTCCGATGCATCCGCTAGCTCTTCGTACCTGGAACCAACGTCGAAATCGTCACCGCCCTTGTCTGTATCCCCGGTATACCCGACCCGTCTCTCTCCCAACGAGATAAGGCTCATCTGCCTCGACTCCGTACCTCCGGCCGAAACGAGACCAACCAGCCCTGTTCACATTAATCTCGAAGTATATCCACGAGATCGATGCCCCGAGTACGAGGCCGCGTCGTATAGCTGGGGCGGCGAAAATGGAGACTACACAAAGAGAAGCCCCATATACATCGGGAAGTCGTGGGACGTACTCTGGCAGACTCAGAGCTGCTGGAACCTCCTTCAACGACTATGGCTAAAGGAACGTGGGGCGAGATCGGTGTGGGTAGACGCAATCTGCATTAATCAAGAAGACCTAGAAGAACGAAGCACGCAAGTTGGGATGATGGCCCTCACGTACACTCGATGTAGCCGCGTATTTGCATATCTGGGAGAGGGAAAATCCAACGGACCAGTGGCCAGCGTTCCAAGATATTTGTACCTAGCGGATGTCTTTGGGAAAACGGAAGACTCGGATGAGACACCCCCCGGCTTTCAACTACCCGGGGCTCTAAGCTTGACATACTTCAGCCGGATCTGGATTATACCTGAGCTAATTCTTGCGCCAACGGCCCTCTTTCGATACGGAAATGAAGAATTCCTGGCACTCCCTCGCGTGTTCCAGGAACTGGAAGCAAATCGCGACTGGGAGTGGGACAAAACTCAGGCGGAGTGGCTCAAATTTCTAGGCAAAGGGTCGATGGATCATGTCAGCTTGTTTGAACTACTTCAGATGACGACAAACTCTCGGTCATCGGATCCCCGTGATCGCCTGTTCGCCGTATTTCCGCTCTTATCCGGCGAAGGAGCCAGGCGCTTCCTTATACCGGACTACAAGCTTTCTGCAAAACATGCCATCATTGGCGTTGCATCCTTCTGCCTACTCAATTTGAGGGAACCGAATATTCTTACGGCAGCGAGAGGCCTTGCGGGTGGTGATGAAGATGTGACATGGCGCCCGGGCCTGGACAGGCTCCATGACAAAGCTGAAGTTCGCGAGACGCTCCGACAACAAATCTCAAGGAAAGTCCGCGGCAGCCTGGTGTTGTGCAATATGCCAGCTGCAGAAGCGTGGAACAACAATGCCACCATCGACCCCATGACTGGGGCGCTGTCGATATACATGGTCAAGGTCCTGGAGATTAGGTCGCGACCAAAACCTCTGTTTAACCATGACGGATGCCACGCCTACGAAATACACAAAGGGGACTGGATATTGGTACTTGTGACGCGTTGCGCGAATCTAGACGAACTCATCATCCCGGGCCAGGACCGCCTATTCATGATGTCGGAGGGCGACACCGGCAGCAACGGCCATATTTACCTCATTCTTCGGGAGACAGATGATCCGGACACATTCAAGCTTCTGACAACATGCTACGACGTGTACTTTGCGGGAGACGATGGTGACGTGCCTGCTGAGTCTAAACCAAGGGATCTGATAACTCGTGTACTACCGTTGCCGGCAATGAACCAAGCATTCCTAGGCCAGAAGACAACCCAGATACTGCACAATGCTGTTTGGATCTGTTCCAGAATGCTCGAAAGGAGGTCAAGAAGTCGATTTGTCGCGGACTATCTCAAGTGCATACCGCCAGAGCTTCAGCCACGAATTCGAGGTAAATACGTGGAGTTCAGTCTCGGCGGAATTGGCAACGGCCGTTTTTACAGCGAGTTCCGCTCACTTTGCGCTAAGTATGTCGATCGGGCCAAGGAAGGCGGCACAAATACAGGTCTCTATTCGGGTCTTGATGTGAAGCTACGACTTGAGGACTCGGACGGAGAATGGATGAGCTGGTGGGAATTCATGCTCGAAGTGTTGCGGAATAGCCATCTTCGCAATCAGCGCGTTACCGTTTCGGTCGACGTCGACGACCTGCGTGATTTCTTTGAAGTTTTTCTCTCGAAAGTTCAGAGGTACGATCACACGCCTGTTAAGTATCCTGGGATGGTTGACGGTGCAAAGATGTTTCTGGGCGGGGTTACTAACGACAAGTACTGGTCTGATCGAGCCTCTCTCAATGGCTACAGGAGAGCAATCTGGCTTGCCGAGGAGAACCATTTGGACGCATTAGACTTGAAGTCGTTTGTGGACGAAGCTGGGCTCATGGGGAATCCGAAATGGCCCAAGTCTCTGATGCAGGCATTTCGAATCAACGGCAGCACACGGAGGTTGACAATCTTGTAGGGGCGTGTTAGTTCGCAACTTGAAGGTAGACGCATATTCTTACGTCGCATAGCATGCGAGACAGATTGGCTCTTGCGAAACAGACTTCATTCGGTGCAAGGCGTGTGCCGAGTCGGGACAAATTTGCTTAAACCTGTAAACAACAAAGAAAGCTTGCCATCGCCACATCTCTCGTCTAAATTGATCACGACCAGTGACTTGTTAAACTTCCCGATCTACCCTTAGGTAAGAGGATACAGTAATCTGACAACTGTCTTGTCCAGTGCCCGGGCGGCGGCCGGCTAAGCGAGGCGGCTTCGCGACGGCGACCCTCCGCACGCCGATTCCCGGGCGGGCCGCGATCGAATCGGTGGCTAATAGCTATCCCCCCCCATGAACAATTACGAGTGGGTCCAATATTCGCCACACTCTCATGCTTCACTCACGCCACGCCTCACCCCATTTTAAGCCAATCAGAGCACGTAGAAGCTTCTAGCTCGCCAGCGTAGCTGAACCATAAGTATGGCAGAAAACACAGCTTCCACTGGCTTTACTTTACTTGTTTATATCCTCAATTACAATGAATTCTCAAGATTCACGCTTCACTACACCACCACCTGATTATGGTAACCTTTATGACGCAGACACTCCACCATCTGCACAGCCTCGCTCTCCTCCTCTCTCTCTCCCTGATTCACAAAAGACTACGCAGTCATGGGACTCTCGCAATAGTCCTAGGCCTCAAATCAACGAATCACAGCACAGTACTCAGTCTTGGGACGCACGTGACCTTCTTCCAGGCTCTCAAGCAGAGCCTGAGCTCTCTCCCTTACGCCCACACGTATATACTTCCTCGCACGTAGAATGTACACGTGATAAGCGTCTCCAGATCCAAACAGCCCTCCTTTTCAAGATACCATGGGCCCAAATAAAGGAGATACTTGACGTTTCAGATAGCCAGATTACTCACGCGAAAACCCACCGTCTTACACCCCAGAAAACAAAGACAGGGAGACATGCTAAGCTCCATACACCTGAAAAGACTACACTTAAGGAGTGGTTACTTTCCTCTCCTTCTCACCGTCACGTGGCATACTCAAAGATCCCACACTTCCTTCCCCAGTTAGGGGGTGAGCAGGCTATTCGCACAGCTATAGATGGTATCGATTACTGTCGCCGTGTATCACGAAAGAAGGGGTTCTCAGATGATCCTAAAGTCTGTCAGGAGAGGCTAGATTTAGCAGAGGACGGGAGTACATGGCCACGCTCACGTGTACAGCAGGTCTGCTTTACAGACGAGGTATGGGCATTTGGCGGAGCTCATACAAACTCATATATTACCTGCTTAAAGGATGGAAGTGATCGCTTACTCCCTGAGTGTGTGAGGCACAAGTACTCAAAGCTCCCTGCCTGGATGTTCTGGGGGAGTATAGTCGATGGGAAGAAGGGGCCTTCTCTCTTCTGGGAGAAGGAGTGGGGCTCAATTAACTCTACACGATACGATCTCAAGATTCTCTCAAAAATGGAACGGTTCTTCCGCGATCACCCACTTAGCCGATATAGGTTTTGGCAAGACAATGCTTCTTCCCATCGCTCGTATGAGACAAAGCTAAACCTACTCCTTCGCCATATCCCTACAATTCAAGCCCCTCGGTACTCACCAGACTTGAATCTCATTGAGCATGTGTGGAATTGGATGAAGAATTGGATAGAAGAGCACTATTGGGAAGCACGCTACCAGCCGGATAAGATCCGCTTGGATCAACTCCGCAAGATTATACAAGATGCATGGGACGCAGTGCCAGACGAGTACATTCAGGGCTTATATGATAGCTGGTGGAGACGCTGTGAGGCTATAAAGGAAGCGCATGGTGGGCCTACCAAATACTAAGCAGAATGTAAAGTAGAAAGTGGGAATAGCTTCAATTGAACTGGAAAGCGGTGAAGACTCAATTACGTGTCTCTAGTGGAGTGATGTGTGTGTGGAGATGGTGGCGAATATTGGACCCACTCGTACTATCCCCCCCCTTGAATACTTACAGTGGGCCCTTTAGTAACGCCACCCTGAAACCTCGCTTATAATCCCCAACTAGGAAATATCAGGTGCTTTCCAGAATCGCTATTGGCTATAACCCTTGAGATGGCCAGTGCTTGGGTGGTGTTATCCTTGGGCCCACTGTAAGTATTCAAGGGAGGGGATAGTAATTGTTCATGGGGGGGGATAGTAGGCCCCTCTCGCGGATCGCATCGTCAATCAGTCGTCCCCCGGGGCAGAACCCCCTCGAAACCGGGTCGCAAGGCGTCCCGTCCTAAAGGGGTAACTATCTACACCACGTGATCCGTAGCGCTATCCCAGAACAGTAACTGTCTACACCACGTGACGCCCCCTGCGAAACCACCCCCGTCCGCCTCCCACGCCGGCCACGCCGCTCTAATCGCGATCCCTGATTCCCCTAACCCTTCCTGATTAGGGTAGCTACTATACCTTATACCTAGACTAAAGCTCTCGACGCTAGAGCGGCGGCGCCATTAGACCCAGAGCCAAGCGCGCTAGCGAAGCTCGGTTACTACTACTACTACTACTAGCCCTAGCCCTAGTAAGTAATAGCCTATTAGGTAGCCCATAGTAAGCTAATCCGAGGCAAGTAGCGTACTATCCCTTTATTCCCGCCCCTATCCCTACCCTAGATTAGTCCTAGGGAGCTACCACCTAAAATACGAGAGACTAGGACCGAGAAGAGGTAGGCCTAGTAAGCGATTCGCTAGTAGACCTCTTAGGAGTAAAAGACAGTCCCCTAGAGGCTAGTAACCTCGAGCCAGGTAGCTAGTCTCCTCCTAGGAGTCCTTCTAAAGGGGGCTGAACTATTAG
Organism: Hyaloscypha finlandica; assembly: GCA_021399475.1. NCBI lineage: Eukaryota > Fungi > Ascomycota > Leotiomycetes > Helotiales > Hyaloscyphaceae > Hyaloscypha > Hyaloscypha finlandica. The sequence continues at coordinate 2,181 of JAJTUR010000079.1, read as the reverse complement.
TAAGCTCACTACTAACCTCGAGTAAGGTAAGAGTAAGGGGGATATAGGCGTTAAGGATATTAACGATATCGAGGGTATTATCGATACCGAGTTAATCGAAAATAAGCTTAGTACTCTAATATAGCTAGATAATAGCAAGTCTTAGTATAATATAGACAATAAAGTATTAGTTAAAGACGAGCCTAGTACTCCAATATAGCTAGACGACGGCGAGTCTTAGTATAATATAGACGAACTCGAGTACGAATTAGAGAGTTCTATAGAGGTAGGAGTTACCGAGCTAGTAGCGAATAGGAGCGGAATTGGGACCTAGGCTAAGGCGAGTATTAAGGTTAATACCGAGGATAAGAGCGACGAAGCTCTCCTAGATACCTAGCTATAAGGAGTAGATATATCCTAGGTTAACTTCGCCTATAAGCTCAGCTAGTACTTACTACACTTTAAGGGCTATAGTCCTAACGAGTACCTTATAATACTTACGCTATATAATAGTACTATAGACTCCCCCTCGTATCTATCTATTAATAACTACACTATATTACTCGAAGAAGCTTAACTCCCCTATATAATCGAGAAGGCTAGCCTCCTAACTACTACTAAGCGGAGCGCCTATATACCACTAGATTAGTAGCGAATCTTCGAGGGTAATATCATACTATAATTTAGTAGTAATAATAACGGCAAAGAATAGGACCTTAACTTATCTAATATGAATAAAGAGACGGATCTTAACTTATCTAATAGTAATAAGGAAAGTAACCGAGACTAAGATACTAGTAATTAAGAGGTAGATCTAGACTAAACTACTACTAGTCTAGTATCGAAGGCTAGGTAAGTAGCTAAAGGCGAGGCCCTAGCTTATAGTAAGGAATATACTAGCTTCTATCTCTACTACTCCTAGTTAGTAAAGGGCTTAGCTAAGGTATACTTCGATATTAATAGCTTTCTCGGATATACTTCTAGCTTAGCCTTTACTTATTAAGGGGTAGTAATTAACCTCTACCCCCGCTTTTCGTTAAATATTAAGTCGAACCTATATCTATATTTAACGGTTTACTATAACTTTAGGAGAAGTGAGAAGGTAATCCGTATCCTACTATATAAGGTACCTCACTACTACCTTAGCTAAGTTATTAGATACAAAGATACTAGTATCTTTATCCTCTTCCCTTATATATTCTACCCCGAGAAAGAGACAAACTTCCCTAGTAAGAGTAATAGTAAGGCCTATAGTCTCCTCTAAACCTAGACTAATTAGCTCCTCCTCCTAGCTATATTCCGCTATATACTAGCGTCGAGCCGCTAGTACTTCCCTATCTCCTAGGACTATACTCACTAGAAGGCTATAGCCTACTCTACTAAGTACTAGGGCCTTATAGCTACTAAGACTCCCTCACTCTCACTCTACTATATACTATATCCCGATAACCTAGCTATAATCTAGTAAGATATCTAATAGTAGCTTACTAACCCCGCGAACTAGATATACTATAGTATATAGCTTATATTCTCTAGTAAGAATACTAAGCTATACTTCGCTTATCCTATAATAGCTAGTATCTAGGAAGCCTTTAATAAAGCCTTAGTACTTACCTTTAACCTAGTATTCCTCGACTAGGCTTACTTCTAGATTAACCTAGGTAAGGAGGTAGCTTATACTAATTATACTATACCTAGGGAGGAATTAGCCAGTAATTCGGAGCTAGCCACGTACCTAGTATAGTCCTACTACTAGGCTAGCTTTATCTAGTAGGCTTATAAGTAGGATATAGGCACATCTATAAAGGCTACTACTTACCTAGTTACGACGCTCTAAGATACCTAAGATATAATAGTAGAGATATCTCTTAGGTTAACTAAGTAGTAATAGGGCTAGGTCTTTAGCTAGGTCTATAATAGCTTTAAAGAGTAGTATAATATAGCTAAAACGAAGCTATTTAGCTACCCTTACCTTAGCCGGCTAGTATAGGATTCGGTAGTAGTATAGATACTATAGTAATAAGATAAGGGCTAGGCTATTACCCCGGAGTAGATCCGCCGCTATTATATTACTAGTAAGGAGCGCCTTTACTAGGCACTACTCGAGAGCTATAAGCTCTCATTTAGGGTACGAGAGGAGTACCACATATCCCTAGCCTTCTTTAACTAGCTAAGGTAAATACTCGAGGCTAGTAGTAACTA
>JAJTUR010000078.1:0-245920 GCA_021399475.1 Hyaloscypha finlandica | reverse complement strand
CTGCTACGTATGCGTGAAGCAGGACTCCAGCTCGACATCTCAAAATGCGAGTTCGAGGTCCAGGAGACGAAGTACCTGGGGTTTATCATTGAAGCAGGAAAAGGAGTCCGCATGGACCCAGCTAAGGTGAAGGCCATACTCGAGTGGGAAGCCCCAAAGTCAGTAAAGGCTGTTCAAAGCTTCCTTGGTTTTGCAAACTTCTACCGACGATTCATCAACGGGTTCTCAAAGATCGTCCTACCAATGCTAGATACGACACACAAGGACCACGTCAAGTTCACTTGGACTAAAGAGGCCGATGAGTCGTTTGAAAAGCTCAAAGCGATGTTCACCTCGGCAACAATCCTCCTCCCGTTCGACTATGAGAAAGAAACTATCGTCGAGACCGACTCCTCAGGGTGGAGCGTCGGAGGCACTCTAATGCAAGTCGACGACACGGGAATCATGAAGCCGTGCGCGTTCTTTTCAAAGAAAAACTCACCCGCTGAATGCAACTACGAGATCTACGATAAAGAGATGCTCGCAATCATACGTTGTCTACAGGAATGGGACGCGGAACTTAGGAGCGTGAAGGAATTTGAAGTCAGGACAGACCACAAGAATTTGGAATACTTCATGACGGCGAAGCAACTCACAGAACGCCAAATGAGATGGTCACTAATCCTCTCACGCTACAACTTCAAGATCTCCTACACCCCAGGGAAGACGAACGAACGTGCTGATGCCCTATCAAGAAGAGAGCAAGACATGCCGGCAGGAGCAGACGACGAGCGTATACAAGCGCGGATGTTGCAACTCCTAAGACCCGAAGTGATCAAAGACCTACCAAAAGGAGTGATCAAAGCGGCCCCCGTGAGGACCCGAGGACAGACAAAACCCCGCTCGACAAGCAGCGCGCAACCGCTAAAATCCTTCTTGAGCCCGGCTCAAGAAGACCCAAAGCCTACCGAAGGTGGGAACGTTCAAAACCAAGACGAAACGGTTGCTCCTAGAATAACACCCTCCACCGATGACTCCACAGTGCTAGACATGTTGTGGACACACGCGAAGAGCCAAGACGAAGTCTACCAAGCCGCCCTACAAGCTGTCCAACAAGGAGCCCGGACGTTTCCTTCAAAACTCAAGCTCCTCGTATCAATAGGGGAATGCTCAGTGTCACCATCGGGAGGTCTGCAGTTTCGAGACCGGTTGTGGGTGCCCGATAACGAACCACTACGCACGTCCATAATCCAGACCATTCACGACTCAACCCAGACTGGCCACCCTGGCAGGGAACAAACCAATGTCCTTGTATCTAGGCAGTTCTTTTGGCCCGGCTTGTCAAGCGACATCCGGAGGTTTTCACGGAATTGTGACGGGTGCCACAGGAACATAGCATGGAGAAATAGGAGGCAAGGGTTCCTGAAGCCCCTTCCTGTCCCCGACCGAATATGGCAAGAATTATCGATGGACTTTGTCGTGGACCTACCAAAAAGCAATGGATGCACGAACCTCATGGTCTTAACAGACCGACTAGGAAAGGGGGTGATGCTAGAAGCCCTACCAAACATCGAGGTGGGAACGATAGCGAAGTGGTTCACCACTACCTATTACCGACAACACGGGTTCCCGAAGGCAATCGTGTCAGATCGAGGAGTACAGTTTGTGAGCGCCCTATGGAAACGAATATGTCAACTACTCGGGATCCAGCGGAGACTCTCTACAGCGTTTAGCCCCGAAACTGACGGATCAACGGAACGGATGAATCAGACGGTCGAAACATACCTTCGGAACTTCGTGGACCACGCCCAAGACAACTGGGCAACAATGCTACCATCAGCGGAGCTAGCCATCAACAACAGAGAGGCAGCCTCTACACGAGTTAGCCCATTCTTTTTGACCCACGGCTACTATGTGGATGTCCTAGACTTGAAAGCCGAACTTGGGGAAGACGCACGCCACAAGAGGCTCTCCCCTATTCAGAAAGCTGACAACATGATCCGGAAGCTAAAACAAGCATCGGAATGGGCTCAGACGGCTATGGCCGCGGCTCAACAAGGTCAAGAGGCTGTAGCTAATCTCCGGAGAGAGCAAGCACCGCAATACAAGGTCGGAGACAAGGTCTGGCTTAGCCTAGAGAACATCAAAACCGACCGACCAACAAAGAAGCTCGATGCCAAGTACCAAAAGTACACGATTATCGAGGCGGTCGGATCACACAGTTTCCGCCTGGACACGCCACCAGGAATCCACAACGTCTTCCACAGCAGACGACTCAAACTTGCCGCCACGGATCCATTCACGTCCCAAAAGCAGGACGACGCTCAGAACGGCCCGACACTCGTCGGCGACCAGGAAGAGTACGAAATCGAAGCAATCCTCGACGAAAAGAAAGCCCCGGGACGTGGAAATAACCTACGCTACCTAGTAAAGTGGGTATCACACAACAGACCAACTTGGGAGCCCCAATCGGCCCTAGAAGAGACACAAGCCTTGGACAACTGGGAAGCACGGAAAGCAGCCGGGTATGTCCCCCTAGGTGGAAAGAGACGAGTACCAATAGCTCGTAAAGGACGCAACCTGCATTAAAGAAGCACCCCTTCCCCGGTTTAAAGGACCGAGAACGTGATTTCCCAGAAGGGGGGGTATTGTGAGGGTTTACCCCTAGAATTGGAGCTCGGCCTACAGCCATCGCTACACGTGACCAGTTGCTATGCCAACTAGACTAGCAGAGGGACCTAATATCGTCTATGCAAGGCTGACGCCTCTTCTCTTCCTCTCTTCAAGTTATCCTCTTTGTACATAGAGCAGTTAGTTGTTTAATTGATGACATTGCAGCTAGCCCGTCACAGATACTTCGAGTATTACTTGAATTAAGGCCGGTAGTAGAGAGGTATTATTAAAACTATAAGGAGGAGCTTAAGGAGGATATCTTAACTCCTAAAGATTAGAAAAAGCTTCATATAATTAAGGACTTCCTTAGACCCTTTAAACGAGCTACTCTTATGGCTAAGGGCTTAACTTCCCTTAATTCTACCCTCTTTATAATAGATATCTTAATTAAACACCTTTAATAAGAGAATATAAGTTATCCTTTCCCTTTATATAATCTCATATAACTATACTAATTCTAATAGGCTAAATATTAGAGGAGTAAGGATCTAGAGGGGAGAGACTTCCTTTATCGAATTAAGGTAGTATATAAGGTTCTAGATAATTACTATATGAGAATTGATATGTCTCTAGTTTACGCTACCGTATTAATCTTAAATCCTCGTAATTATACGAGGTATATTAAGATATACTAGCTAAAGAAATGGTTAAAGCTAGTCCTAGCTAAGGTTAAAAAGCTCTAGGAGAAGTATAGGGAAAGGCCTATTATTATACCTATACTACTAGCCTTTCGGCAAAAAGGCTCGTCTTAGGAGATACTAGAACTAGATACGTATAATTATATTGTCTTATCTCTTAGAGTAGAAGCTCGGCTAGTAAGTCAAGACGAGTTTGAGGACTATAACTCACTAGAATCGTTTAATCCTGGTAAAAAGGGGGCCCTTATATAGTAGTGTCAGGATATATAGAGACTACACTAGCTAAGGCTCTCTCTTATAGCTATTAATATCCTCTCTATTCCACTAATAAGTGATAAGCTAGAGAGAGTATTCTTAGGAGGACATCGTACGGTAAGCTGGGATAGGGCATAAATGGAGGCAGAGATAATTGAGATGCGAGAGTGCTTAAAGCACTAGAAAAGGAGTAGGATTCTAAATACTTTCCTTAAGGCTATAGGAGAAATCTGAGAAAGAAGGGAGATTCTATACTTTTTATATGATACTTTAGGGCCAGATTAGAATCTCTTCTCTTAGTTTTTAGGTACTATATAAAAGAAATTACAATTATAAGTAAAATCAAAAGAGGGCAAATATTAAGAGCTTAATATAGTCTATTGAATATTGTGTAAAAGCTAGGTAATCGTATAATATAAAGAGAGCAAGTAGCCCTATCTACCTATGTAAATAGGTGGCTAAGGATTCGCTGGCCAGGGTAAAGTCCAGGCTTTGAAACCCGTCTACTTCATGTAGTTTTAGGAGATTTAGGCTTTTCTCTAGAACCTCCCTCTCTATTATTATTAATATCTCGTGTACTATATTGGGTTGTATAACTACGACGAATACAGCTACTATATACCCTATGCTATTCTCTACTAGGAACCCTTAAATACTCCTCAAATATACCTTGATTATTCTCATAAGCGGTATAAGGAGTATGAGTATTAGCTTAGCTACTATATTAGTTAGTATAGATCATGTGAACTCAGAAGAAGTAACTTACACTTATTAGGTCAAGATTACATTAATAACCTTAGGGAGAAGTGGGGCATTAAAGGTACTAGGTATATAGGGACCCTTAATCTTAATATCTGAGGGTACTGGATTATTAATATTAAAGGTACGCCTCTATTGAGGGCTACTATTAATAACTGAGGGCTAGAGCTCGTTTCCTGCTATACGAAGGAAGTAATGAACCTTGTTAGGGTTATTGTTATCCATACGAGTCCAGATGACGAGATTCTATTGAACTTGAGCTGCTATTGTGTGTGTATGAAGTGATGTGTATGAAGTATTATATATGAGGTGTGTGTGAGGAGAGAGTGTATATATGTGTGTGAGGAAGTTGGAGGGAAGGCTAGGAGCTAAGAGCTTATTTTATAGATATCTAGGGCTAAAAATGACTTAAATGGGAGCTTGAATAATTCAGATTAAGCTGTGAATCAAGCTATGAATCATGCGATTATTTAGTATAGTTCAGATGATGCGGGTAAAATGATTAGCTAGAGCCTTAGAAATAGGGCTATAAGCTATGAATCATATATTTATTTACTATAGTTCAGATAATGGAATTAAAATAATTAGCTAGGGCATTAGAATTAGTTATATTAAGCTGTGAATCATATGATCATTTGGTATATTAGATGGTGGGGTCAAAATAGCTATGGCCTTAGGCAAATACTGACTAAGTATCGATAGAACTATCGAAACTATCGATACTATCGATACCTTACGATTCTGGCATCGATTCCTATCGATACCGGAAATTAGGGAATTTTTGCCGAGCCTGCTCCATCCACTCTTTAAGTCGATTTGACAGTTCGTCCCAGTCGAGGCAGTACACATGCCACGTGAAGGGAAAAAGGGAAAAGTCACCGGGGTCGTCCGGATCGCCTCGGGGCTTGAGGATCGATCAGGAGGTTTTCTTGGGAAGGCCCAAGGAGACCGCGTTGTTGTCGTCGAGCAGTTTGAAGAGCTTGAGGTGGAATTCCGTGAGTAGGGAAGTGATGGTAAGCTGAGAAGGATGGTGCGGAGAGGAAGTGGCCGAGGTGTTGTCGGTACTGGAGGGGGAGAGTTGGACTGAGATAGGATATAGTATATCCCGCAAGGGGGTCTCGATGCACTCTCACCTTCTTCCAAAATAGCATGGACAGTCTCGGGAATATCGGGCTAGCATTGCCTCACAAACTTAAGGACAATCACAACGAATAGCCGAAAATCTTACTCGCCTTCCAGATATTCATCTATCAACGTTTAGCTCACTCAACTTTTACAGCTTCTGGAAAGAACTTTGGCACAAATTAAATATAAGATAACAAATCACTCCACATCATCCTCATGAAAAACCAACGCCCGAACCTCAATACTCATCCTCGCATCTCTATCCTCAAACTCGGGATCCGTAAAAGAACTATGTGGCACCCTCCTCGCCCTCCCATCGGTCTTCGAATCGAACATCTTTAAGCACAAAACATCTTCCGGGCTCTGCTGGGACATATACCACCACTTATGTCCTTCGCCCCCCTCCTTCTCCTTCCTTTCTTCCGATGGCCCTCGCACATTCACACTCTCAAACTCATGCGTTGGATAAATGACCTTAACTCTCACCAGCTCTTCTTCCAGTACAGTTCGCGCGTCCAGGACAGCAAACGGATCTTTGAAGATCGTCTTGATAGGCCGCCAGACGTTGATTATCTGGAAACGGGACTTGAGGAGGCGTTCGGATTCGTCGGGGAGATTTTTTTTTACGACTTCGGGGGCGTAGTCGTAAGACTGGTCAATGTGGGTGCCGCGGACGGGGCCTTCAAGTTCGGCAGGAATTGCTTTTTCCTCCTTTTCGGTTGCGACATCTTTGACCTTGGTAGCTTCTTCCCAAAGAGTAACCCTTTCCTTGGTAGCTTCCCCATCTTTAGACGGATCCTCATCCTCGGCAGCGTCTTGTTCAAGTTGAAGGTAATGCGTGTGCGCTTTTCTCACAACATGATGAAAGATCTTCACTTTACTCGCGCCAGTTCTAATCCTGTGATTAGCCTTTTTCACTGCATTTCCCTTCCCCTCCTCACCCTCTTCTCTTCCACTTACACATTCTTCAACACCCCCTCAACTTCAGCATAATAAGCCGCCTTAATCCTCTCATTATCATCGAACTCATGCACACTGAGCTTGCTCTCATGCTTCACGAACTGGATGCCAGAGACATCGAGTGTGTGTTCCACGCCCGATCCACGCACATCATACACAGTAGCGGGATGGAATTTGTTGACGTTTTTGAGCCGGGTTTTCTCGTCTGTGATGTAAAGGGGAGCTGGGGACCCGGGCTCGCCATAGTAGGCGATTTCGGTCCGCACGTTGCGGGGCGTAGTGGCTGGAGCAGAGATTACCACATCGTTGTCCTGGCCAGAGGGGGCCAAGACGAGAGTCTCGGTCATTGATGCCATGATGGAATAAGCGATAGTTACGGAAGAGGATGTAGGGGGGGAGGCGGGGAATATATGGAGAGGGAGGTGAGTGAGATTGTGCGAGGTTGAGGTTGTAAGACCCGAGATGAAACCGAGCACATGCGATACATCTGCCGTTCTATCATGGTAACACAGCAGAAGCCACATGAAAAACGGCACTGACCGTGAGCGAATCATTACTTTAATTGAGTTTTTTCCCTAATTTCAGACTGTGATCAGTGACTTACTTGCGGTTTGATGGGTTCACGGTCAGAGTAACACCTACTCGTACGGAGGTCGCGGCCACTTCTAGCTTAATAAGTAGGGCCGTTGCACGGCAATCAGGAAGCGCTTTAACTACAGGGCCCCTGTAGGCCTCCCGGGGCAAATATATGGCGTACAGACCCTATAAACATCGCTAAAAATTTTGTGTCTAAAGGCTATCAAGACTCTAAGGTTCGTTGCTAGGCCAGTGGCTTGTGGCGTCCTGTGGTTTGGCAGCCACCCCTGCCGGTTGCTAGACTTATGGCTGCGATTCCGTATAGTGTGCGAGGCAGTAATTCTTGTTTCCCCAAGGTGGGTAAGACAACTGCGAGCTTACGCAACCGGGAGAAAGCAAACAAGAAATCAAATTCGAGACAAACCGGAAACCGATCTCGGGAGGCGATACGACGAAAGTATAGTCGGTCCGACCCAAAGCAACAAATCGGTCGCTGTTTTACCCTTATAATAACTTTTTAACTATAACTCCAATTAATTAATACTAAGTAACGTAATTATAGAGTAGAACCAAGCAAAAAAATACCTATTAATTAGATTTTTAATACAATTTGTATTTAATTGTTATTCGAGATTTAAAGTATATAAACGTTTTTACCTTCTTATATATAAAACGCAAATATATTTACTTACTAAAGTTATATATATTTATAATTAGGAGGGAAATAGCAATATCTCACTTGTTTTATTATTAATATTATAATAATAATAATTAGGCCCTAAAAAGCCTTTTAAATATAAAATATACTTTCTTTAAGTATTTTATATATATTAAAGCTATAATTATATATATATTTTTATTAAATCTAAATATTCATTAGTCTTTAAAAGCCAAAAACAATCTTAATATGCTTATATTATAATAAGAAAATAAAATAATAAGCTTATTAATTTATTTAATAGAATTTTTTAAATTCTATTATATTTAAGCTTTTTAAGATAATTATCTAATTATTATTATTATTATTATTTCACTTTATTTGATATTTAAATTATTAGAAATGTTTTTTATATTAGAGGATTTCTTAAATTATTTATTAATAATTATTTGGATTATAGCTTCTTTAGCTATAGTGAAAACTTTAATTAAATTTAGAATTAAGTTAATATACTTCTATTTCTAAATACTTATAAAATCAGCTCTAAGAGATATATAAAAGGGGTACTTAATTGAATTTATAGCTATTAAGGTTTTTAAATACTTATAAAATCAGTATATTACTTTTAGAAACAATTATATAAAATACGATTTTTTTTATAAAAAAATTACGCGTATTAGATCTATTATAATAATAACGATATTAAAATTTTAAGAATAAAGAATTAATTACTAGAAGTTATAGTATGGTTATTATTAATATAATTTATATTAATTGGTATTATAGTGCTTTTTTGTTGCTTTTGGATCGGACCGACCGTATTCGGATTTGGGGCAGTGGTCTTTCTCGCATCCGAAGTTGGTGATAAGCACACAGTTGGGAACACAAGAGAGGGGTTTCCCGTAAACCTAGGCTCGTTGATCGAACTGGCGTTGGAAATCAGCAAGACAAGCCCAGACACAAGAATCTAAGTACCCTTCTCGTCGACAATTATCACTGCCTCTACTCCAGAAAACCACATGCTTGCCGTCAGAGGCAGGCCCAGCGTATTCGGGTCCAGTCCATACCATGCCTGGCACATTATTATACTCAGTAACCTCCTCCAATGCCTCTCTAAGAACCTGTATTCCCCTCTCCATCTCCCCATCCGTTAGCACAAGCGGCGGGCTCATTCTCGCCCGATTCCCGAAACTCGTAACCAGCAGCCCCTTCAGATTACACAGCACGGCGATTTTCCTGCCTGTCACAGCTGGGTTGCTCTCATCAATGTACAGACACATGTCTGTACCACAGCTCACCGCCTCGAGAAGGAAGGGAAATTGTGTTTGCCATTTATCACCTTCTTTTTGGGACCAAGCTCCGAGGAAGGGGCCACAATCCATGTATCCAGGCTGATCAGTCAGGTCGAACGTTGCGTTCATGGCAGCGCATCCTAAGGGTGTGTTGCAGAAGGTGGATGCCATTTCGCCGGTGCCAACGAGGGACATGGCCTCTTCGGTACCGACGATGTAGGAACATGGGTAGAAGCCACCCTATGATTTTGTATGATCAGTATCTGTCTTTGTAGTTTGGTGAGTGTTGATAATAAGTGCCGCCATTGATCTTCCCATCGCAACAAGGACAGGCTTGACATCTGCACGGGGTTTTAGTTGATCCCTATTATCACTTAGGCTAATTACTACTATCAAACTCTGTATATGCTCGTTTATTTAGCTGATTACTACTATCGCTTAAGCTATCCTCGCTTATTAAGCTGTCCGTACTATAGTTCAGTATTTGCTGTCCTTATACTCTCTCTATACTCTCTTTATACTCTACATATATCGGGCTAGATAGTTCGGGTTAGTACTAAGCTTGTGAGGGGGGTTTAAGGGTTAGGGTCCAAGTTAGTCCCGGGGTATTAGGGGCAGTAGGAGCCCCTTGTATTAGAATATATTAAAGCGTAAAGGCCTTATGAGTTAAGGTTAGTATATACTAGAATAATAGTAAGAGTAAAGTATTCTAACTTGTATATATAGTTCTTAGTAATAAAAGTTAAGTATATATTAAGTATAGTTTCTATATATCGAGTATATAATAGTCATAGTAAAGTAAGATATATTCTAACTCCCTTATATACTTCTTAGTAGTAAAATTTAAGTATATACTAGGAGTATACCTAGCAGGCGCCTGGCGGGCCGTTAGGCGGAGGTCAGGGTTAAAAGGAGGGCGTAAACGAAGACAGGTATCTATATATTATTTAAAACTAGTATATATAGTATGGTTTTTGGTGAGGAAAGTTAATCCCTACTATAGAAAATATAAGGGTATGCTCGCTAATTGATAGTAGTGATCAGCTTAAGTGATAGTAGGGCTTAGCTACTGGCTCCTATTCGAGTAGCTCGAGTTATGGTCGGTGGAGCAGAGATTACTTGCGATGAAGGTGGAGGGATTGAAATCAAGCGTCGGAAGAGCCTTCGTGAGGGTAGTAGACAGTCTGGCTCTGAATATGAGCGAGGAAACCAGGTTGAAGATTGCAGGAGTTGACCTGACCGGCCGAAGAAGGAGCTGGACTGTAACCTTTTTTGAGGTGAGCGACTTCCCACAGTAAATACCTGGAAGAGCCCCTCAAATGGCGCTCGCCAATCAAATCCATTTTACTCTGCAGCAGACTGACGGCGATGAACTTGGGCAGGAAGACATGATCTAAGTCATAAGGAGGCCTCATTGTGGTGCCGATAAATATTTACTACAGTTCAGACGAGCTTTACTGATGTTGCTGGGCATCCCACCAAAGTGCAAAGTTCGCAATACCAAATGCGTCCTGTACATGATTCATGCCTGCGTTCAATCATCATCCAGTCCCAATGCCTGTCTCCTAGTCGGCGCATCAGGATCAAAATACGGCTTCTCTGCCAAACTCGTCACTCTCGTTCCGTGTCTCGGCTCCGAGCCCTCATAATCCCACGAAGCATTATGCATCGTAATACGATTATCCCTACAGTATCGCAAATTAACCCCAATTCCCACACTTCACGCCATCCCAGAAGATGGGGAGGTAGCTTACCAAAGAGCACTCGTCCTCGGCGTCCACTTAAACCGCACCTGAATATCAACATTCGATTCATAAACATGGTACAAATAATCCAAAATCACATCGCTCTCCGCCTTATCCAAGCCCACAATCTGCTTTGTCATAGCTCGGTTCACGAACAGACTCTTCCATCCAGTAGCAGGATGCACTCGGACGATTGGATGGATCCTTTCAATGTGCTTTGGACCGGCTTCGGTATTGTCACGGTCCAGATAGGTGTGTGCTGAGGTGTAGATTGCATACTTGCCGTCAATAATCTTGCGGAAGTCCGGGGAAAGTTTGCTGTACGCAGCGTAGCCGGAGGCCCAGAGTGTATCGCCGCCGACTGTGGGGACAGTATCATTGTGTAGGTGCGTGATCCCTGCGGGGTGCTTTTCGTGGACGAGATCTGTGTGCCACCTGGAAGCGCCACCTGGTTGTCTGAAGGACGCCTTTCTTTCTGTGGCCATGAGAGCGGGCCAGATGATCGTCACTCCTGGAACTCCGGGGACGTGGGGGACTTGTGGCTACGACCATTTCTCAGTTGAAATCAAGGGGTCTTGCAAATGGAGACGCTCACATGAATCTCCACCTCCCCAAAATGCTCACCCAACGCCTTCTGCTGCTGAGGCGTAATATCTTGATCCCTAAAGAAAACCACACTTCTCTCCGCAATCAGAAGTGCCAACTCATCTCTCTGCTGATCCGTCAAATCCTTCAACTGCAGTCCCACAATTTCAGTACCAATATTCTTCGTCAGATGAATGACTTCTTTCGCCGCAGAGAGCAACGCGGATTTACTCTTGTCAGCGCGAGCACCGGCATCAATATGTGGACGGTCCTCGTTACGGATAGAGATGGCATCGTCGAGGAAAAGGGGCTTGGCTGGACGCTCCGGGTATCCGTGAGAGAGATCGATTCCTGCGGCTTCGAGGCGGGCACGTGCTGCCAGTGGAAGCGGAAGAGTATCTTTCTTTTGAATTACGAATTCTTTGATGTGAGAGGCAATGGGGAGGGGTTCTGTTGCTGAGGGGGCCATATTGGTTAAACTTTATATCGAACTTTCTGTTTTTGAGAGCTCTGGAACTGAAGTTCAAGCCTGGAAACATAGACTTTTCAATGAATGAGCGATCTAGGAGTATTATTTGATTTCTAAGCTCGTCGCGTTCTCCCACACCAAGTGTCGTGTCGTGATGAGGGGTAGCTGCATAGCTGCAGAAAGGGCGTATAAAATGGTGTTCTCACGCGACAAATTGTGGGGTGGATTGCGTGCTTCTGTATGGTTTTGACGACAACACCCACCATTTTCAATCACAATACTAGCACTCGGTGTCTTGATTGGTAGCTGACTCGGGATAGTTACACCGGTACATATTTCACGACAGCGTATCTTATCTCCTATCCCTAAGCTTGGCATGCTAAGAGCTTTGATTGGGTGTTATTTCTATGGCATCATGAAACGCCGAAGCACAACATCGATGCAACGTATAATTCCCCTTGCTTGCACCTAATGTCCAAAGCCATTGGTCATTCACTCCTAAAGGAGAATCGAAATGGGACCCTGGGAATGACTTCGGATAAAGGCTCGTTTAGGGATACCATCCTGATGACACTAGCACGGAAGCACGCAATCATTCCTGCCAGCTGCTGAACAGTGACCCTAAGAATCTGGTGTAAGAGACGAATAGTTTGAGAGCTTCAAGTTCCGAAAGGGCAGGAACTGGAAGTATTATGTTGCCCACCTGGCTGTCTCAAGACGCAACAGACCATGACCAGAATGAGCAAGATGAAGCGTCCGTAGCTCTCCTACCGAAAATACCAGCCGACAAGCTCCCAAGAGGAGGAATATTCCAGGAGAATTCTGAAGAAGATGTTGTGTCTCTCGCTACCGAGTCCAAGAAACTCCCTTGGTGGTCTTATATTTGGGTTCGCCCTCTCAAGTCCCCGCTATCAAAGGCTGACAACAACACCTAGGACTATGCCCCCAAAGAAACCCCCCAAGAGCGGAAATTCGTCCAAAAGCTCGACATCTACCTCCTCGCCATCCTCTCCCTAGGCTACTTCATCAAAAACCTAGACCAAACAAATATCGCCAACGCCTACGTCTCCGGCATGAAAGAAGCACTTTCCATGACATCTAACGAGATAAACCTCATAGACGTAGCCTGGACCACGGGTTATGTTCTCGGGCAATTGCCTTCTCAATTCATTCTCACAAAAGTCCGACCGTCGATATGGATTCCAAGTTGCGAGTTAGTGTGGACTATCCTCACTCTTTCTCTTGCAGGAGCGACAACTAGCGGGCAGGTTCTTGGAATCCGGTTCTTTGTGGGGTTGGTGGAGAGTATTTTTTATCCGGCGGCGCACTTTTTGATCGGGAGTTGGTATAAACCTCCTGAGCTGGGGAAGAGAGCGTGTGTGTTCCATGCTGCGGCTGCGGCGGCGGGGATGTTTTCCGGATATTTGCAGGCTGCTGTATACCAGGGGTTGGACGGTGTACTTGGGAAAGCAGGCTGGCAGTGGTTGTTTGTTATGGATGCTTTGATCAGTCTTCCTATTTGCTTAGCTGGGTTTTACATGATTCCTGATTTGCCGGAGAATACGGTGGCTTTCTATTTGACTGAGGAGGATGCGAAGTTGGCGAGGAGGAGAATGAATGATGTGGGCCGCGCCCCGAGGAGGACACTGGGTTGGTCTATTTTGGGGAGGGTGTTTACGCGGTGGCATGTCTATTCTTTGACATTGCTGTACATCATCTTCATTAACACCAGTCCTTCATCGAGCGTAAATCCTTTTGCGCTTTGGTTGAAAGATCAAGGGTATCCAGTTAGCCAGATCGTAAGTCATCCCCTCGATCCTTATCCTTAAACCTCTAACAAGGGCAGAATACCATCCCGACAGGCGCCGGCGCCATCCAGCTTGTAACAACGATAATTTTCGCCATACTAAGCGACTTCCTGCGTAATCGCCCTCTCGTAATGTCTCTCAGTACCTCCATAGGATTCTTCTCCGCCCTGTGCCTCGCAATTTGGAATATTCCTAATGGGCTGAAGTGGCTGGCATTCTTAATTCATAAAGCTGCTGTTCCATTTGGTCCACTCGCTATGTCTTGGGCGAATGAGATTTGCGGAGGCGATGCCGAAGAGAGGGCTGTTGTTCTGGGAGTTATGAATGCAAGTGGATATGCGGTGAATGCATGGTTGCCCTTGTTGACGTACCCGGTTGTCGATGCGCCTAGGTTTAGGAGGGGGTTTGCATACAGTACATTAGCATTTTTGGTGCAGTTTGGAGTTACAGGTTTGGTTGCTTTCCTGCGGAGGCGTGACAAGGAGAACGGAAAAGGCGACGAAGAAATAGAAGATATAGGTGAGTTTGAGTAATGTATTCTTCCGATCACTGCCAGAGACTAATACGGTATCTTGAAAGAAAATCGGTCTTGGATGTATTGCCTCGGTCTGCTTCTATAAATAATAAAGAATGTTAAACGGTGGGGATGAACTGTTTCCTCTCCTCCGGTGCCCTTCCTTTCCCAATCATCCCCTGCCCTATCAAGGCTCCCAAGTCATATATATATATACATATATGCGACGCCGTGTCGTGCAGCCCTGTGGGTAAGTAAGCAACTATTGTTAATTCGGAGTACTACAATTGCGACTATATTAGTTTGAAGGACAACAATTCGAAGTAGTTGTGTCTAAAGTAGGATACCTTATTATACTGTAAGATCGCGTACGTGTCTTATTCATACTTCAAGCCAAAGTAGTCCGAATTGCACTATTATGATTCGGACTACTCTGG
This sequence comes from Hyaloscypha finlandica, assembly GCA_021399475.1. Taxonomy (NCBI): domain Eukaryota; kingdom Fungi; phylum Ascomycota; class Leotiomycetes; order Helotiales; family Hyaloscyphaceae; genus Hyaloscypha; species Hyaloscypha finlandica. The sequence continues at coordinate 231,447 of JAJTUR010000078.1, read as the reverse complement.
CTTACGATGGTACAGCCCATAAGTATTGTGATAGAGCTGGCAGGGGTCTCAAGCTTACACCCTTTGCATCACAACCACAACGAACTACAGAGACACAGAAAACGACATGTGCACAGTACTCCTTCTAGGGTTTATTTTAGTGTTTAAATAAAAGACTTTTGGTTGCATGTAACAAAAGTTATGAAGTGTTGAAATCGCTTTTGGCGTTCACACCCCTGTCTGTTTTCAACTGTACAGAATGAACCATGAGGGCATCAGGCCACATATAGAGCCTACCATGTGAGACGTGCTTGAAACGGGACCTAGGCCGCCTCAGGTAGAATGCAGTTTCACCGTTTTCTCTAGCTCCTTGCCTACTTCCTTTCCTCTCCAACTGGCCATATCACTACCACTTAATTCGAAGGTTTCTGAGCCGTAATAATATGATACGGCCAGTAAGTATGAATACTTGGATCCAGCAGCGCCTTCCTCACATCCACCAAATAAACCTCGATCTCCTCCGGGCTCCACTTCTTCATCCTTCCAAACGTCCCCATCGCAATCCCCTGCAGCCCATCCAGAATCGCCGTTCTCCAAAACAGACCCAGCAATTTCTGCTGCTTGTCTTTCGCCCAAGGACCAACGGGGAGTTTGAAGACCCGATGAGTGATGTTGGTGAATCCTGTAGCTAGAAGCTTCTCGTCGGCGGTCAGGATGGCGGTGGCGTCTTTTCCAATGGCAGCGAGCGCTTCGGAAGCCATGAGGAACATTTGTTTGGGGGCGTAATTTGAGGGCATGGAGCCGTCGTCGCAGTAGGGGATGTTCTCATGGTCTTGGATTTCTATCCATCCTCCGGGTTTGATATGCCTGCAGCCATTTAAGCCAACAGATTGGTGAAGGAAGAGGATGTTAGGAGGGGAATGACTTACCTAAAAGATTGTTCGAACAACGTTGGTATATTCTTCATATGAGCGACCAGTACTCGGAAATGAACAAGGTCAAAGTGATCTGGAGGATGCGTCCACGGGTCTTCTACATCATCAATAATAAATTTCGCATTCGGAGCGACCCAAACCGGTTGTATCGGACTCAGATCAATGCCCTCAACCAAAGCACTCGGATACTTGTCCGCCACTGCTCACATCAGCACTTCACATCCTCATCCCAAACATTTCACTTACTATCTAAAGCCCAAATTCCGGTCCCAGTTCCAAGACTATTTTCTCTCAGCCCCCGCTCAACTCAAACAAGGCCGTCTTCGGGAGGGTGAAATTCTGCTCACTCACTCGACAATATGCTGCGGGTTCTCCCCAATAGGCGCAAAATGCAGCGCGCCGTTACACAGCATGAGCGTCATCTCATGCTTCATATCCTCTCGATTTTGCTCGCCCTCATCGTTCGGGAGCGCATACTGGCCTTCCCGGAACTTGTTGTACCTGCGGCCATTCTCCCACACGTGCGCTTTGATGCTGGAACTGAGGGACGTGGTGCTGGAGGCGGCATCGCCGCTGCTGGAATAGCCGTCGTCTGTCTCGGTGTTGTCGCCGGCTTCGAGAGCGGCGGCGGGGATGTTGTCGATGTGGGGATTGGAAGTTAATGGACCCGGGGCTAGATGCTCGGGTGGCAGCGCCTCTGAGAGCGCTGGTGGTGCACTGTTGGACGCCATACCCGTGGTGTCCCGCCTCTGTTGTGCGGTGTGGACCGCCGCGCCCCGCTTTGACAGGCACGGAGCAGGGATGAGTTGCCGTACAGTACAGTTTGTGGCGATCGTCAAACAACGTCAACTGCTGGAAGACAGGATGAACAGTGGAAAAGCGAAGCGCTACATATGTGAAAAAGAAGAAAAAAATGAGACGGATTACATGCACATGAAAGTACAAAAATGCGGATAAATGCCAGGCTTATTGCAACGGAGCCTGCCAAAACCGGCCGACACCGTCGGCTCGTTCTGCACGTGACAGCCAAGGAGAAGGTTCTACTCGGAGCTGATAGAAGGCATTATAATATAAGAGAATTAACAAGATTGAAGGGCATTTAAAATTATATTTACATTAATTGCGGAAATTTCTGACTTGTTTAAAATCTTACAAAGTGTCAAGTCACGTGAGTCCCCCCCTTTTATTCGCTTATTTGCAAGAGACTTTCAATGTCGTGAGAGTCCGAAATATATGTCACGTATAAACATCCCAGAATAGCATCACACAAGAGCATCATACCCAGAACTCATCGCCACAGTCAATCCCTTAAACCCAGCAATCAATCTGACAACACTGGAGTAAATACCCAGCACTGCCGTCGTCGCGGCACCAAGCGCATAGAAGACATTAAAAGCATTGACGCTCCACTTCTGCATGGAGCCTCTCGCCCACCTCTTCATACCGCCGTCTTCCCTCGCAAAGGTGCCAGTCACAGCGTCAAAGACCTCCGATGGTAGGATTTCCCCTCTCTTGATCTCGAATCCGAGCATGAGGATCGAAGGGAAGGTGTATGTGAATTACAGGATACAGACTGCGCAGACGACCGGAAATATAGCTAAATGGGGGGATGACGGCGCAGATAATGAATGCTACGGACCAATAGACAAGCACTAGACCGATCCAGAGCCATTTCCCCGTCTTGGTGGTGAGGGGTGGGGCTGCAAAAGCTCGTGAAGGAAGTTGACATACATGACCTTGATCCCAATATTACTGTAAAGACAAGCGGCAATCAGGCCAGAAAATAGGAACATAATATTCACACCCGTTTGCCAATTGTACGGCGACAAGCCTTGCATAGCGGGGTTGAACGCGAACTGACCCTGGAAACTGTAAACTACCATGCCGAAGGTGACGTAGCCGGTAGCAGTTCCAATTCACGTGTCTCTCTTCTTTATTTCACCACTCGGTTTGTTATTAAGTGCTCCAATGTTAAGCTTTCACTACCAGTATCTCATACCAATCAATTAATCCCACCCTCCTGTTGCCTGTGCTTGATTTGTCTACTTCAGCAGCTTGGTCTCCCACAGTGCCATGACACACTATCCGGAACTTTGAGCGCTTATTTGAGAGGCCTGTTGTTGAACTGAGGTAAAACAAAGGAGTTCTTTATTAATTGTGGCACCAAATATAGACTGGTTCAGATGAATGTAGAAGCTTAATTAATTCTCTAATGCTAGGGGAGAAGGACTCCTTAAATAGGCTAATAATAATAAAGGATATTAGCTTGGCAAAGGAAACCTCATAATCTCAACACTTGTTGCCAATGTGTTGATAAACTAAGCCCTATATATAGTTTTCAGCCAGAATTCTCCACGGCTTTGGCCAAGACTGCCTAGAGGATCTACATGCTATTTCCGTAGGGTCTGCTGCCGAAGACGGCATTCCCCTGCCTTTTGGGGACAATTTCAGTGAGATTAGTGCCATTGCAAGTAGATTCAGTAATATATAGCGACTTCAGATGGTGTTTCTACTTAATGGCTTGGTTTGATAAGAACTGGATGAGATGGGAGAAAGAGTCGTTGCAGTAAAGAGTTTGTAAGAATCCTACATATCGTTTTGGCACAAGCAAATTTGGGGGAACACAGCGGACCGATTAATTTCCATGAGCCTCTGGGGCAGGCCGGTAAAATACATCACAATCCGATGTGCAAAATTTCACCGTAGCAGATCAGGCGAAAAAGAAGCGATTAAGGCGATTCGATTACTACTCAACTTATAAAAATACGCCCACAACACACGACTTCTAATTTTCTCCACGCCCCAAAAGAAACGTGAAATCTAAGAAGTTGTCTACAAAGTTCCACTTCCGGTACATCTAGGCAAAGGGAAAGTATCCCCAGTGCACAACTGAATAACACCATCAACCCAAGCCAAAGAATCATAGCTCATACTGGTGTAAGAATCGGCCTGGAAAGCGACCCTAGTCGCTCCCTCCGCAATGCACCCAATATCCACATACCCACTATGCCTCGTCGTACTCGGGTTGCTGACGACCGCTCCATACTTTCCAGTCGGAATAGAGAAGGTGTATGCTGCTGCATATGAAGAATCCCAAGTCTCGGTGTAGCTGATGCTGAATGTCGTGCTGAGGAAATTTTCTACGAGGCTGAGTGTTGCTGATGCGGAGACGGAGATGGAGTTGCTGATGCTGAAGCCTTCGGTGACGGAGACGATGGTGCCATCTGTGTTGGCTTTGACCACTCGGGACATGAGGATGTCCCAGTTGAGGAACGTTTCAACTGGGTTCAGCGTGAAGACTGTTTCAGTAGAGCAGCGGGCTCCGAGGGCGCGGGTTGGAAGTTCGTCTGTGGTTGAGGAGCTAGTGGCCTTGTACACCGTTGCGTTGGCGGGTGGTACATTATCGGCGTTGTAGAATGGGCTGTCCGTAGCGGCGATGACAGAGTACTCTGAGCGTTTCATGACTTCGACACGGCCGTTTCTTCCATAGAGGATAACGTCGTCTTCTGTCAACATTCTGGGAGGAAGAGTTGCAGCTGTAACGAATGTGACTCCAAATAGGAGGGCAGTGAGTGTTGAGGAAAGCATTTTGAATGAGAGCGTAGACTGAAAGAGTGAAGCAGTTGCGAGGGAAAGAGAAGATGGGAGGAGAAGAGGCTTGCTGATGACTTGTAGCTTTCTTGTTAAGCAGAATGAAGGGGGATCTTATAAGAACTCATGGGCGTTGAAGTAATCCCAACAACGGGAAACTTGTTCCTCTATTAGGCACAACGCATGAGATCGCATGAGACTATAAAGTGGCGCATTCGCTGTTGCTCCTTTTTGGGATTTGCTTCCTTGGCAACATCCACCTTCAACTGCCCATCCGTTTGTGATGATAACTTCCTGACTCGTATTTTAAGCATACTAGAGGCTAGAACAAAGTTTAACGATGTTTCCTGCAAACGCCGACGTGCTGATAGCTGGTCCGTGCCTGACCTAAAAGGAGATCGGGAAACAGGCATCACCGATTGTTTCTCGCTTAGCGGCCCGAGATATCGGGCCAAGGAAAGGGGGAGAGAAATAGAGTTTTCGGTTCCGTTTCACGTTCAATGGCAGTCCCCAAATGGCAATTCCACCGCGGGGTTGAAATGACAGCTTCAATGCCTCTACTACCGCTATACTAATACGGGACGAACATGGTGGACTTGTGGGGTTTGCGAAGAGGCTGAGCTCTCTTGGTTAAAGCCGAGAGGATCTTGCCTGACATGGCGATGAACAAGATGATTTTAATTCCTTGTATCCAGGACATCTTTGTTGTTTCAGTCGAAGGAAGGCTTAATAGTTACGTCAAAGCGAAGCTCGTGATAATCTGAGAAGTTATGCCGGTTCGTCTTTGCGTTGCTGTCGAGACGTTCGCGTTCCGTGCACTTGAAGTTGTCTGGTGCAGCATATTATAAAGAGAAGTCCATCAGCAGGCAAAGTTCAATCCATCCTCACCCAGCTCATCCAGCATCCCATCACGTTCGTTCTTATACACAACACTCGTTTTCACATTACCTCTCAGCCTTTACTCAATCCAAATTTCTCTCTACCATCACCAACCAGCAAAATGAAGGCCTCCTTCTCAACACTTCTTTTCACATTTTCATTGACCGGAAGGTATATTTTACATTCTCACCAGTCTCCCCCCTCCCCCTTGCCAACAACAACTAACCCTAATAGGGCCCTCGCAGATCTCCACCAAAATGCGGTCTGCGTCGACAGCATGGACGCTGGTGTAAATTCCCTTCCTTCCCAGGCATACTCAATCCCACTAACAACTCTCAGAATGTCCTCAACGAAGCAGCAACAGCCACAGCTTGCGGCTACTACTTCATGAGAAACAAGGGAACCGAGCAATGGAACACATGTCCGGATTGCATTATGGTAAGATTCTGCTTCTCTTCCTTACTCCTGTTCTCCAGGCTAATATGAAAGTGATAGCTCGACACTCCATCTATCCACTGCAACTCGGAAGCATGGCATATCGGCGGTGACGAGGTTCGTCCCCTTTCCTCGTGACTCGCTTGGGGGAAAAGCTAATGAATCTCTTCTTCAAGATCACGTATTATTGTAAACTGGCTGGGGCGGATAATGCATTGACTAGCTAAAAGTTTCTTGGGACCTTGGGGCGTGAAGAGACAGATGATGATCTCTGCGATTGGGGAACTTTGACATCATTTCGAGTTTGTGGGGGTTTTTTTTGGCGATATAATGTGCTTTAAACGAATTGTTTAAATATTTGTCGCACGGAACTATAGAAAGCAACTGAAGTCTTACCATTTCGCGATTATTTATGCAAGGAAGTACTTACCTCTCGGGTAAGTTCACGTGGTCACCCCAAATACCCCAAAAGCTCAACGTTTCCCTTGAAACAAATTTTAGCTTATCATTTTATTTTTCTAGGGAATATCGAACGCCATTTAATGGCATCTTGTTACTAGGTCGTTGCTTGGTACTTGAAAATGTCTTGAGGGCACGAGCGACATGTTCCCCGAGAGCTAGAGGGAAGAAAGGGAAAGGAGATTAACAGGACATTCATATAGCAGAGCTTAAGTCAAAATACAGCATTTTCTTGAGTTTTTTGAGCTTTAGGCACTTGGCAGAATGCTACTTATAAATATCGGACTTGAAGGAACTGGCCCCGTGGGGCCGCCAATACACTGACTAAGTGTCTCACCCACCAAAACGAACACCCTACGCATTCGCCTAGCTCACTAAATTACAGCACTCACATCACTAAATTATAGTACCCGTATTACTGACTTATAGCGCATATATCTCTAAGTTATAGCGCTTATACTACTAAGCTTTTATATACCTATAACTAGGTGGGGGAAACGGGGGAGGGGGGCACTAGTAAGAGTAATAGAGAGGCTAATACAGATAATCAAATAGCTATAATTGCAATGCAACTTGGGCTGTGCGTGTATCAATTGCCAGTAAAATTACAGTGCGAGTTGATGCGATCGCATTACGTGATGATTTGGGTGGTGACTGCGTAGGGTGTCAGTTTCGGTTCTGGTCGGGTGGTGGTGCTAAGTCAGCCTTAAACTGACCGCCGGGGTCAGTGAATAGGTGGCCCCCGTAAGGGGGGAAGCTGACTAATCCCGCACACCTGTTCACCAGGTTCACCAGGTTGTGTCCTCGAGCTTTAGCGAGAAAGCTCTCGACAGGTCCGAGCCACATTGACCGCCTCATGGTTTAGCGAAACAAAAAACACGTCTACACATCTCTTCAACAACTCCATCTGTTGAATTTCGCACCCTTCAATTGGGAAGACAGCAATCATGTCTTCCAAGCCCCAGAGCGTCAATAGCTCTGAGAGCGAGTTCGAGTTCATTGAGACCCCCAAAGCTCCCACCCCGACCTTCGAGAAATTCGAGGCCTGTGGTGTTAGAACGACGTCGGTATGTGAACAGGCAGCCACAACGATCTGCTAGAGCATCTGTGCCGCCGTAGACCTCAATTGAACATGTGCTAATATTTGCGCACAGTACCCGGCAATCAAGAATGCTCCTCTGCCGGCTGATGGTCCCGGCAACGAGAGCTTCTCCAACATCCTCCTCATCTCCCTCATTACACTCGTCCCATGGTATTTGTCCTGGAAAGTCGGCGGCGGATTGAAGACCAGCATCTTCTTCGGTCTCTTCACGACAATGCCGATTTTGATCAGTTTCTGGTACCTCGCCTCGTCCTTCAGTCCCCGCAAGAATGAAAAGGCCACCATTCCAGGCCGCCCCGTCGAACATTACCTTACCTTCAAGAACGAGGCCGACAAGCTCAAATACCGCGGAGCCAATAAGATCCCAATGGAGACATTCCATAATATGTACTTTGATGGTGATGTTGACTTCAATGGGGATGCGCTGGAAGTTATGGAGTACCGACATGACTGGGCATCCTTCAGGTTCACATTGAGCTTGTTCAAGTTTGTCTTCTTCCAATTTGCACCCGAGGTTATCATGCATACTCGATCCCAAGGTATTTTTCTCTGTTCCGGTGCAGAGAGTCCATCTAATGATTACCGGCAGATGAGGAGCAAGTTCGAGACCACTACGACCGCGGTGATGATTTCTACGGCTGGTTCCTCGGCCCACGCATGGTCTACACTTCTGGCATTATATCTGACCCCAGCCAAGAAGAGACACTTGAACAACTCCAGGATAACAAGCTTGCCATTATCTGCGAAAAGATTGATCTCAAGCAAGGCGAGAGAATGTTGGACATTGGCTGCGGATGGGGTACCCTTGCCAAATTCGCCAGCGCTAATTATGGTGCAAAAGCTACTGGTGTTACTCTTGGCCGCAATCAGACCGCCTGGGGTAATAATGGACTTCGCAAGGCTGGCATCTCTGAGGAGCAAAGCAACATCCTCTGCATGGATTATCGTGATATCCCGGTTCCCGAAGGCAAATACAACAAGATTACCTGTGTCGAAATGGCCGAGCACGTTGGTATCCGACATCTTACCGGCTTCTTGAGACAGTGCAACGAGATGATGGATGATGATGGTGTTTTCTTCCTGCAAGTTGCTGGATTGAGAAAGAGCTGGCAATACGAGGATCTCATCTGGGGTCTTTTCATGAACAAATATATCTTCCCTGGTGCTGATGCCTCTACTCCACTCAACGACTATATTCGATCGGTTGAGAGTGCTGGATTCGAGGTCAAGTCGGTTGACACTATAGGTGTTCATTACTCGGCTACGCTGTGGAGATGGTACAGAAATTGGCTCGCCAACAAGGACAAGGTTTTGGCTAAGTACGGCAAAAGATGGTATAGAGTAAGTTTGATCTCAAAGCTTACAGACCATTTCTAACAGACCTAGATCTGGGAGTTCTTCCTTGCCTATTCTACGATCATCTCTCGTCAAGGCTCCGCAACCTGCTACCAAATCACCCTTGTCAAGAACTTGAACTCCACCCACCGTATTGAAGGCGTTGATACCCAGTTCTCTCTGTCCGGGGCCCTTCAAGCCAGCAAAGCCGCCAGCAAGGCATTGTTCCCCAGGAACAAGAACTAGTTGGCAGCCCCGCCGGCACGCTTACTTGACTCGACGGGGAGCCGATGGTGAGATGTCTACTCGGTCGGATGTCCACTGTGAATTGCTACTTGGTGTAATGGATGAAGTTTGGAAGACATAGAATTGGCTTTGTAATTATATCTGAGCTGGAAAATATCTGCACAGCGAAAATGAGGGCTTCGTGCGACGAGGTCAAAGATAGAGATATGTAGAGGACTTGCAGATAGCACTGCTAATCCAAAACATGTATATACCTCTCAATGAGAATGATTAAATCGACAGTGAAAATGTGCAAGCAAGACCAGGTCCTAACTAATCGCTGCTTTAATAACCTTGTCTGTGGGTGCCTGTAACCTGGTTCCCGCTAGAGCCGCATCTCTCCGACAAACTGTGTGGCCAAGCTTCGTCATTTACCCCAAGCCACGCGTAGGTTGACCGACTACCACAACCATCCTCCAGCGCAGCATAGCATTTCCTGTCTAATACCAACTTTCCTTTGCACGTCTTTGATATTTCCGTATCATGTTCTCCGGGTCCAACTCCTACCTGGGGGGCCAGAGCGGTCGCCCGGGCGGGCCTCAGCAGTATGGCTCTTTCCAGCCCCAGCAACCACAGCAGCAACAGCCACAGTCTCAGTCGAACTTCATGAATCCGAATCCGACAGGATATGGCCAAGCTCCATTACAGCAGCAGTTCACCGGCTATCCTATGCAGGCGCAACCGACGGGTTTCCAACCGCAACAGATGCAACAACAGCAGACTGGCTTCCCGGGACAGCAGAATCCATCTCCATTTGGCAACATGCAAGCTCCGCAGCAACAGAGCTTCCAGACTGGAGCTCCTCCAATGCCTCAAATACCTCAGCAATTCCAGACCCAAGCTCAGCAACAGCCGCAGCCTCCTCCCGCAACCCCGATGCAGAAACCTCAGCCGACGGGCTTTGCAGCAATGGCAGATAGCTTCAAATCGACACCGTCCGCACCTGCTCCTGCGAGAGGACGTAGAGCATCAAAATCGAAGGGCACGAAGATTCCCAACATACGATTGTCGTTCATCACTGCGCAGGACCAAGCGAAGTTTGAGACTTTGTTCAAGTCTGCGGTTGGGGATGGGCAGACTCTATCTGGTGACAAAGCAAGAGATTTGCTGATGAGATCGAAATTGGATGGCAGTTCACTGTCCCAAATATGGTAAGACAGCGAAATTCATCACAATAACGGAACCCGCGAAGAAGCTAATGACAACGGCAGGACTCTCGCAGACACCACTAGATCCGGCCAACTACATTTCCCCGAATTTGCCCTTGCGATGTACCTCTGCAATCTGAAACTTGTTGGGAAGCAATTCCCGTCTGTCCTACCCGATAACATAAAGAATGAGGTGTCGAGCATGGTGGATATAATCAATTTCAACGTCGTGGATGATGCTCCAGAGCCTGCTCCTCAAAGGACCAATGCTCCAGACTTCACTCGACAGACGTCCCCACCCACGATTGTGCAGCCACAACCCATGCAATCGAACTCGGCTCTGTTGACGGCACAGATGACTGGTTTCCCAGGACAGCAAAACCAGTTTTCCGGAGGTTTCCAGCAGCAGCAGACTGGCTACCAGCAGTCTATGCAGACTGGATTCGGTCAGCAGCAAGGCGGATTACAACCGAATCCGACTGGGTTTCAGGGCATGTCGAATCCGTCAGCTCCTGGATACAACGGTCCTCGTCCGCCAATGCCTCCAATGCCTACTGGATTTGGACCGAATCAAGGTCTTTCACCCGCTCAGACTGGAATGGGAGGTATGATTGCTCCATTGAATAGCCAACCTACTGGACGACCAGGTCAATGGGGATTAGTCAATGCTCCTGCAAGCGGATTACCTAATATCGATCTGCTGCAATCCCGAATGATGCCTCAGCAAGGCCGAGAGCAGGGTAACTTCACCACAGCTGGTCTATCAGGAAATGCTGTTATTCCATGGGCTATCACAAAAGATGAGAAGACAAGATATGATTCTGTTTTCAAAGCGTGGGATGGGTTTGGCAAGGGTTTCATTGGCGGTGATGTTGCCATTGAGGTTTTCGGACAGAGTGGTCTTGAAAAGCCAGATCTGGAGCGAGTCTGGGCGCTCGCTGATCAGGGGAATAAGGGCCGCCTCAATATGGACGAATTCGCAGTTGCAATGCATTTGATCTACCGTAAGCTAAACGGATACCCACTTCCCGCTCAACTACCACCCGAGCTTGTCCCGCCTTCCACCAGGAACTTCAACGAGTCAATTGGCACGGTCAAGTCACTGCTCCACCAGGAATCTGATTTCCGCAAAAACTCTGGAGCAGCTCTGTTGCCTCAGAGGACTGGGGTCAGCTACCTGAAGAACCACTCATTCAGAGGGGATTCTGGCCCAAGCGGATTTGGGCGCAAGGATGCCACGGTTTTCAAGAATAATGATGACGATGTGGGATACAAATCCAGTGCACGCAGGAGACTGGGTAACGGATCACCTCGACCTTCCTCGCCATCATCCACAACCTCCAACGATGAAATATCCCTGGACCAATTGAGAAAGAAGATTCGTGAGAAGCAGGTGCTTCTGGACGCAATTGATTTCAAGGATGAAAACGCAGCCGATGAAGACGACGCTCTGGATAGACGGGATCGTCGTGAGGCAGAAGACCTTTATCGCCGAATTCGCCGCATACAAGAAGATATCGACGCACATCCTGATGCAGCACTTCGCAATGTGGACTCGGGCGCAGAACGTCGTATCCTGAAGCGACAGCTCCAACAGCTCACCGATAAACTTCCTGAGATCGCATCTAACGTCCGCAAGACCGAACGCGCTATCGCGGATGCGAAGCTTGAGTTGTTCCGTCTTAAAGACGCTAAGGCTCATCCCGGCAGTGCGTCGTCAATTGTTGGCACTGGTCCAGGCGGCTCTGTCACCGAATCAGATCGTCTCAAGGCCAGGGCTAAGGCTATGATGCAACAGCGGTCCGCTGCTCTTACTGGAAGAAAGGTCGAATCAAGCAATGAGGACTTTAACGCACCGAAGAGATTAGAAGAGGAGAATATCAAGATAAGAAATGAGAAGGAGAATAATGAGCGCATGGTGAAGGATGTGGAAGACAGCGTTCGAGATTTCTCACGTGGTCTCGAGGACAGCCTCAAGGATGGTGCCGATGATTCGAGCAGTGAACACGAGAAGCGCAGATGGGAAGATGGCCTCGGAGTTGAGGATGAGGTCAAGGATTTTATTTTCGATCTACAGAGATCAAGCCGATCTGCCAGAGTCAGGACTGATGACCGAAGTCGGAGCACTAGAGATACCCCGCGATCTGAACCGTCTTCCCGTTACGACAGCCCAGCTGCACCCTCGCCCGTCGAGGCACCTTCTGCTAGGTCCGCCCCTGCACCAGCTCCTGGCGGCACTTACTCGCAGTACAAAACCCCTGAGGACCGAGCAGCATATATTAAGCAGCAAGCCGAGCAACGCATGGCCGAACGTCTTGCTGCTCTTGGCATCAAGGCACCGACTAAGTCTGGTGAGACCACCCAGCAGAGACTGGAACGTGAGAAGAACGAAAGAGCCGCCAAGGTTCGACAGGCTGAGGAGGAAGATGCGAAGCGTGAAGCCGAGAGACAGGCCAGAATCAACGAAGAGCAGGGCGTTCCTCCCCCACCTCCAGCTTCAACTGTTGCGAAGAGGCCTCCTCCGCCACCCTCGCGGAAGGCGGCAAAGAGTGATGCAAGTGAGAAGAGGGCCGAAGAAGAACAACGCGTTTTACAAGAGCAGAAGGCGCAGATCATTGCCACTTCAGAACTTGAGTGTGTTAGTCGTACTCCTTGTAGTGACTCTTTACTAATAATGTTAGGAATGATGCTGCAAGGCAGGAAGCTGAGCTCGCCAAAGAGAAGGAGGCTGCTGCAGCTCGTTTGAAGGCACTCGAAGAGCAAGTCAAGGCCGGCAAGGTCAAGAAAGAAGAAGAGAAGCGAAGAAGGAAGGCCGCTCAAGAAGAGGCTAAGAAGCAAGAAGCAAGATTAGCTGCCCAGCGAGCCGAAATTGAAGCTGCTCAAACCCGTGAAAGGGAACTGCAACGCCAATTGGAAGCCATCGACGACGATGATTCTTCAGACGAGGATGATCAGCAAGCTACACCGCAAGCTTCAACACCGACAGTCAGCAGTCAAGAGTTCGAGAGGAAGGAAGTTTCACCACCCCCACCGCCAGTTCCGACGATCGTCCCACCAATCCCTCAAGCAGCACAAACTACTGCCCTTCCAGTTGCCAGCCCCCCGTCTGATACGGAAACTAGGAACCCATTCAAGAAACTGGTAGCTGGAGGTGACGCAGCCTCGCCATCGGCCCAAGCCGGTGTCGCAACCAACAACCCATTCTTCCGCCCTCAACAACAAGAAACCGCACGTGCCCCTGAACCCATCCAAATCCAACCAACTGGCCGAACCTCCCGCGTCCGTCCCGAAGAAGACGACTGGTCCGTCGTAGGCTCCGACAAAGAAGACGACTCCTCCGACGAAGAGGGTCCTGGCGCCGGCAATGCTCGCCACCTCGCGTCCATCCTCTTCGGCACCATGGGTCCTCCCCGTCCTCTATCCGCAGCTGGAGGCGCAGGCTCAACACCTACGAGCCCTGCACTGAAGGTTGATTCTCCCGCTGCTGCTCCTCCGCCACCTCCGCCCATGCCAACTGGTGGAGCTCCTCCGCCACCTCCTATTCCAAGCTTTGGGGGCCCTCCTCCACCTCCTCCAATGCCAGGAATGGGCGCGCCTGGCGCTCCTCCACCGCCTCCTCCAATGCCAGCGCCTGGTGCTGGAGCTGGAGCTGGAGCGCAGAGACCGGCGGCGTTGTTAGGCGAGATTCAGATGGGGAGGCAGCTGAAGAAGACGCAGACAAAGGATAAGAGCGCTGCTGCAGTTGCGGGGAGGGTGCTGGATTGAGTTTCTTGGCCGGGGATGTATCAATTGGTGTCGAGTATTTAGCATTTGAAATTCGAGGGGCGGATTGAACGATGGATGCGCGTGGATGGGCAAGGTGATAGGTGACCGGGGAAGATTTGGGAGGTGTATATTACGTTCAGTACCATGCAGAAGGACTTAGATTGCTAAAGGGGATGAGCTTTAGCACATATTGAGATTGAGATTGGAGAATTGCAAATTCAATGCACCTTTGTTACTACACCTGCTCTCGGGGTGGTTGAAATTTTCTTAATACTTTTTTCTGTAAAAGTGGCATGCAGGTTTGTTTGGTTGTAGTGGCACTCTCCGAGATTGAGAATTGTGAGGTGCGTTCGCTGCCCCTGATTTCTCAAAAGTGTTTGTTTCGTGTGAACTGACGAAAGCTCTTATGTCTGCTCTTCGAAATAATCCACCAAAGGCCACGGCCTCCACTTCTCACGTTACGAGGGTGAGGTTCTACTTTGCGAGATGCTTTCTCCTATTTTGATACCCCTGTCGGGACACCGAACTTATCACAAGGATTCCCACGTATGCCTCAACCACATACGTTCCATTTAAGATCGAATTCGTGGATGATACCACACCTCAAGGCATTTATTGGGCTTTCGATAGGCATGGAGATGCGAAAGCATAATATATACCTTAATGGCTGAATTAACAGTTCAGCCTCCTCTCCTGTGAGTTGTCGAGAATCGTGTTTTTGACGAGAACTGACAGTAATTTCAATAACCCGCCTTTCCTTGCCTGGCCATCAGGTAAGGAAAAGCAGGGTATACACGCAGGAAAAAGGAGAGGCCGGGCAGAAGCTAGAAATTCTGGGGAAGGAAAGGCAAGCCGAGGAAGGACAGAGACGGGGAAAGTGAACACACTGCGAACTGGTGAAGATAACGAAGGTCCGACTCCCCGAGGAGATACCACACCCGCCTTGAGTTGGCTGCTACAGTGCAGTAGAACAGTCCCCACCTTCTTACTTAGTAAATTTTGGGTGGAACAGACTTCTCATTCGTACACCAGCGAACCGAGACCCTCTCCTTCGTCGCCACCTGATTTTAACGTGTGGAGGAGTTGGGCTTGACTTTTTTTTAAAAAAAAAAAATTTGGCGGAAGGTTTCTCCGCTTGCAAATCGAGCTGGAGTTGCAAATGTAGGGCACAAGTGCAACAAGACTCGCGGCAGGGGCTTGCGGCTCGCCAATCTCGTTCAACGTCAAACGGCCTGTTCAACACCAGCTTTCCACCACCGGTGCTATGGGAAACGGGTACCTGTCATAAATTTCGAGAGCGTATAAAGGGCTGGATATCTGATCTCCCTCGGGAAGGTGCATTCGAGAGAATAATTGCACTGCATCTGCATTTCAAATCCAGGTGATGTCGATCCAAGGCAGTTTCTCGGTAACATATTATCTCAGATGTGAGAGATGGAGCTGCTAATATCAAATAGGGCATTTTGCGAACACTTACGCAACATGTATTGCTAATTCCTCACGAGGAACTGCCGATTCGACTTGCCACGAGTGATCAATTCTGAACCTGTCCTCCATGACTGACATGTCTCGGTCACGTGCATGAATCCGTTTGCAAGGCAAGGCAACATGCAAACGGATGTTACTCGATGTCGTCTGGAAAGCTCATTCTCTTTTTCCTCTTCCTCTCTTTTTCCTCTTCCTCTCTCTTCCCTTTCTCGAGTATTTGTCCTACTCCAACATCCTTCCGGAACACAAGGAACCCGGCCGCTGCTGTTCACCTGCTCACCGCTTTGGAAATCCCGTGAAACTGGATCGACGTTGTCAACCGTTTTCGTCCAACGTTACAGTACACGCTCTTTCTTGCCCTGTATCTCAGTGTTTTCTTGGCCTCGGCATAAAATCACAAGATTTTTCAGTTCGTGGAGTCACTAAGTTATATCAGGAGACTGGGAGGCGGAGAGGATCATCGCCTTCCACAGAGGGAGGAATTTTATATCCCTCTCGCTTGTGTGTATATATGACGAACTACCCTCTTCAAAAAACATCGAATTCCACCTCCGACAACGACCGTCATCCAGCAGGCCCTCCAAAGCTTGTAATGACGCTCACCAACCTTTCAGAAGGCGAATCCACATTGATCATTTCAGCGAAGAAGGGCGACGAGGAATCTGGAGAATTCAGTGCGACGACGGCGAGCACTGGTGCCCTGTCCAGGACAACACAAACGACCGAGAAAAGCGACGAATTTTCTATCGATGGAGGCTTCGAGGGTTGGACTTGTGTGATCGGTGGTTGGTTTGCACTCTTTGCTACCTTCGGATGGTTGAACTCGTAAGTCTCCTGCGCCTTCTCCCCCTGATATCATCATATGATAGACTTGTCTCACCTTCAGTAGTATGGGCCTCTTCCAAACGTACTACGAGGCGGTCCTCCTGTCATCCTACTCCGCCTCTTCCATCTCCTGGATCTTCACCACGCAGCTGTTCCTCATGTGAGTCCCACTCCTCTCCTGTGATTCACGCACTGACGTTATCGTATGTTGCAGGTGGGCTGGCGGCGCACTTTTTGGCCGAATCATCGATACGTATGGCACGAAATATATTGCCATTGCTTGTACGATAGCTTGTACGTTTTTCGTTGCGATGCTGAGTCTTTCGACGGAGTACTACCAGATCTTCCTTACGCAAGGAGTGGGCTTTGGTTTTGCTGCGAGTGGATTGTTTTCTTGCGGCATCGTGTCGACAGGACAGTTCTTCCATAAGAGGAAGGCTTTGGCATTGGGTATCGTGCTCGCTGGTAGCAGTACTGGTATGACATATCTCGACGTTGTCAAGTATTCAGTTGTGCTGATTTCGGCATAGGAGGCGTTATCCACCCTATCTACCTCCACTTCCTGATCCCGAAGATTGGTTTCTCGAATGCTATCCGAGTCAACGCCCTCGTCATAGCTAGTTGTGGAGTAGTGTCCTGCTTCCTCATGCGTACGAGGTTGCCGGAGAAGGAATGGGATCCGAAAGCCAAGTTTCTGGATTTTGCGTTGTTCAGACAGCGGATCTTCGCTATTTATTGCTTGGGCACCTTCTTCGTTGTGTGGGTTTACCTTATGCTTCCCATCCCATATTCAAGGTATGGTGACGACTAATTCATAGCAGTTACGGCCTCTTCTCGACCTGGAACTACCTGCCCACCATGAGCCTCCGACACAAGTTCTCCGATAGCCTAGCAATATACACGATAGTAATCCTAAAGCAAGTCTTTTCGTAGCTTTCCTTCCCATCTCACCTCCTTTCTCCTCATTGAAGATTGGACCTGATTCCTTCGATTTAGCGGCAGCTCCATCATCGGCCGTATCCTCCCCGCCTACCTCGCTGACCGCTTCGGCCGCTGGAACTCGATCTCCATCGTCTCGCTCCTCAACGCCATCCTCCTCCTCGCCTTCTGGCTCCCGCTCGAAGTAAATCCGAACACCACGCACGCACAGGTTTTCGCCCTCAGTGCCATGGCGGGCTTTGCGACGGGTGCTTGTATTAGTGTATTCATGCCTTGTGTTGCGGAGCTGGGGCCGGTGGAGAGTCTGGGTACGAGGTTTGGCATGTATCAGACTGTTATCGGGTTTGGGTAGGTTACTGTTTCCCTCCTTCCTGGAAGGCAACTGACGGCAATACACAGCAGCTTAACAAGTCTCCCAATCCAAGGCGCACTCATCCCACAAGACCACGGCTCCTTCTCTCACCTAATAATCTTCTCCGGTGTCTGCATCCTCGGCGGCTCTATGATCATCTGCCTTGCAAGAATGCTTCGCGTTGGATTTAAGCTACGGGGATAGCTTCTCGTTTTTCTTTTTTGCTGTGGACAATGATTATGGTAATGGTTTTGGATGGCGACCGGTGTGGGAGAAGTTTCGATAGATGAAATAGGATGCGCTAGTAGTATATTTTTGGAGGGAGCAGAGGTGGATTGGATACATACGGAGATCGCGGCATAAAGCGATGGGATTGGCATTGGTACTAAAACTTCACTGTAACACTCGTTTCTAGCGAGCTCGGCCGCTAAAAGCCCTTGTATTTCTAGGCTACTCCCTGAGGGCGGGTCTGCCTGGTGCCACACCTTTCAAGGGCTTATCCCCTGTATTTACAAGGGCTTATACACTAATCAGCCCGATCCCCTCGCCTGGTAAGGCTTTGCCAGGCGCTAGTATGGGAGCCTCGCTTGGCATCTTACGGAGGGTACTAATATATTTGTATGCAAAGGCGCATAACTTTATGCTTCCCGAGCCAAGCGAGACCCCCATGCTTGCGCCTGGCAAAGCCTCACCAGGTGAGGGGATACCGTGCGCAATGCCTGAATTGGGCTCGACAGTGGGCTCAGCCTATTCCCATCACTTTAGCCACGATCTCCGCACATCACATGTAGTTATCAAGTTGAATTCAATTCAATGACTTTAAGGATTTCAGTTGAAGTCAGATTTCTGTATGTGATTTGTTTCAGCTCTGTGGCGTCGTGTGCCGTTAACAGTTTTTGATGATTTTGTTGCCCTCTTGGCAGGATTCTGAAAAGCTGAGGGCAGGAGGGAAACAAAATGAGGGGTTTCATTGGTAGCCCTGCGAACATGGAGCATTTCCCTATGGAATACCTATGAGCCGTCTGACACCATTCGTTCTCACATGTGTGGCCGAACTGTACGTAAATCGGACCACTTGGCGCTTTTCAGTCACTACGTCAGCACACCCCTTCAATTCGTGGTGTGAGGTGGCTCATTTATTACAACTCGCCCTTCCACTGTCTGAATGGGCTTGCATCTTTGTTCAAAAAAAATTTCTTGAGCTGGCACCAAGTCTGTGTATTTGGGGCTTAAATTGAAATCAGGATGATCCTGGCATTGATCCGCCACGACTTATCGTTCCTCCTTGCGCTGGTGATTGGCCTGCTTATTATTCTGTGGCAACTGGGAATCTTACAACCTCTTTTGAGTACTCTCTTTAGGATCACGAAGGAAATCTCTACTTAGAAGCAATCACCAGAAGCACAGACAGCACTGAGTAACGAGATCGCGGGGTGATTTGAGACCAAGATCCTGATAGAGGGTTGTGAAGATGAGAATGGACGTCGGGAAGGGAAGTTAGCAGTATCGGGCAAGGAAACAACCTAAAGCACAGGTGTCTTGTTACGCAGTGAGAGGTACGTAGATTGCCACCCAAAGTTCGCGATCCTATGGTCTGATATGAAGAAGGACGGGTGTTCTCGACTGGATGATATTTGCTTCGATTTCGCAGCTTCTGGATTGAGAATTATGAGTTTTACCCCGGCCTACTGTAACATATCAAGAAGGAATCTAGTCGGAGAAGATTACATTTGGCGCTGGTTGGGTGGTGGTGTGGAGATAGGGGAGAGAGTCACGTGATAGACAGAGTCACATGAATCTCCATGCACTTTTCAAGAGTAGAGCTTGTTGTCAATTGTGATAATTTAGTCACTGGCTCTAAGTCTAAGCTCTAAATGTAGAAGGATATTCTTTGAATTTGATAGAGAAACCTACGAATATATATCGACGCTATTCACCTTTCAAATAGAAACCGACCATCTTCACGTCATGTATCATGCTCTGTAATTCACAACCTCCATTTACCCGTGATAACCCAAATTTGCGAAAGCGGGAGCTTGCAGCTGTACTCTGATGTTTTAGAGGTATGGGATCTGTATGAACTGCTGCCAACCCGGTCCCATAATGTAGATGCCGAATAAGTTATTCGACTCCTAGAAGTGTAGTTAATAGTTCCAACTAGTTGGAAAACTGCAGTTTTGAAGCTTTACTAGTCCGTTCACAGTTTAATCAAAAGGGAACTAGTTTGTTTGAAGCTATATTAGAACTAGTTCGTTTAGACTATATAACTGCAGTTTAAACTACAGTTTTAGAGCACGTGAGAATCACATGAATACAAAACACTAACAAATTTCTCTATTGCCGCTTCCACCACTATTACTTACCCTATTCTTGTTCTTTAATCTTAGGCCAAAAAAAAAATAAATCCTCTTCTAGTATAAACTTCAATTTATACCATTATTTTAAGTAAGCTAAAGCCTTAATTATCTTTATATTAAGCTTGTTTCGACGGTCCGTCAAAATAAGCTTAGTAGCAGAGAAGATTCGCTCTGGTTTAGCTAATATTACAGGAATTAATAATATATTAAGAGCTAGCTTACTCAAGTGAGGATATGGTGGGTAGGGGGCAATGTGGCTAGTGCGAAGTGTGCGAACAGCCTCAAACACGTGATTTGGCTTAGTAGTAGAGAGTAAATTTTCAATATTACTTTATTAGGGCTATCTAATTTCACGCTAATTTACTAGGTAACGGGATAGGTGAGTCAATATTCCGTTGTAGGGAAACTATCAGTTCAAACTGCAGTTTAGACCCACTAAACTACTAAACTGCAGTTCAAACTAGCGAGAATTATATCCTCAGTAGTCCGTTTACAGTTTTAATAAAAGCGAACTAGTTCGTTTAAACTGCAGTTCGAACTACGAACGGCTAAACTATTGACCACACTGACTCCTAGAATCAGTTGTCCTCCTAGAATCAGTTATCCTCCAGGATTAATCTGGCCTACAGGCATGCATGTCGAGCAGGACATTTTCTGGGTTCCTGCGTCTGTTTTGACCAAGGCCCAACACGTAAGCAATATCATGCCAGCGGATCCGTGCCCCGTATAGCCATGTCCATTATTTAACGACCGAGGTTCCTTGTTGTAATGTGGGAGCATATATATCAGCAAGAATCCATGAATCATCTCATCTCATGAAGCAGAGTTCCCATAGGGCCATATGCATCTGTATTCTATTTTGCCGGTCGTCCATCATGGTGTTGACAGCTATCTTTGCCTTGTCACTGCGATGGCTACCTGGGTTCGCGATGTACCATGTATGGTAGAGCTCATTTTGGCAGAACTGTGTGTCGTCCCGTTGTACCGAGAGGTTCTGGGACTTCGAAGGGCGGAGTGTTGAACTAGCTAGCTTAGCTAGCTTTACAGTCCTTCCAGCACCAGGTTCAACTATTAATTTAGCTTCGCCACTCTCATTTATAATGGCTTACTATGGAAGCTATAGAACGCTCACTAATATATAGTCATCTGGTTTATTAGTTGATTTATAATATATCGGAGGAAAGCGCCATCCACTAGTGGGTATAAGAACTGTACTTTAGGTACTTTTCCTCTCCTTTTTGTTCTTCACTCTCTTGTATCTAGTCATTCTACAGATTGTCAACCTCCAATATATCGATTCTACACCAACATATCGATCAGTTTCCAATATGGAGCTATCTCTGATAGCATTCCGAAATGCTTTTACTGGATCTGTTCCGTCCTGTTCCCCCCCTCTTTCTGTCCCGGAAATAAAATTTGAGTAGTAGTAAGGCTGTCTCTTCGAGTGCTTGAGATGTTTGATATCTTTTGGTTTCGAAAGCGTAGTTAATGCAAGCATGCTGTGATAAGTCAAGAAAGGAGGTGGCCTGAGAAGAGATAAAAGGGAGGTTGGGGGAAACAGAGGGGAAAGATTTAAAAAGTTAGTAATAAGCAAATTTAAGACTTTTACTTTCTTTTATACTCGACTCATTTACTTGAATAATAAGGTAAAGATCTCAAAGAGCGAGCCAATTAATAAAGTCATGAGTTTTATAAACTAGCTCCTTGAGGCCTCAAGAGCAGTAGCTATTAAAAATTCATTTGGTTTTTCTTATATAAAGCTTACTTTGTTTTGTAAGTCTAAACTCATAGTGTCCCTCTAGCAAGCCCCCGAAAAACATCTTGTTAAAGAAGGGGAAGCGATCTTATAAAACCTCTTTCTTGGTAGAGGGCGAGGTATTAGATAGGTTGAAAATTGAGTTTCTCCGATATGCCCCTAGAGCAGACCAATACAGTGAGCTTATAGCGCAGTGGAAGGGTTTGGAGGAGTTGTCGAGGAACGAGTTGAAAGGAAAAACAGGCGTCAAGAAGTTGCCAACTTGCTATGAAGAAACTTTCCAGAAACGTGAGAGGAAGTGGCCAAATTATATTTTCCTTGATTTTGATTTAAATTTAAAGTTCGTAAATATCATGTGAATTCAAGCGTCATAGAACCGACTTGTACTAGTTAGGTTGTGGGGCTGTTGAATGAAATTTTAATCATTAAGTATACTTCGAGCAATAGACCCTTTACGCTTATAACAACTACGTGCTTTTCTTGACCGCTACGACGGTATAGTGCTACAGATAGCTAGGATGTGAAGCAGCTATTATGCACGCGCACTCGTCTGAAGACTTCCTTATAGTCTGCCACGAAAACTTCCTTCACTAAAGTCCACTTCCGTCTTTGGACCTGAACAGTCGCTGCTCTAACCTGAGCCGAGCCCTGAGCCCTGAGCACGCCAGTGAGTCAGCTGGATCATGCTAGGGGGATCCTCTTATGGCTCTCTCGAGAATCGGTTATAGTTTCTATGTTATCTAAATATAAATGTTGCTAATGCCTGCTAGTCCGGAACACAGCCACCTTTCTAATCTATTACGATATCATGGTGTCCAATCTCGCTCCCACTGTTAAACTTTACAAGGATCCCTGCTAATGCCGATTTTGGATCTCTGTCATATGTGACTACTAATTCAGCTGCCTCACAATTGAGAATGTTATTATGTGTGGTTTTAATTTTATTACAATGATATAAGAACTTGCACTCAAATACATATATTTAAGTGTATTAATGTTCAGTGCCTTTCTAGGCCCAAGAATGACTCTGCTCATTAATACAGCTTTTTCTGCTAATATTATTCTGCCTTACTGTTATCCCTGCTTTAAAAGCTCGTTTCCCTCATCTGTTTATATTAAGTGTTAAAGCTGTGACATTATTCACTGCAGTATCCCGGATTAGCTATACTCACTTATAGCGTATAAACTCCACATAAGACTTCTCAGGGGAGCCTATATTATAGCACCACTGAGATGCTCTGCCACGTCTTGCTTAGTCTTAGAACCTTGGAGGGCGCTAGCTATTTTGCCCCTTAATATATATGCTAGTGGTGCCTGATATTACACGATACCCTATATAGCTCTTAATAGCTTGGTTGTCTAATAGCATTGACCACTGAACTTCCTGTAAGGCAGACTCAGGTTGTAAGGGGTTAAACCCCTATGTTAACCAGGGCTGTGCCCTGGCTGCGTCGTCGCTGGCATGGCGCCGAATAAGCACTGACTCGGCTCTGAATGAAGCCCTAGCTTGCCCCGTTGCTCTAGCAATAGGTAAACACTATAGTTAGAGGGAGCCCGATCCCTTATTTATAGTTCCTTCTTTATCAGATTTATTGATAGTTTACTAGGACCTATTTTGTCTGAGTTATTCGAGTCTAGCCCGTTACATTGGTTATCTAGAGCTCAGGAAGTAAATAAGAGAGCATGGGAGTACCCTCACGTGACAGCTGAGTATGGTCCGGAGGCACGCATCGACGAGTAAAAGTACGTAACCCTTCGAGGCAATTTGTCTATAGTGTGTTAGATGGAGGTACATCTTTGAGAAAGTAGGAACTGGTTCGAAAGTACGCTGACTGGTACTGTCTCGTTGAAAGAAAGACTTGGATTTGGGCTGAGTATAGAGAGGTCTTTTATATAAGAAAGTTTCCATCACTGGGGGAGATTCGTTATTCTATCTTTTGTGAAACTGGCTTTGTGAATCTCAGGTTATTAAAAATCCAGATTCTTTGTTTCTCACGATCGTCCCGTATTTGAAGCCTCGTACTGCCTACAAGTGACCTCTAACAGGCCTCGGCTGTGCATCCACAAATCGCGTGGCTTCTGCCGGGAAGTCAGATCGATCATGCGTGGTGACGAAAAAAGGCGACTGGATTTAGCCGGATTGCATCCCATCTTTCAACCACGAGAGCATCAGATCATTGTTGCCGAGGTGCTCACAAGAGTTGAACTGTGGACGCAACCATGCCTACCAGAACAGAAGGAAGTAGGTTGAATGTGAGCATACGTTCAAGAAGCAATTCTGACAAGTTGTAGGCCATGATGGCGAAGATTTTGTGGAAGCCAGTATGCATTTCCTGGCGAGGGATAAGCTATTCGAGGTTGAGAAGCCGTACAGTCTCCGCTTTCCACCAGAGGGGGATCTTCCACAATCGAATATTAAAAGAGAAAAGTTCCGAGTGGCTGTGAATGATATGCGAAAGGGAGAACCTCCAAAACTGGACGAAAATGGCTTCCAAATCACGAACATGGAATCAACCATGCAGTATTCAGATTTTGATGATGATGAGCGCATTAAATCTGTATATCTTGCAGAAGTGGAGGCTTCTCTTCTGAAAGTACTGGGTGGAAAGCATGTTCATGTAATGGATTTTGCGGTAAGTCTGCGGGGCGTGTCTCTCCGATATAGCAGAAGTGCTAAATAACCAGGTTCGACGAAGGGCTTCTCAGTTCCCAATATCGACTGGAAAAGAATTTGAAACCCTACAGCCAGCAGCATTGGCACACGTTGGTAAGTAATAGTAACATCTCGAGACAACTTTCGTAACGTTCTGCAGATTTCACAGTTAGAGAAGGCGAGCGTCTCATTGAAGTGATGTATGGGGAGCGGGCTGTTGAAGTCCTGAAGGGCCACTGGCAAATCATCAAGTGAGTTCGGATATATTTGTAGTATCTTTCAATCAATATGGATAGAGAAATCTGATTTATATAGTGTTTGGAGACCTCTGCGCGGCCCTTTGAACGACTGGCCTCTTGCTCTCTGCGACGCTCAATCTGTCGACTTTCGCAACGATATCATGGCAGGAGATATTGTGTACGAAAACTTTGTTACCGAGAACTTGCAAGTGATGCATAATCCAGACCAGAAATGGTTTTATCTTCCCGACCAAACGACGTCGGAAGTCTTGATATTTAAAAGTGCAGATAGTGAACATTCAGACGCACCCGGTAAGTCCCCGTATGCTACCATCCTCCGAGGGCCAACCTTTCTATCTATATACGATGTGCTGATTAGGAAAGCCTCCCCGCATGCTGCCTTCTACAATCCTAGAGCTGCGCGAGATGAATTGCCACGCGAAAGTATCGACTGCCGAGCATTTGTGTTCTACGCCGATTTGCCAGAATATCCACCAGTCGTTGAAGATATCTTCCAACTGTTTCAAACTCATTTGTAACATCCGTATGTCTGTACCGATACCGGCCCGACCGTCCCTCATTGTCCGTTCTTGCGCAGCAGCCGGGAAGCCATTCCCGTTGTCGTTCCGTCGAGTATAACTTCTTTTCCTTTCGAAAATCCGTGGCTCGTGCCCTCGCGAACAGTCTTGACCTTGTCTCCAGTTGTAGATTCCTCTGCTGCTACCTTTGCAAGCCACTGAGCCTTCCAAGGCTGTATCTTCTCGGGGGTCTTGGGACAGTCCATCTAAATAGCGCAAGTTGCGTCAGCGGAGTTTTGAGGTAAGTTCGGTGACTGAATATAGACCTTGTGACAGGGCTTAATATTTGAAACGGGGCAGAAGGCTGATAGTTGCGTGGGAGGGTTTGTGTGACAGTGTAGCCTTAGATTCCAAAATTTGGGCGGAAGTGGAAGAAGAAAAGGGCAAGGCTGCTTTGCTGCTTCACCTGGACTGGGCATACGGTCCCTACCTGAAATCCTAACTGTGCAACCAACCCTGAATACCTTGCCCGGATAATCTACGATTTTGAATATGATTGGATAGGCGGGATTTCACGGACGAAATGTTCTTGGTGTTATGTATATCAGTTGCGTTATCGATTGCCTATTGGTTCGATCAAGGCAAAAACCCCGCACGCCTGACAAGACGAGCGGCAAAAATGAACAGCACGCGGGGATGCTTGGAATCGTTGGGCAGTGGGGCTTACCCGGTGAAAGTACCGAGGCTATGAACGCCTGAAGCTAAGCCTGCTCAGGCGAGGTGCAGCGACCCTTACAGCTGCATACGACATAGACTCTGTGAACATTTTCTGCCTCGAGAAGAGTTGCCTAACGGACGAGTCTTGAGATGTCCCAGTTATCCTCGATGAATGTTCCGTAGGAATTGATTTCGTTAACCGTGACGGTTATATTTGAGATGATACTTGTTTATTTTCTCCCTGAAAGAAGCTAGCTACTCGCTTCCCCCCCTTCTGCTGGCCCACTTTTCCCGGAGAGCGCTCGCTTCCTCCCCTTGACCTCAATGACAAATAATAAAAACAAACGCTGAAACTCCTTTCACCTCTAGCTCATTTAAACCAGAATGCGACCAAGTCATCGAAATCCTTATCGACCAATTGCTCAGGCTTCGTTTTCACCACCATCTGCTTCGTTGTCAACGTGTTTCTTTCAACGACCATGTCGGAATACAGATGGAAGCACTTCCGAAGCTCCCGATCAGCTTCATCAACCTTGCGTTGATAGCGTAGCACGCGTGCTCGCTTGAAAGACACCCTTGCTTTTTCACAGAGATAATTGTTCGACGTCGAGTATGCCTTGAGGGCATGATCCAACAGAGCCATTGCAATATCGTACTGGTGGACACGAATGTTGTGTTCAGCAACTTTGACAAAGACAGAAGCAGTAAGGTGATGATTGTTTCCAAGTGTGGCTTTGAAGTGCAAAAGTGCTTTGTGATGGTAGTTGAGACTGTCTTCGAAAGAACCCTTGTCAAAGGCCACGTTTCCGAGCGCATGGTAGAATCTACCTGAGCTGTGAAAGATTAAAGTTAGGGCGAGCTTTATCAGAGTTGAGAGGAATCAAATAGCTTACATAAAGGATATTCGATCGTTGTTGCCATATTTGGTCTCACGATCACCAACACCCCGCTCCAGGACTTCAGCAGCATCATCCAATCTACCTTGCAGCCAATATGCATACCCCAAGTTTACCAAGGGTAGTGACAGCAATACTGGTTCGAAGTCTTCAAGCTGCTTTAATAAGTCGATGGAGCGCAGGAAGTATTTTTCGCCTTCGGCCCAATCCTCTTTGAGCATGTACGCAAAGCCAAGTTCATTGCAAGCAAGGCCAAGTCGCATATCAATACGTGGAGTCTCTTCTTTGAATTCCTTCTCCATCATTGAATGGAATTTTGTAAGATTCTTCAGTCCTTCCAAAACATCGTTTGCACCACATGCAATAACACCTCTGTTGTGATATAGCTCGGCGAGAGTAAAGTCAAGCCCAGCGTGGTTTACGCCATTTGAAAATGTGGTATCCGTATCAGCGCGTTGGTAGAGTTGAAATTTAAGTGACTCGCAGATCGATTGAGCCATATTATTGTACAGATTGGTGTCAATGAGTCTTCCACGCTCATGAAGATACCTAACATATGTCAGCATGGTTTTTTGAGGAACATATGAACCCTACCAGCCGGTATCCGTTAAAAGTCTAGCAAAATTGTAATCATCCGGTGTCTCAGCAGATGGGCGAACGGCAGGGAAAATATCTTTCAGTCTGGCGATGTGGGGAAACACCTCTTCACAGACTGGCCAGCGAGCAATACCATGGCGCCAAGTGAAGTTCTCAAACGGCCAAATGGATGCGACCAGTTTCACACAAGCCACCAGTGTTTGCTTGAACTCCGATGTGCCCATTTCTGCTCTCGCCACATCTTGAACAAGTCTATGTATGAATAATTTGTTCTCTTGTCTGTTTCCGGTAACAAGAGAACAGGCCAAAAGCTCTCCTTTCGCTTGCTCATATTCCTCTAGGGTGGCAGGGTAGCCTGGAAGATCGAGTTCACCAATTGCAGTTGTAAGAAGACGCTCTGGAATACTGTCTGGATCTAACATTGATAGAACGTTCAAAAGTTTCCTGCCGTATTTCAGATTTTCAAAGGCCCACACTGAGGCAACAGTGTGTTCATGACTGAGTGATTGCAGATTAGTCTGGTGTGTCTGAAATTGTAACAGCTCTCGTTGGCTTTCTCTCTCGTTGTAAGAATCAAGAAACTGTCGGAAGCTGAGTTCCTTCGTCACAATAATGCTGGCCATTTGAGTCAATGCTAGAGGGAGTCCACCCAGTCGTGAACTGACATTAGCCACACTTTCTTTGTCAACATCAGATAACTGTCTATTAGTTAATTTTAGAAGAAAAGCAATTGCTTCCTCTGAAGTGAAGTGTTTGAGAGGCAGTGACCGCGTCCAGGAGAAAGGATTTCGACTAGTAATAAGAATAGAACCAGGTCCGTCGTAGGGCCAGTAGTCGTTAAGAATGTCCGGATCTCGTACTCCGTCATAGATTAGCAGCCAAGATATGTGCTTCCGAGACCTTTTATCACCATCGCGGGCTGGTGGGTTCACGAGCCAGCGTTTGACAATTTCGCGAGTATATATGAGATCATTGGCATCTGCAGAACCTTCCGGAATAAGCTGAAGAAGACGGGCAATTTTTTGAAATCCTTGAGCCATTTCATTGACACTGTCGGCGTTAACCCAGAGAATAACATCAAAATCCTTCTGGTGCGCAACCGCAAATTGAATAGCCACCTGCGTCTTGCCCATACCGCCTGGAGCGCAGACAGCAAAAGTAAGTGGATATGTGATTGCTTTGCCATCTGCAGGCTTCGCAGTAGGATCCGGAATCAGTTCTGCTTTAATGGAATTCAAAGCAAATTCGCGACCAAAAAAGTTCTTGTTGAGTGGGGTTGGAGGCATCATATAAATAGGCAAGACGGGGTCAGTACGCTGTTCCGCGGTTGTTGCAGAGTCGAGGTATAATCTTCTGAGCAGTTTCTGCAAGACTGGATCTCTGTCGTGACCATAATAATCTGGTTGTCTGATGAATCCCCATTCCTGCCTGTAGCTCTCCTCTGTAGCGAATGGCATCAAGATGACACCACTGTTAACAGCTCCAGGGTCTTCATATGGCCATTCGGTTCCATGAAAGGCACCAGGATCGTCGTCAAATTGGAGAGTTACATCAATATCAAAAACCAAAATTGATGATCGATCATCGTTGCTTTCGTGTCCCTCTTCTGCGTGCTTAGATGCAGCTTTCTCACTTGGTTCCTCCTCTAAGTTTTCCTGCCACGGCAGGGCTTTCAGCGAAATTGCTTGCAAATGTCCAGCTAGATGTTTAACAATATCCTCGGAAATTATTTTGCTGCGCTCGTATTTTTGTTTGTTGTCTGATCCTTTCGAGTTGATGAGCGTATTGATTTTCTCCTCTGCAGGCTCATAGCCGCAAAGAGGGCAGACTGAAAATGTGCTTGCAGCTGGACCTTGACTGCGTTTTTTATACCAGTGGAGTTGGCTCTCTTTGAAGCCAGTAGCATGAGCGATTCTTATGTGATCCTCAAAGCCTTTCTCAGTTTCAAATACGCAGAGCTTATGTCCTGCCGCTATGCATGTCCATTGTTTCGTGTGAGTTTCTTGCATATGCGACAGCCACGCTGCTCGGTCACGAAATAATCTATGTGCATCATTGCAATCTTCGAAAACACACACATAAGGCTCAAGGTCATTCATGACATGACGTCTGGTCCGAATTTCAGTTGCCGACATTTAATGATGCGAAAAGGGGGAAAACCTACATCCAGTAAGACCGCACTGCTTCTTTCATTGGAAGAATCATAGAGCAATATGGGCATTCAAACTCCTTGCTACCTGCAGCTGGTCTGGGTGGATCGGGAATTGAAATAGGGCCATGTTGAGTAAAGTTACCAGAGAACACTGTCGGCGCCCGAGACGGTGTCAGTTCAAATATTCCCTCAGCTCTGAAATTTCCCGAGACTTTAGAAGCAGATGTCTGTGATGGCAGCTTTGGTTTGAGAAAGTTTGTCTGTTTGTCATGACCGCCTATCACCGTATTTTCAACGACAGTCTCTGCTACGACCGTAGAGCCTGCATCCATCCCTGGAGATATCGAGCGTGCTTGCCGAGGCGGCGGGGCTAGCAACGATTTCATGCCTAGTTTCTTCTGATGGTTTTGGCGATATAAGAATCGTTTTCTTCGTAAGGTGACCGCTTTTGCAAGTCGCTCCCGAAGTACTGGAGGTGCTTCAGGAAGTTGGTGGGTAATCCAAGTCAGTGCAAAATCCGAGAATTGTTGAGTAACATCAATCCCATCTTCATCTCTGATTACAAAATTGGCTGCTTTAGCATTTTGGCTAATGATCGACGGTCGCCGAATGGCAACAGATAGCCGATATAAACGATCTATTGTCTGTTCAATCCCATGAAGGCGTTGTTCGAAAGGGGTTCGATCGTGATCAACAGAGACTGAAAGTGAGTCATCGGTCTCTGAGCCATTATAGGACTCGGATAGGATTGAAGAAGCTGATGGTATTTGACGGGAACCGATGCTGCTCAAGCTATCTTCTGTAAAATTATGTTCGTGGACACTCAATAGGCCGTTGTATCCAAATGGTCTAACGGTGTCTGTTGCTGTAAAGGCATCAGTGATATTCGGCCTACGAAGGGGAAACCATATAAAAACCTCGTCGGAGATAGTTCTGTAGACTTCCTAACAAATCAAGCATCAACTTCCTCGCTTCAAGACTATCCCTTAGTCTATAGTCCAGAGATGCATGGTGTTCCGCGAAGATTCCAATGTTCGCTGACCAGATTAAGAAGCGTGCCTTCTGTTCTTCACTATTGAGGTCATCCCCATTGCGATTGTCCTCAGCCGTAGGCTGTACCATTACCAAGGCATCAAAATCAGACAAACAATCTTCCGCACGACTACGAATCTGGATGGATTCCATCTTCTAGCAGTTGCAAAGACGACCTCAGAATGATCAAAGTGCTAGGTAGGAAGAGAAAACGAAAGTCGAAGGCATACATCAAAGAAAATGGGCAGAGCCTTACTGGATGCCCATGAATGGGGCGAGAGTGCCGCAGCCTCGTGCTTCACACCATCACGGAGGGAGTCATTGAACAATTGTGCATGGGTGTGGGAGCATGGTGGGGGGTGCCGAGTACGAATCCGCTGGGGTCGTACAATGGCCACCATAACGAGTCTGCTCAGGTGCTCGCCCTCTTTACTTCGTTACATGGCGTGGCGTGGCGCAGCCCAGGCCAATGCCACTAGATACAGCTTTCAACGAGGGGCCGGAAGAGACCTCTCCTCTAGCTAGGGAGCTATACAAAGCCCATACGATGGGAATTCAGCACACCCATTGTTGCAGCTAATGTTTCCACAGCATGCAGCCACACCAACGTCCGCCAATAACCTTTGTACTACCCCCCCCTCCCCAACATGCAGGGTGCTTACTGCTTTTCAGCTCAATCTGCAACGTAAGCAGGCCTTACCAAGACCGCATAACTGCTACTGAATTAGGAAGCTCGAAATTGATTTACTGATAGCCAAGCCTATCCAAAACGTGCCCGCAAAATGTCGTGTATTAATGAGGCTGTCACTCGGATCCTTCGACCCCCTCAGAGCCTCGTCCCTCGGGCCGGGCGAACGTGTGCACCTACACTGTTGCCTGAAACAGCGCCATCCTCCTTTTTGATTTTTCATACGAATCCATCTTTCCTGTTTGATTTAGTCATCTTTCCGTTGTTCACACGAGTCTTCACAATGATTTTTGGGATCGAGTTGGCCTTTGCCTTGGTTCCCTTGGTGATTACAGCCACTGAACATCACCAAAGAGCTTATCGTAAAGCAAAACTTGTTGCTTCTGGCAAGGCTAGGGATGAAAAGCTTCAGGATTTCCTTACCGAACTTCACGACGAGGTAGCTTTGCTTGGAAACACCCTGAGGTCTCTAATATCTGATCTCACGACACTCACGGAAAGGCAAAGAGAGCAGCTACTGAATTATGATCAAGAGGAATGGAATCGTGAGGAAGTCAACGCCGCCTTGCGAGCAAGGCTGGGTGGAGAATCCGATCTCGCGTTCATAGACATTCTCGATCGCCTACTGAAATCTTTGGAAGATGTGGTGAGCGAGAAGTCTCTAAATTTCGTTAGCTCCGAGAATGTACGAGTAAGTGGCAGATTCACCGAAAAGTTACACGGAAATTAAAACTAACGATTAATGTTATAGACAAATTCCTCGTCACTTTTCAAGAAACTTGAAGTTTTCCGTGAGGAGATGCAAAATGGGAAAACTGTACAGGACCTTAAAACCCGATTCCAGTTCACTCATCGAGAGGATCGTCGCAACAAGAATCTCAAGAAAATCATCAAATGTAATAAAAAGCTGGAACGATTCGTCAACGGCAAATCCTCCAATATAACCGATGACTCGAAGAAGAGTGCGCGAGTACGGAAGACACGACCACCAACAAACAGGTCTCGCAGATTGTCACAAGACGCACATTCAAGAATAGTTCGTTCCTGGTCTTGTTCTTGCTCATCGCCTCATGAGGCGAAGTTGAGTCTTTTGAAGTGCCTTATGAGCCAGGAGAACGCAGATTCTGCAATCAATCTCGACTTACTAGTATCGATGGTGAGTGTGGAGCACGCGAAGGAAATTTGGCTAGAGAGTAAAATTAGGATACTTCCTACCAAGTGAGCAAGCTGAACCACGATCAATGTCTCAAGCTAACCAGAGCTTCTGCAACTAGGGAAGAAGCAACGGTCGACTCGGTTGTTAAATTCGCAGACGACAAAGACTCCATTAACTCCCCGAAGTCCACGAACTCCAGACATACCTTCGAATCAGCAGCCACTCTCAGAGATCCTCGTCGATTTATCGAGACGGAGTCAGTCTGCACATTAATCAAAGAAGCACATAAGAATAAGAGCACACTTGAGCTGGTGTTTGATGGGAAGGAGCTCTGGCAAGCGAAATCAACAGGGAGTCGTGTTGTCGTCCGGCCGGAAATTGGAATTCCACTCAACCAGCTGCTTGGAGATTCCCATTACAGGCTGAAGTTGAAAGAGAGTCGAGCTCTAGCGGTTGTTCTGGGCCATGCGATTCTCCATTATTGTGAGAATTCATGGGCATCAAACAACTGGAACAAGCAGCACGTGAATTTCTTCGCTAACGCCAACGGTCCCGATTTAATGAGACCATATCTTGC
The DNA here is from genome assembly GCA_021399475.1 of Hyaloscypha finlandica. Lineage (NCBI taxonomy): Eukaryota > Fungi > Ascomycota > Leotiomycetes > Helotiales > Hyaloscyphaceae > Hyaloscypha > Hyaloscypha finlandica. The sequence continues at coordinate 198,592 of JAJTUR010000078.1, read as the reverse complement.
CACACAATTTGATACTCCCGCCCCGCATTTAAGAGATTCAACGGATAGCGTATATAGCCATCCAAGCCCAGCACTTCTATCACTTGGAATTTTGCTTCTAGAGCTCTATCTCTCGAAACCGATCGAGTCCCTGTGGGAGCTCGCTGATACGGAGGATGGGGTGGAAGGACCTCTCACGAACTGGATAACTGCAGAAAAGTGGCTTGACAAGCTGGGAGATGATTTATATGAAGGGTATAGGAAGGCAATAGAAGCCTGTTTGAAGATTGATTATGTTGACGATGAGGAGAGTTTCAGTCTCGATGATGAACGGTTTAGAAAGCTCGTTTATGAGCGAGTTGTAGTTCCGCTGGAAGATGAACTTGAAAATGGTTTTCATATTACGCCGGATCAGCTTGGAGTGTGGTGAGTGGTTGGGGAAGAGGGAAACACATGGAGCTTGCAGGCACTGATAGTAGCTGGTCGTTGGGTGTAATCACAGGAGTATTTGAACAAGTACAGCACAAATACCTCTCAGACCTCTTGTAAATCACGCACAACCGTGGTCAGTGCCGAAACCAAGCTATCTGCCACTTGCACTAGCCAATAGTAATGCACCATATTTCACCGATGTGCCGCGCTGAATGGCTAGAGGAGGTGTAGATAAAACAGAATGCCAGCTAAGTAAAACACGTGGTACTGTAGGAGAGAGGGGAAGTGAAGAAAGAGGACAGTGGCTGAGATGGGCGAGATCTGCAGTCAGATAGGCTCTGATAATCGGTTGAGCTGTGGGCAAACCCAGACAAAATTCATGCCCAAACCCCAAATATCCACAGTCAATATTTATTCATATCACCTAAACCGCATCATTACGCCCGTGGTCTACCCCCTTTATCCCTGATCTAGAAATAGTACCTTGAAATGCGCATCGTCTTTATTGTCTTTATTGTCTCGATTATTCTTATTATACTGCCTATCGTAATTCCGAACCTCAACGAAGAGATCCTTTAATTCGGAGTTATAACCTAGAGATAAGAGGCTATCTTCCTCTCTCTATCTCTTAGAGTACGGAGATTTTGGAGCCGCGGTATACGAGACTATATACTATTAAAAGGGCGTTGTACATCGCTTCGTCTCTCTTGCGGTTTATTTACACTAGGGAGTGGATATTCTATTTTGCCCGTCGTCCATCATTGTGTTGACAGCTATCTTTGCCTTGTCACGACAGTGGCTATCAAAGTTTGCCCACCCATAATTCCCTTCCTGATTTGCCCATGTACCTGTCGCAGTGATCTTTAATCGATCTTTTAGGCTCCTGAGAAAAAATAGTTTGTCGAATATCGGTTGGGCCAAGTATTTCACATAGTAAATTTGTATAGGAGGTACTTTTATTTGTGGGTGGCCTAGTCATTTTAGTGTGGTCTAGTCGCTTTCACGAACCACAAGTGGTAACTTGTGGAAGGTAGGTACGAACGGGGACATAATATATGAGTCAGCAATGCCCTTCAGTTCAGAAGACAATCTTCAAGATAAAGAACACCATCTGAGATCAGCTGCCCTTCCAATTTCCGAGAGCGAACATTTTGATCCCTTCATTCAATTTCTCGACGAGGATCAAGAATTCAAGATCACAGGCGAATCGCGCCCTCAATCACACTCACGAGCCGCCTTAAAAGCGACAATGCCTCATGAGTACGGAGACATGGAGATGGGAGAGTCAGATGCACCCATGCCCTCACAAAATACACCCGAAACAGCTGGTCAAGGTTCAAACGCCAGAAAGAGACGATATCGCCCGTCCATGGAATCCGGCTCTTTTGAAGCCAGCTACAACGAGTTGAGCCATCTCATGAAGGTAGATGGCATGAGTCCGAGCACGAAAGGCGTTTATCAAATTCTTACCCACGATTTCGAGATGCTGGGAAATCTTGGAAGGCATTCAGCAGCATATTATATTAAGCAGGCCGAAATTCTCCGCTCCGAAATGCTCCTTTCCGAGATGATCGACAAAGACCAGAAATTCGCAGAACTGCAAGCCTCGAAGGACGATTTCACCGACAAAAGCCGTATTCTGAGTCTTGGCGATTATCATAAAACCAATTTACATATCTTTAAATCCACCGCCAGCACATTTGTTTCCGAGTCCAACAAAGGCAGGAAGGGAGCCAATCGCAAGAAAAATCTCATTGGCAATAGGAAGTGGCGGGATATCATCAAGCAATTGGACGAGGAGAAATGGGCACTGAAGACGTGGTGTTCGCACAAGTCAGGAGAACGGCCCAAGCAGGAGCTCACTGATTTCATTACCGCCGTTGGGAACCGCTGCCGCCCTCGAACTTGGACGTTTCGACAAGCCTATTTCGAAATCACTGAGTACCAAAAGCGCAACTCCGTCGCACATATTGGAATAGACGAATGGATAGACGACGCTTCAAACGAACACGATCCACATACCCGAGAAAAGATGTGGACTGCGGTAGCCAACACATTTTGAAGGACGAAAGCCTGATTGACAAAGGGTTCATCCCCACCCATCTCATTGGACAGGAGCCAGCGATATGCGAAACCCTCGAAATTTTCGAGAAATATCATTTTGATATTCTCGACAGAGAATTGGACAATGACGGTGTAAAGACCGTCAAAGCATTCGAAGTAGCGCCAGATTTTCTTCCGATAGAAGTTTACGACGACCCTCAAATTAACGTCAAACAAAGAATCATCGCTTTCGTTCCTATCAATGACTTCGAGGAAGGACTGCAGAAGAACTATTTGATTGCAGATAGGCAGGTTTTGACTCTGACAGAGGACATCGAACATGGTCGGGTGGCTCTGGAAGGGAAGAAAGGAGATAAGAAGAAGTGGGAGCACCATCTAGGACTAGCTGTAAATGCCTTCCAGAAGTATGAAAAGTGGCTCAAGAACAATCCACATAGCCAGAAAGAGATTGCAGAGGGACTAGAGCATCTAGCCCTAACTTGAGTATCCTGCTTTTGTCGTCGAGACATTGCTAGTTAGATTGTGGGGCTGTTAAATGAGTTTTTGATCATTAAGCATTCTTCGAGCAATAGACCCTTTACGCTTATGATATCTGAGTGCTTTTCTTGACCACTACGATGGTATAGTGCTACAGATAGCTAGGATAAGAAGCAGCTATTATGCACGCGCACTTGTCTGAGGACTTCCAACACAGTCTCCCCAAATCCGACCGCTTCGTTATCTATCTACTGTTGAGCATCCAGATACTTTTCTATCTCTTGAATGTCAAACCCCCATTTTGCCGCGTCTCTTGGTGGCCCCATTGCCATGGCCTCTAACTCGTCTTCGAAACTGTACAGTCTGTTCAAATCCACGTGAAGATTTAGAAAATCCGGATCACACGACGCCATTTCGATAGCATATGCAGCGTCTTGGAAGGAGGTTGCGTGTCCACCAATACCGACGTTCTGAAATTCAAATCGACATCCCGTACAGCTATAGATGTCCAAGAAGGCGTGAACCATCTCGTGTAACAGGGTACCGATAAGCCAGAGGCGATCTTCATGGTCGCAGCTATAGGGCAAGTCGAACACGTGGATGCAGCACCATATTTTCCGTATCTTCCAGGGTGGAAGCCAGAAAGCTATCAAAGACGTAACCCCAAGAGCTTCCCTTCCAAACGTTCTGTGTGAGAAGCTGCTCCATTCAGGCACCCGGAGCCAACATCGTCCCTCCAAATAACCTCCAAAGTAGATCTTGTCGAAGAACAGAAAGTAAGCTTGGAGCATCTCTTTCACACCAACGGTGGAAGATTCTGAAATGTCATAAACCTGCCCTGCACGGTAGGCAGCAAGAGCCGACTGCTGCAGTTGAGTCAAATTCCCGTCGTTTTCTCTATGTTTGGCCCACTTTAAAATCTTGGCTGCAAGCTCAGGGGCCCCATGGCTTGCTATCTTAAGAACTGTGGTGTCCATGTGACCTTTGTGTCCGGGAAAGAGCCTAGAGACTATGGAACTCCAGAGTCTACCTGAAAAATGAGCTTGCATAGTGAGACTGTGCTTTGGATGTTAACGACTGTGAGGTGGATGTCGCCCAACAGAAGTAGGTAGAGGATATGAAAGATGTAATGTTGTTCTTGGGGAGACTATTATGGGGTGAAGTAGACTCCAGAGTGAAATTCTTGAAGAAGGTTCTAATATAGACTGGGTGCTCGAGAAGGTTTGTAAAAAAAATCTTCTTCCACACATCGATTGCACGGCATTAAATGAACGCGAGGTATGCGTGACACATAATGATAGCTTTATTAAATATTATGAGTGTGTGAATGTCGTGTGTTCAGAAACAACTAGCTCACTTTATTGCTAAGGAATCACGAGTCATTTTCACTACGAAGACAACGGCATAAAGTATCGGGAATACAGAGTATTAGGAGACTTTTAGGCCATCCAGCGTTCAGATTAAGGCGGTAAACTCGCTTTAAGGCCCTATAAAAGCAGCCCCTTCCCTAAAAGCAGCATTAACGCCTTTGGCAAGGGCTACCACACCTTTTTAGGATTTCCTCTTGTACTTACAAGGGAGTCGCCGCTAAAGAGGCCTATAATAGTCATTTATTTAGCGTCCGAGAGCAGTAGTTGCTCTACTAACAGCGCTATAACCCTAGAAGATCTACTTATCCCGTGAGAATGTCTTATAGCGCCTCTTTATATCGATTTAGGGAGCACTACCTAGAGTCAGAGGGTTTATAGCGAGCGTCTACCCTAGATTTGCACCCTTAAAGAGTACCAAGGGTCAAAATGCCCTGTATTCCCGATACTCTATGCCGTTGTCTTCGTACTTGCTCATATTAAGATATGAACTGAATTTACCCTTTCCCATCGATGCTCTTTCGCAGCCGGAGGTTTCGGTGGCGGAAACTCTATCTTTATTAATTCGTAAAGACTCGAGTCTTGAGTAATGTTTAGCTGAGTGACGCACCTGCTCCTCTTATCAAGCCACATACCTCATGTATTCTCGGTCCAGTCTCTTAAATCATGTAGTCCAATCAGTCCAACACATTATCGGATGACCTCGAGTCTGCGTATTCTCAAAAAATCCGAAATTGTTGCACTGCTGGTGCCTCACCCTCTTGTATTCGCAATCACTGCAGGTTTCTCTAGACCGAAAATAGTTGTCCGTTCCGTGGAACTTCTCGCACTATAATTAGTTAGCATCAGAATTTCCGCCGAAGGCGGCAACATCAGTGTACTTACAGCGCAGCAGACCCAAGTGTAGCGGTACTCGCTGCTTTATTTCGACGCCGGTAGCTTAGGTGGTTCTGGCGTAGTGTCTTCCAGTTGATTGTGAAATGTTTGATATGGCTTTGGTGAAATTCCGTCAAAAGGACATTTACTGCAGTGGGCGGGTGATTGGGCCTTGAAGCACCGATGCGAAATAAATGGAACAAACGAAAGCTACGAAAACGGAGATCGAGGTATTAGGTTAGATCATAGTGTGAATTACATAACTCTTTGTTAAGGAATCACCTTCGAGAGAGATCTGCGTAAAGGTTGACGAGTTTGCATTTCTATTTTGCGGACGCTCTGAGGACTCAGAAACCTATGAAAGGCACATTACTCCCTGCCTATAGCCGTTCCTCGCCTTCTTCCATTATGAATGTCTATTTACGGTGTATGATACGCTTGAATTTCTCTTTGAGAGTGGACTTGTATATTACCGCGCAACTACTGCAAAGAGGGTGAAGACATTTCCTGCCGATCACGTAGTCTGTGTCAATTTCGCAGACAAACTTCCTGTTCTCTTGCGAGAAATGCTCCGTACGGCGCTATTTAGAGAAACGTCAGGATAAATATGGGAGTCAGAAGGCGAATGGTATGTCCTCACTTTGCAACACACCCAACTGTAGATTTTGCCCATCTCCAGATCGGAGATCTTCGAAGCAATTAGATTCGGCACAGTTTGTCTCTTGGGATGGCGATCTAGAAAGCTTTTGATATGGTTAGGTTCGTGGAAACGTTTTGGTGTTGTTAAAGTTTGTGTGTGTGAGCGGGAGATGAGGGAAGCAGTCGTAGTCAGCAAGAAATGAGCGTTTTTAACGAGAGCTTCTGCTAAATGTGACTCTCAGTCAACCGACTTAAGAGATTTAATATTTGCATACAATATCAAGTTGTCTATTCACGAATTAGCAAGATCCTCTGAATCATCTTCCTATTACTCCACGAAGTGTTCCCCCGGGTTCGTCAACGCGAGCGGTTGAGAAGCAGCTGCAACCGGTCAACTGAAAAGGCAGAACTCGTTGGACCTGCAAATAGTCTCATGAACAAGAAGTCAGGCTTAGAAGGAAATTCTCAAATAGCCCATAGAATCTTCAACGCACTTTTGTGACTCCGCCAAGGTGTGAGAAAATTTAATATAAATTTTCGTTGAAGTCCCTTTTCCCGCCGTTAGGAGGTAGTTAAGAAGTGAACAGGGAGAATAGAATCTAATTGAAGTTCATACTAAGAAAATGCCCTCGGTGGTATTAATGAGAACATATCTTTTCACACGAAATATAAAGAGATGGACTGTCAAATGGTCTCTCAGCTACTAGCCATGCCCTGCTCATTGAACGTAGCGATATCTCAAGCCACTTTCTCTTATTCTCTTCACACTTCTTAGATTTTTCAACCTTTGTGTCTTTAACTATACAGTAGTCTTTCGGAGTATTCTTTTATCCTCTCCTAAAACAAAAGCACATGAGAAGTCTATATTCTCGAAGGCTGTCGCCACAACTCACAAATATTCCTACAGATCAGTGGTGACAGCGGATGCGTGAAGTCTTCAGTAAATGCTTCGCCAAGGCACTCTTATTTGACAGATTAGCATACTCATCGGATGGAGTAATCAAGTGACCTTCATACTCGGCAATACTCCTACTAATAATGCGTGAAACTGTGCACGGCCATATTATAGTAGCTAATATTAGACTCTATAATACCAACTCTATAAAGGATCAACTTTTAATACATATTAATGATCTTGCCATGATATACTATATTGCTGCCCTGTATAATAGGTTACTATATATGCTTGCTCATGTAATATTATATAAGATAAGTATTAATAATTCTTGTTATATCTTAATTATTAGAGTATCTATCTCTTCTCCTTAATAGATATTGAAATTAATAGTCTTCGTCTAATAATTAACGCGACCTAGGTCGTGGTGAAAAGGGAATTGTATGTGTTTGGGAAGGCGTTAATTCAAGTGTGACAGCAAGATTAATGGAATAATTAAAGGTTCAAAGTTCAAAGAATCTCATATATTGAAAATACTAAGCTAAAGAGCAAAGAAGCGAGGAATACCTTAACCTTTAGTAATATATTGCCGATACCTCTGGCTTAGTTCCCTTATGTCAGACCCGTTTCCTGGTTCCTATTCCCGGCAGATCATGCAGTGAGGCACTATGAGGCCAGCCGTCACAACAAGGGTAAGCCACGTGAAATCCAGGCATAATGTAATTAGTACACATGCCGTGATATCCCGTATTGTTATGTGCATTTAATATAGCTGGTAATATCAATTATTGTGCGATATAGATAAGAATCATCTTTAAAGACTCGCTTTTAGATTCTTTCTTATTTCGAGTAAACCAAATTTCTATCAAGGTGAATAAGTAAAATATCGATGCGTTAGAGCAACTAATTAATCACGACAAACGCCACTACCAGAGCTAAATGTGTATCACAACTTCCTCTGCATTACCTGTATCCAAACTCGCCACTCCCACATCATATCTATGCGCTCAAAACCACCTTTTCCCACTTCATCAGCGCTCCACTAACAAAACTCACCGCCCCTGCAACAATCGGCATGATCCAAATAGTATTCATCGTCTTAATAATCGCCTCCACAGCTTTAGTTTTCACCACCATATCACCACCCATAAGCACCGCGCTCTGCGCTCCCGCGAGCGCACCCCTCAACTCCTGCTCGCTAAACCCATAGCCCTGCAACGCCTCCTTCAAGTTAATCAACCCGCGATTCTGGAAAATCGATGCAGCAATAGACAGTGCAATGGCCATCGTTCCAATCTGAGCGACGTTGATAAATCCAATTGAGTTCTGGATATCGTGAGGCTTGACTTTGGCGACAGAGACAGAGTACGCTATTTGCATTGTCGCGCCGATTCCGATCGCCGCCAGGACCTCGTAACCGTAGATCGCGCCTGGGGTTGTGCCGATATGGATTGTGTGCATGAGAGCACCTCCAATGACTAGGAATACCCCGGAGATGATGTATAGTGGTGAGTAGCGGCCAATGATTGGGAGCAGGCCGCCGGTGAACATGATGAAGAAGACGCTGACTGTGATGAAGGGGAGGAGACGGACGGAGGCACGGATCGCCGAATCTCCGCGCGTGAATTGGAAGAAGAGTGGGATGTAGTACACCGCTATCACTAACCCTGCTGATGCAGCTGCCGTACTGGTGTAAAGAAGGATTTGGGTTCTGGATTTTAGGAAGTGGATGGGGAACATCCGTCTTTCGGGCGTTGTGAAGAAGGAAAAAACTTGTTGTACGACGAACATGATGAGCGAAGCACCAAATACTACCCAAAGAGCGATGGGTCCTGCTTGGTTCCACTTCCAAGTGCTTCCGGCGAAGGTGAGAACAACTTGGAAGAGCGTGAAGACTGTGGCGTTGAGTACTGCGCCAACCCAGTCGATTCGAGCGAGTTTAGTCGGTCCAGGGGTCTCGGGTTGTGCATTGTGCTTTGGGAACAGGAAAATGTAGACTGGAGAGAGCAGGGCAGCGAGAGGAAGATTGATGTAAAAAGACCATCGCCATGAGGCAGAAGAGACTGAGAAGCTTCCTCCGATGATTGGACCCAAGATGCAGCCCAATCCCCAGCTAAGCCCAATGAGTGCATTGTAGAGAGGTCTGGTTTTGAGAGAAGTAAAGACTGAGATATACGTCAAGCCCCTGCGTTATCGAGCGATGAGTATACTTTCTGTTCAGAAACTTAAGTGGAGAAATAGACCGGCAGACATAGGAGGAGCATTGACTTACCCAAGATACATGCCCGCGCCGCCGATTCCCGCTATAACCCGGCCCAAAATCATCGCATTCATATTAGGAGCTGCACCACAAATGGCACTGCCAGCTTCAAATGCAACGATGGAAGCAATCATAAGATACTTAATCTCGAAGACCGTGTAGCACCAGCCTAATAGAAGGATGACGGATACAGAGCCCATGGGAAATCCGATTCCAACCCATGCCAACTTCTCGATCTCACCAAGAGAAGCCAGAATAGGACCTTGCACTGAGGCAGCGATAGTTGTGTCGAGTCCGTACAGCAGAGCACCAAGGTAAAGTCCTATGCAAACGAAACCCCACTGCCATTGAGATATCTTGCGTTCGAAAGGCAAATCCTCTTCGGGAGGGTCATTGGAGGTTTTTTCGATGTCGGATGGAGAATCTGAGTCTGGTAATATCCCAAGCGCTTTTTGAGATTCCGCTGATTCCATTCTGAAATGTTTCTGAGATGGAGAACTTCGTTTAGTAGGATGTGAAAAGTTGTGAAGTGATGAAATGAAGCGTAGGTCAGAAGGGGCGGGTTGAGGGGATTGCGATAAAAACCAATGCCAAGAGGGTTAGTTCTTATATAGCCAGCCAGAATGCCACAATACCAACAGAGAGGCGAGCAGATGTAAGCTGGCAAATTCAGAAGATATCCAATCCAAGCCCGCGGACAGCAAGTTAGTCCGAAAGATAACTCCGAAAAGTATGAGGAATTCAGGACATCTAGCTGGAGCCGGAGATCTTGGCACTTCTTTGTCAGACACTTCGCACACCGAGGCCAATTAAGCTCAATCTGTTGTAGGCAGCCCTGACTGGAGACGGCGTTGCTAGCGTCAGCCTCCGGTGATTGCATTTCTCTAGGCTGTTGATCTCGCACTCGGTTACGGGAGCCAATACGTCGATTGAGCGCAGCTGATTATTTGTATAGACCCACCAGGTGAGATTATAGGAGTTCAAAGTAGCCATTTTCAAAGTATCTAGATGGAAAATCTCGTCAGGCATCAAATTTCCTTCTATATGGTACAGCGAATAAGACATAGCTTTGGCGTGTCCGGTTCCCTATGGATTGTAAGTAACGCAAATACTATTTTCTAACAATATGCCAACGTATTCTAACGTATTCCTAAGCCGGGGTTCCCACCGCCACCCGTACCCCCGGCGAACCCCAACCCCCTACCCAAAGCGATTTAAGCTGTTATAAAAGCGTTTTAGATCCATTTCTATCTCGAGGTTAGAAAGTTCATTTTCTTTAAGTCAAATATCAGGCAGAAATAACCCGGGCGCGACTTCGTTCCCCTGTAACCCACCCGGTGGGCCGGTGGAGCACATAGGTATAGCCGGTAGCCCCTGCTTACTGCTTTTGTTTTGGCGGGATAGAATCATCCCGAATGGGTACTCTCGCGGCCGTAAGGCGGAGATCCTGGCAGCGGGCAGATTTACTGATCAAGAGATTGTAGAGTAATCAGCATCGTGACGGCCGCCTTACCGGAAGCTGCTCCATTTGAAACAAGAAATTTTTGCTGTTCAAGAGTGACCTTGAACCCTTCAAATTCTTACTCTTTTACGAAAGGGGGGTATCTTTACGATGGATTTTTATGAAATATCCAATCAAATTTAATTTCCTTTCGGCACTTCATTTTATTCAGGAATAGTTACGTACGCGAAAATCTTGATGTGTTATTGGTAGGGATGCGCCAAATTTGATATTTCAATTCAATAATAATATCTATCCAAATATACAATGCATAACTGTATATACTTTTAACCCAGAATTATATTAGGTTAATGCAAATATAAGTACTATCCTAGAAGAAAATCTCGAGCCACGTAAAAAGTTCTTACTTAGATACGAGGATTGTTCAGGTTTCGGACTTACTAAGCCCTAACCCACAGGCCCACATTATGTAATGCATAATGGTCTAGCCAAATCCTTAATTACGCCACCCCTACTTGTTGGTATCGGTACTGTATATCCTCTTTGCTTCCGGCTTCTTAGCGCGGACGGCCGCATTTAGTAATCATTGCGGGTTCTTGCGGACCGCAACACTGCAGGCGTGAAACCCGTACTTTCTCCCCAATTGTGAATCATCACTCAGGAACCGGGATTATTTTCCCACCGACGGGTTCTCAAATGGGCCCGCTTTCCGTCACGGACCCCTCTGATCCCCTAGCTTTGCCCAAAAAGGGAAACAAGTCGCACTAGATTGCAACTTGCCGATCTTGTCAGACAGTCGTTGTTAAATCCATGTTTTGACAATCTCCCTAACCTACAATGTAACCTATCTTCGCCCCCAACCGTGCTTGAAACCCTCTTCGGCCATTTCCCCGCCCCCTCTCATCCCCAAACCGCCAAAAACCTATATTTGAACAAAATCCCTAACCTACAGTTCTTTCTTCTATCCGCTTCTCTCAACCTGCCTCAACTTCTCTTCCTCACCACCCCGCTCAACCCTCCTTCTCCCTCCTCTCGTCAAACGTCCGCACCAAACCCACCCACTCGACCTCTCTCTCCACCTCCTCGAACAAATCCAACCTCTTCCCCAGCATCCTCACCACCTTTCTCAACTCACTCTCCTTATCATTGAGATTCAGATGCACAACACCGTCATCATCTTCAGCTTCGGACAGAAGCTGGATCAACATGTTAAGCGCTTGGCGGAATTTGGAGCGGGAGATTTGGAGAGGTGACGGGGCGGCCTTTTGAGTTATTGGCTGGGGGTCCTGGGGGAGGGGAGTGGCTGCCACTTCGGGGCCGGAAGGGTTTGTGTCTACGAGCGGTTCGGGGTTCTTTTCTTCGTCTTTCGAAGGTTCCTCAGCCGCTGCTTCTGAAGTTGGATCTGGCTCATTCCCCGCGGGATCCTTGGCCTCAGGCGAGATTTCCTTGGACTCCTCTCCTCCTCCCACGACGCTTGGATCTAGCGTCTCTTCGGTTTGCTCTTCCGTAATCTCTGGAGGAGTTTCAGCCTCGACTGGAGCAGTTTCTCCAATTTCTTTCTCTTCCACTTCATCAACCTCCTCGGGTTGCTCTCCTTGAGCTTCTGGCTCAATCGTAGCAGGCTCCTCTTTTTCCGTGACGGCATCCGTTGAACCTCCACCTTCGGCAATAGTAGACTCCGCACTGTCCTTGATTTCTTCAGACTGCTCTTCTGTCCCAGCCCCTCCACCTTCTACTTCCAGCGACTGCTTCAATGGCACATCGATAATCGGCTCTCCAGTCTCCACTGTCGTAGAAATAGAATCATCGTCTACTTCATCTTCCTCTCCCTCTCCCTCCTTCGACGGCTCGGAGACAGACAGAAGCTGTGCTGATTCCTCAGGCTTGTGCTCGGAATCTGTGGGAATCGGCTCTACTGGTGCTGCCTCCTCTGCTGCGTCGTGCACTTCTTGTTTTGAAATCACCTCCCCCTCGTTCTCGGCAACGAGCTCTTTCGGAGCTTCGACCTTCTCAGTCTCATCGCCCTTCACGACGTCAAGTTCCCCATCCCCATCCCCATCCCCTTTCTCTCCCACCACAACCTGCTCCTTATTCTCATCACCATCCTTCGGCCCCTCCTTCTGATCGTTCTCAACCCCGTCTCCCTCCTCCGGGGCGGAATCCTCCTCGTCCCCAGCCGAAGAACCCTCAGACGCCGTCACTTCCGCGGTTTCAATGGACGACGTCTCTGGATCACTGGCGATGATAACCGCCGAGTCGCGTTTGCTCTTCTGATTATGCTCGTCCGTTGGCTTGGAATCCTCCGTTTCGGTATGGAGCGCTGCTGCTTCTTCGGACATGGCTGAATTTGCGTCGCTGTATGTATCTAGCGATACGTATGTATGCTATCTAACCGATTGGCCGCTTAGACCTATCTATCAACCAACCCACCCGTCTTTCTGTTAACTATCTAGACTAGAGGAGAGGTGGAGCAGGCTTATGAAGGAAGACTGAAGGGGAATTGGGGTTATGAGGGAGCTGGAAGAGAGTTGTCAACCTTTGTCGGGCATGAAAGGGATTTCAGCACGCCTGACCGGACCTGACGTGGAGATGTTGTTGCGTGATCCGCGGACGAGTGAGGTGTTTGTGGCTGCATTGCAGATGTGTCGCTGAGTTACTGGGTAGCTAGGTAAGCGAGAGCGTGGGGTGCCAGTCACTGACTGGGCCAGAAAAGGGGCGAGCCAATAGGGGCAAAACGGAAGCGAGAGAGCGGGCGGTTATGCACGTGGCTGGAAGGAGAAACTTTAACCCCCCTGGGGGGAAAAAATTGCCTCACGTCGAGTTCGAGAAAAGAGTTTTAAGAAGTGATGTGGCTATATCGTGTACCTAGAACCTATTTCCCCGAATCCCGAATCCCCGGAAAGCTTAACTTTGCAAGGAGCTAGGAGAGGGGTCCCCCACTTTTTTATTCTCCGACCTCGCGATCCTCGTCCCAGTGCACGTAGCTGGTGACACGCCAATGCCATGTCGCGTGCCTGACCCTCTTACCCCAGATATACAGCGGGACCCAGAAGATCAAGACCGCAGCTGAGATTCCGGCCATTGCACCGTAGGCATTGACATATCCACTCTGTTCGATCCACGGGTTGGTGTAGAACGAAAGCAGGAAGCCGAAAGCCGCTATTTCCATCATTAGCTCGAGGCAACTTGAAACATTGAGAAGATTGAGGGGAAGCTTACACTTAAAGGCCATAGTCGTCAAAGTAACCTCTCCGGCGATGGGGCGGTATGAATCGATAGTGTAGACCAAAGCAACATTCGTACCCTGCACGATACTGAAATTCAACAACGCCAATCCCACCGTAGGGCAGATCCAGTGCAACTTATTCTGAATGCCGACGCCATACAATATCAAACTCAGCGGGGTGGAGATGAGACTGAACATCATGGCCGGCAATCGCATCTCGGGTTCTCTGATGCCGCCGTTCCGCTTGGTGAAGAAATCGGCGGTGCGGTCGCCCAGGTATCCGCCGCAGAAGATGCCCACTAGGGCCCCGATGATGGCGGCGATGAAGCAGAGGCCGGTCTCGTAGGGCTTCATGTTGTAGGCTGTTGCGTAGGCGGAGGCTACGTTTGAGGTGACGGCGACGATGAAGCCGATTGTCACAGACTGGACTAAAGAGCACCACAAAACTGGGGGAAGGAGAATGAGTGCGAAGGGACGGATGACGAGCCGCCAGAAGGTCTCTTCGGTGTAAGTGCCGGAAAAGAGCTTGAGGCTTTGGAGATAGCTTTTCTTGGGTGGAATGGAGGAGGTGGAAGACTCGCTCAGCAGAGCGGTGGGGCCGTCGCATTTTTCGGATAGGGTTGGCTCGTGATCTGCGTCGATTTCGATGGGGCGGATGTAGACGGTTTCGGGGAAGGTGAAGAAGGCGAGGATGAGGGTGAGGGCAATGAGGGCGATTGCTACGTCGTAGATGACTCGCCATGGATGGTTGATTGTGATTAAACTGACGTGGCTGTGAGTACTACTTTTGAAGACACGGAAGGAGAATCTTACCCAGAAATAATGATTCCACCCGACACTCCCGAGACGAGGGCACAGGTGTACATACTGTTGACTGTTTAGCTAAATTTCATAGAGCAGGGCAGACGTCACTTACGCCATCACCAAACCTCTCTCATGCAAGAAGAAAATATCCGCAATAGAAAGAGGAGCCATCGTCTCAGCGGCGCCAGAGCCAAACCCCATGAGAATTCTCGAAGCCAAAAAACTTCCGTAGCCGGTCGTGACAGAAGCCCAAATAGCACAAGCAAGATAAATAGTATAACTAATAATATAGATCGGCCGTCGTCCATACTTATTGACGAGCGGCATCCAGATCAAGTTCCCAGTACCCTGCATAAGGGCCGTAGTCGTGAAAAAGTAAGCCGTCTTGTTGATCGCAGGCCCGAGGTTGTTGGGGTTCAGCTTGGAATTCGGAAAGAACTCCATGGCTGTTTCAACAATGGCAATGGTTGGGCCTGCGGCAAGGAAATTGCAGATCATCATCGCGAGGCAGATAATGAAGGCTGAGTAGTATTTCTTCCTTTTAGACCTGGGTTGGATTATGTCAGCGGGAGGAGGTCCGTGTATGATTTGAGATGAGAGCTGACATACCAATTCAACGGATCATTGGGGTCTTTTGACGGCGTTGGGATGAGAATGATCTGGCCGGTGTGTTCGTGGCGATGGCGAACACTGCCGAGCGTATGGATGCGCTTCGTGATGTTGAGCTTTTGCTCCGTGGCATCGATCTGGACGGTCTTGGTGGGCTCCAGATCAGAATTTTCAACCTCCATGGCTGGAGGCCTTTCAGGGTCTGTGGCCTTCGACATGATGGATACGACGGTCAAAGTCTGAGAATGGAGCTGAATAGCTTAAATGGTTCGATGGGTTGCCTGATCCTGAAAGATCGCGGGCTTTAAAGAGGGAGGTCGGCACGATGGGTTGAGATGTAGATGGGTTTTTTTCTTGAAGGAGAGGACGCGCTCTTCTCCTCTTCAGCTCGGGAGCAACGGCGCAGCCCGCACCCCCTTGAGCCGCCCACTCCGACAAGATTGGGAATTTCCCGGGGTCCCCGCCAACCACCACCAAAACCCGGCCCCTCCTCTCCACATCCCGAAGTTACGGGGATATGGACCGAACGATTGACTCGGGCTGTCAGGGTCACAGCGTGGCACGCACGTTAAGGTTCACGCCGCAGTGTCGTGCAGAAAAGTGAAGCTGCAGAGTGCTTGGCAGGCGCAGATGTCTGATCCGGGGTGGACGAGACTTTCCGGTTTGTGGAGGGAGGTGGGGCTTTAGATGTTATCAAAATTCTACTCACGTACTTTACAGCAGGACATCTTGAGAGGTCTGGGCTAGCAAAACCTTTCCATTTTGTATCGTGTTACTCAACATCTCTCCATCATGACTGTTACCGAAACCAAAGTCATCTACCGGGATTCTCCCACTTATGAACAAGCGCGTGTTGGACGAGTTTTCAACCAACGACGGCCAAACCGGTATCCTCACGGCGTTGTGGAGGCAACATGCGTCCAAGACATCACCAATGCTGTGCAGTTAGCAAAATCCCAGAATCTGAGAGTGTCAGTCCGTTCTGGTGGACATTCCTGGGCAGCATGGTCTGTCAGGGACGATGCGATTCTCATCGATCTGGGCAAGTATAACTTCATCGAGTACGATGAAGAGACGAAAATTGTGAAGGTTTCGCCTAGCACCACGGGAAAGATGCTGGCTGAATACCTTTCTGCCAAAGACAGGATGTTTGGGGGTGGCCATTGTCCGGACGTTGGGCTAGGAGGGTTCCTCCTTCAGGGCGGGATGGGGTGGAATTGCAGAGTATGTTTTTCCTGCTCCCGACTTCTCTATTCTTGCACTGATACTCTCAGAACTGGGGCTGGGCGTGCGAGCAAATCGCTGCGATTGACGTTGTGACTGCTGAGGGAATCGCCTTGAATTGCAGTGAGCAGGAAAACAGTGATCTTTTCTGGGCTGCCCGGGGTTCAGGTCCAGGTACACACTTCACCCCTTTCTACTCTAACCATTCTTACTGATGTGTGTATTTAGGTTTCCCTGCCGTGGTGACGGCATTCTATCTGAAGACACGAGAAGCTTTCAGAACAATGAAGAATTCCGTATTCATCTACCCGCTCTCTGAATACAAAGTCGTTATGGATTGGGTACAAAAGGTGAGCTAGCACATACATTGTTTCTACAAATATTGACTTGCGAACTTCACAGGCGGTACACGAATGCGACGACTCCATCGAAGCTGTAGCAGTTGGCATCATCGACCCAGTGACCCAAGCCCCAGCATTCCTAACCTCGTTCCTCACTTTTCAACAGACGGAGGAGGCAGCCCTCGCCTCCCTCAAACACGTCAACGCAACCCATCCCCCAGGCGCAATCATGGAAGCCCCCAACAGTCCAACCTCGCTCTTAAACGAATACTGCACCCAAGACCTTGCAAACCCGCACGGGCACCGCTATATCGCCGAAAACGCTTATATTAAAGATGACGCAGACGTGACCGAGGTCCTGAGGAGAGCGATGACCACCCTGCCGGAAGGCAGTAAGAGTTTCACGCTCTGGTTCTCAATGTATCCCTGCAGTCGGAGGGAATTGCCTGATATGGCGCTCTCGATGCAGTCCGATCATTACATGGCACTGTACACCGTTTGGGAGAAGGAAGAGGATGATGAGCGGTGTAGGAACTGGGTCACTGATGTGATGAGGGAAGTGGAGAGGGAGAGTGTGGGTGCTTATTTGGGGGACTCGGATTTCCAAGTCAGGAAGACGAGGTTTTGGGCCGTGGAGCAGGGGAGGAGGTTGATGGAGGTGAGGAGGAAGTGGGATCCTGAGGGCAGGGTTTGTGGGTATCTGGATGAGGGGGACAGGTCTGGGGTCGAAGGTTTGGAGAATGTGCATGAGTGGCAGAAATAAGTAGATGGAGAATTTAATTATTTGCAATAACTCAAAAATCGTTTTCCATTTTGCGTACTGTACCTGGATGATGATATAAAGAAGATCCCTTCTAGCTTTAAAGAAAAGTTTCACATTATGAAATGCCCCCCACTAGCCACAACATTCACGCCGTTGATCCAGCTCGCCCTCGGCAAAGCCAACATCATAACCGCATACGCCACCTCCTCTGTCTCGCCAAACCTCGCTCCGCACGGCGTCGTGTCAATCACAGGCTGCAACAACTTCATCATCTCGTCCCCGGCGGCCTTGAAGCCCTCCGTGTTCGTCGGGCCCGGAGACACGCTGTTCACCGTACACCCATACTTCGGCGGCAGCTCCTTGGCCCAGACCCGCGTCATAGAATCCACCATCCCCTTCGTGCCGGCATAGATGGTCTGCATCGGCGGCGCCGCCCGCGCACTGATGGAGCAGATATTGATGATCCTGCTCTCGCTCGCCGCCAAGTGCGGCAGCACAGCCTGCGTCAGCAGGAACGTGGCCCTGCAGTTCAGGTTCAGCAGCGCGTCCCAGTGCTCCAGCGTCTGCTCCTCGAACGGCAGGTTGACCGCGATCCCCGCGTTGTTGACCAGGATGTCGATCGTCCCGAACCGCGCGACGGCGGCGGCGATCAGTGCCGCCGGGCCCGTGGTCGTGGACAGGTCGGCTTCGACGGCGATGGAGGGCGTTGAGAGGGAGGAGACCACGGCTTGGGCCCGTGAGGCGGTCGAGGGGAAGGGGTAGTTGATTACGATGGAGGCGCCGAGGGTGGAGAGCTCGCGCGCTATTTGGGCGCCGATTCCTGAGTCCGAGGCGCTGATGATGGCCACTTTGCCGCGGAGGGAAGAGTCGAGGGACATCGTGAGGTCATGTGATTGGGGGGGTTGAGTGGTAGGTGGGCTGTGGTGGTGCTGTTATGGAGGGCTTAAGGAGGGGAAGTTAAGGAGGGGTCTTGAAATGCCGGGTCGGTAGGTGGGGTGTGGGGGAAGTGCTTTTGGCCCGAAGACGGTTTCGAGGGAAGAGAGAGTTTGTCGAGAATTGGTAGCAGAGGAGAGTTATGAGATGGTGTCCAGTTTGGCGTTTTAGGAGTGATGTGAGGTGGAAGGACAAAGAGTTGATTTTGGGTTGGGTTCTTTGCAGATAGAGAAATACGAAGTATGTGCAACTCGCTTTCATCAAATATGATTTGCTGTTTCTGTCTAATTACGAAGTCGCGATAGCAATACTGAAGCATGACGAGAAGTAACATGCGAGAATACGGCGAGAAAGTAAGCAAACCCCTATTCAATCCTCTTCGCCGCCGCAACATCAGGAACACCCACGCCCTCCACAACCTTGCCACTAACAACCTCATAAACCGGCAACTCCGCCAGCCGAGAAATAATATGATGTAAGCTCGGCAACGCATCCGTATCCAGCGGATCAATCTTGAAGCTCGCTTTGTTCGCCTTGAACACCCTTTTCGGCCTCGGGGTCGGGAAATCCTCAGCATACGGCACGAAAACAGGATATTCCGCCTCTGCCTCCCCTTTGCTTTCTCTCCCCACTTTTGGGATATATCTGTAAACGAGAATTCCGTCATCGTCTTCGCCTGAGATCTTCCCAGATTCGTTGGATTGCGAGGACTCGACGAGGTCGGAGAGGACGAAGTTGCCCCAGATAGCGCCTTCCCAGCCTGCGTTGATTCGGTAGGAGGAAGCGCGACGGTGAATATCGAGGGAGCTGTAGAGTTTCGGCATGCCCAGTTCTTCGCGCCCGGAGACGATGGGGTCGGTAAGGGATTCGAAAAGGAGAGGCATGTAGGTGCCTGAAATCACCGAACCGTCTTTCTTGACATACTCGACGCCGTGGATGTACAGTCCGAGATGGTTGTATCCTGACCCGCCAAGCCATTCCATCTTCCCAAGTGTAGTTTGGGAGAAGGAGGCATAGGCGAAAGTGCCGGGACTCTTGAAGCGATACGAGGAGCTGGTGTGTGGGAATAGGTTTTGCAGCATTGTCCGCGAAGTCTTGAATTTGATGGATGCGGTGGTAAAGGTTGAATCTTCTGCTTGTCGTGGGTGGCCGAAGTGCGTTTGTCGTGGTCCGGGCATGGGACCGAATGCTATTGGCATCCGCCAGTAGAGAGAGGGGGTGCGAGACCAGGTCCACTTGCGCAGTTCTTGAACCGAGTTGTCCCATTCGTCGTGGCCGAAGTTGTAGTTTGTGTATTGGATCACTGCTTCTTTAGTCCCAACATCAGAAATAAAGGGGGTGGGGGGATGGCTTACTGTCAATCTTCACACCCTCTTTGAGATCACTTCCCGCAATGCGAGAATACTCCTGAATTCGATGGGCTCTCTCCATCCTAATCTTTTGATACAGCTCCAGCCTCGCCGTAATCTCCTCCTTCTTCACATCGCCAGGGAACATCACCCCAAGAGTAGCAGCATCCTCGATAGCCTGTCCAGCACCTTGGCCCTGATGAGGCGTAAAAGGATGAGCAGCATCACCCAACAAAGCCAGTCTTCCTTTAACCCACGAACTCATAACCTCCATATCCAGCAACTTCCACGCCTTCAAATTCTCCCTATCAGCTTTCGAAATCAGAGCCACCACAGCGGGATCAAACCCCTCATAAATCTTCAACATCTGCTCCAAACTCGCGCCCTCATTCCACGTATCCGTGCCGGCTTCGGACTCTGCTTCTGGGTGGATGCACACAAAGTTGAGGAGTTGGTTGTTGGTTGTAGGATAAACAACAAGCCGTCTGTCAGCGCCATACCACATGCTTAGTTCGCCGGTTGCTTGCGCAAATTTCGCTGTGATGGGATCTTTTTGCGCTGCCTCCCGACTGATCAGGAAGCGGAATGCGGACTTGCCGGAACCGTAGGGCTTGATGTCTCGTCCTGCCACTAATTTTCTGGTCACGGAATGGACGCCATCTGCCCCAAGGATCAAATCTCCTTGAACAGTGTTGCCGTTTTCTAAAGTAACAGTTGCGCTGTCCGGGTCCACGTTGACAACTCTGCTTGAAGTTGAAAGTTTAGCGAAGAGACCCTCACCCTCTGGGTCCGTCGCTGCCTTTTTCAAAGCGTTGTGAAGATGGACTCGATGAGCAAGTAACCATTTCTAGAATTTTGTCAGTGAAGATTGGTTTTTTTTCAAACTTGTCCATTCTCACATGCTGCCAAATTTTATTCGGCTGCTCCAAATTAATATGCCTGGTCAGCTTTCCCTCAGCGGTATACTCAGTCAACTACCCATCATCAGCATGCCCTTCCTACCTCTCGCTCACTTGGAAACTTACAACTTCCATAGGATTCGACCCAAAGGCTTCAGCGTGAATCCCAAGACGCTTTAAAATCCCATTGGCGTTCGGGGCAAGATGAACTGCAGCTCCAAGCTCACTCGCAAACTGGCTTTGCTCGAAAATCTGCATCTCTCATCAGTATAACTAAATTCCCATAACCACGGAGAGGAAAAGGACTGTACTAAAACTTCATGCCCCTGTTTCCTTAACGCAATAGCTGCCGCCAACCCACCGATCCCAGCTCCCACAATCAAAATCTTAAGCCCTTTCTTCTCTCCATCCCCATCGCTCACACCATTCTCCTGCGCTCCATCCGTTTGCGCCCCATTCGTTTGAGCAGTGCCCAGAATTTGTTCAAGCGGTTGCTTCATCTTCCTGAAGATATTTCAAATAGACTGGGATTCTGAAAAGGATTGACGATGGCCAGGAATTACAGTAAAGATCAAGTGACGGCGCTGCGGTGTTAACGTAACAGAAGCCCATCCGGCCGGGCTCGCTCAGTAGATCGTAATAGCGCCTTACTCCACGTTTTGTCCCGCAAGCGGGGCAGGAGACTGCGGTCACATGCTGGACAGCCTTCCGTCAATCAATGAACCAGAAACATTTGCCCGAGACCGACGGAGTGGTGGAGGTTGATATTGCGTGGAGGTGGAGCCGAGATATCTAAGAGGGTGAGGGATGAAAAGGTGGTGAAGGGTCGGTCCCCTCCCGGCCCCACGACTGAAACGAGACTTGTGGCTGCGGGGTAGGGGTCCCAGGGGCGGAATGTGGGTGCTATGCAATATCCGGAGAATGGCAAGACCCAACATTTTATGCAGGACGCTTGAAATCGATTTGACGAATGAAGCAGAAGAAGGTTTTCAGGGGAACTTGCCCTTTGCCACGTGACTCTCCTCGACGCTGGTTCAGGGGTGAAGCGAGGCTAAGGGGCGTGCATTCTGGCATAGGATACGAGAAACCTATTTGAGATTGATTACAAACAAATAAGTATTCTTCGCAAATAGAAGACCAAACCCTCACTGAATCCACTCAAACTTATCCCCCAAATACCTACTCGCTCTCAAATCACCACTCCTCGCATGTCCCTCAAACAATTCCGCCCTCGCCGCCCTCCCACAAAGTCTCCCAAGCTCACCACTCGCCTTCTCATCACTAACCTCCTGATACGTAACCGTCCTCAAATACTTACCCACCCAAAGGCCCCCTGTATACCTACTCGCCTTCCTCGTAGGCAGCACATGATTCGTCCCAATAACCTTATCCCCAAAACTAACACACGTCCTCTCTCCCAGAAACAACGCTCCATAATTGCTCATTTCCCTCAACGCCTCGCGGGGCTCCTTCGTAAAGATCTGCACATGCTCACTCGCGTACTCATCCGCCAGTTTCCACGCCTCGTCCAAACTCCCCACAACCACAACCTCGCCGAAGGCATCCCAGCTCGTCTTCGCCAGGGCTGCCGTACTCAGATTACTCTTCTCCAAAAGCTGGTTCACGTATTCTATTGACTTCTGGCCCACAGAGGAGGAGGTTGTGATGAGCACGGCGGGGGTGTCGGGTCCATGTTCCGCTTGGGAGACCAGGTCGGTGGCAATGGTGAACGGATCCGCGGTCTCATCGGCTACGATGAGGATCTCTGTAGGCCCGGCGAAAAGGTCGATTCCGACTTCTCCGAATAGTTGTCTTTTTGCATCTGCTACATAGGCGTTTCCAGGCCCGGCGATGAAGTCGACTTTTGGGATGGTTTGCGTGCCGACTGCCATAGCCGCCACGGCTTGAACACCACCGAGGATGTAGATGCTGTCCGCACCAGCGAAGTGCATCGCTGCTACTGTTGCTGAGGGTATTTGACCAGCGATGGGGGGAGTGCAGGCGATTACGTTGGGAACACCGGCGACCTTGGCGGTAACGATTGTCATGTGCGCTGATGCGAGGAGGGGATAGCGACCTCCCGGGATGTACCTACACCAACCGTAAGGTCCAAAATAACCATGGGGAACGAAGAAGGGGGGCATACGCTCCAACAGCATTAATCGGGATGTTTTTCTGCCCTAAATGCACTCCAGGTCTAATCTCAATTTCAAAATCCTTCAGACTTTCCCTCTGAGCCTGGGCAAAAGCTCGTACATTGGCTTGCACTTCCTTGATATCTTTGAGTGTCTGCTCTGGTACTGTTGCTATAATCTCTTGGATCTCGGATTGAGAGAGTTTGAAGGAGTGAGGAGACCATTTGTCGAATTTCTCGGAGTAAGTGCGGACAGCAGCGTCCCCGTTAAGTCGAATGTCCGTGATGACGGATTTGACAGTTGCAGTGACGGATTCCTGGGCTGCGGTTGAGCCGGCGGCTGAGCCTGTTGATTTCTTGAGATATTGAGGCATTGTGATGGTTGTGAGATGTGTGACGTGAAGTTGTGAACTTATGAGAGGGGGTTTGCTAAATTTAACTCTCTGATTGGAGTAAGTAAATATTTTGTTATGTTATGCAGCGATGACGGAGGACCTACTTCAAGCCTTCCATACTAAGGCCGCTCATTTGTTGACACCGCCGAGCCTTGCCGGAGGGGTAGACTTGGCCCTCGGCCCCACTATACATGTTACGCTTGCAACGGCGGGGCTGGCCTGAAAATTGAGGGGCTCGAGACGGAGAAGCGGAAGCCGGCTTCCCACATCTCGAACGAGAAGACCGATTCCGGCCATTTCAGTATACAGATAAATCGCAAAATGGGATTGGTTGCATTACTAGATGCTGGGGAAAGGGAGGACATTTGGAATGTTGTTTACAAATTCATAACCGTATTTGAAAGAGAAGCAAGAAAATATATAGGTCTACTTTTAGATCGTATAGGGATTCTTGTTTCGTGGCCTCTGAGCAACATTGCCACTTCACAACAATTTCCACCTCACGGCACATCGCCAAAACAAAACATGTCCTACTTCGGAGGAACAATGGGAAGCGTAACAAAATTCTCATATCTGGGCCCAAAATGAATATGATTCATGCCCGCCAACTTCTCTCTCGGCCTACCCATCATTAGCACACTCCTCACCTACCAAAATTAAGGAACTCACCTATCCGTAGGACTTGTGTGCTTAAACCTCTCACAGCCCTGCGTATCCCCACTACTAACCTCAAACACCAACTTACTGCCCGGACTCAACACCACATTCGTCGGCCAAACCTCAACATCAACTGGATACACCTCACCAGGAATAACAGGTAGCACGTCAGACGAAAAGTAATCCCGATGCGGAAGCCATTCTCGGTGGTTAATATGCTCTTTGTTTACCTTCCTCAAGCTCGTTCTAAGCCAGCCTTTGCACAGGGGTACAGGATTGCCTGCTGTACCAGTGTAGAAGACTTCCTTTCCTGCGGAAGAGATATGCCGCAGAGTGACAAAGAGATCAATCTCGCTGGGTGAAATGCCGGAGATGGTGGGGGAGACGGATACGTTGAGGTGTGCTGTGATGTGCCCTGTGATTTCAGTCTCGACTTCGAAGGGAGCGGTGGTGAAGGAGACTTGTTGGGAGAGGTCGAAGGCGTCGGCGAGGGGTTTCCAGCCTTGAGATACGGCTCCTATTTCGCGGCCGTCGTTCTCTTCGAACCCTGTTGCTACGTAGGAGACCTTGGAAATGGAGGCTGTGGTTGGCTTTGTGGGGGAAAGACCGAGAGAAGGTGCTAGGTAGTAGGGAGTGTACTGTGTGCGTGCTATGGGCCACTCCGTTTCTGTTCGGCGAGTGTAGACTCGTTCTGCCGCTGCATCGTTGAAGCCTACGTCTCCCTTGCGGAGCACGACGTCAACTGGAGGGAGCTTGCCGGGTACAGACCACCCAACACGATCATCGTCCTTCAGGAATGCATCCAGAAAGCTTTTCTGGACCTCGACTTCCTCCTTGTAGTAAAATGGGAGATCGTGGCGGCCAGTGATGAAGCGGAGGTATTTTAATTCGGATCCTGCTTGCGTGTAGCCTTCTACATTGCCCCGCAGGTGCAACAAAATTCCACCCCAGTTGGCAACACTCAAAACAGGGACCGTGATGTCTTCTTTGTTGTACTCCTTGGATGCATAGTAACGTTGATCGCGAAACTGGTTATTCGCGTTATCGATATTCTGGTCCTTGCGATTAGCCTTCAATTCCTCTTCACTCAAATCGCCCTCAATAGTGTCCGGACCCCACTTCCTCGCGGCTTTCCCGCCTTTCCCATATTGATTCGACACAATCTGCCTCTCCCACCAGAATTTGATGAATTCGTTGGACAGAATGCCTCCATGTCTGCACCGGTCACGGTAGTAATCAGACATGCCTTCCCAAGGAACAATGGCGCTCAATCCCTTTGGCTGCTGAGCAGCAACTCGCCATTGACTTCCCGCGAAGTATGATATCCCCAGCAAGCCCACCTTCCCCGTCGACCACGGTTGATCGGCCGCCCATTCCACGACGTCGAAGAAGGCTTCGCTGGTGCCTCGAGACATGGTATCCAGGAAGCCTGGCGACTGTCCCAGCCCACGCTCGTCTGCTCGAACCACGGCGTAGCCATTGCGTGTCCAGAAACCGGGATCGGGCGTCTCCCATGCTGAGTGTGGCGATTTGTGCTCTGGGTTCAGCTCTGCAAAGGAGCCAGGATGGAAACTGAACTTGTCAGAAGGATTGCAGAGACAGCTGGCCCGGGCAGAACTCACTCTCCATAGTAGATGTCTTTGCCGTATGGGCCATAAGTCACCAGCACAGGGTGCTTTCCTCCTTTTCCTTCTGCATCTTTGGGACGGTAAACATTCACACGGACGAGGCCGGAGCTGGTCTTCAGTGGGACGGTTGCATTTTGCTCGAAGATGTAAGGGAAAGACTTGTCGTCGACCGCGTGAAGGTCACGGATTTGGTTCGGCATGGTTGATTTGGTCACCGTAGAACGGGTTCAATAGCTTCACAGAGCTCAACCACAACAAACAATTCTGGACAGAACACAGGTTTTGAAGAACGTCGGCACAATTTCCGCCGAACTTGGCGATACTATGCTGGTGCTGAAATTCTGCATATAAACCACTCACGGATTTTGAGCAAAGTCCGAGCCTTCAGCGGGGCCGAAATGGGGAGAGGAGATCCCCCGTCCACCTCCACCTCCACCCGGAACATAGAGTTTCCCCTCAGCTAGGCTCAGGCACGGTAGGTTTTAGGTACAGTAAGGCAAGGAATCGAAGAGCAAGATTTCTCTTTATCACGCTCTGTAACTGCTATCATTCAGCAACAAATAGCTCAGTCCCCTCATCTCGCCTCACAATGGCAGCCCTCAAAGACAACGGCCTCCCTCCCATCTCCCGCGTC
This sequence comes from Hyaloscypha finlandica, assembly GCA_021399475.1. Taxonomy (NCBI): domain Eukaryota; kingdom Fungi; phylum Ascomycota; class Leotiomycetes; order Helotiales; family Hyaloscyphaceae; genus Hyaloscypha; species Hyaloscypha finlandica. The sequence goes on along the minus strand of JAJTUR010000078.1, from coordinate 172,545 downwards.
ATCACCGACCACAACGACGAAGGCAAAGCCATCTTCTCGGCCGCCATCCCCGAGCCCGCAGTCTGGCAAGAACTCGCAGATGGCGCCCGCTTCTCCCTAGGCTACGCAACGAACCAATTCCCCGCCGATCTCTCCAACGAAACAGATATCAAGACCTACTCCCACTACCTTGAAAACCTACCTGGCCTAGCGATACCCGGGGGCACAGTGCTGCGATATGTGGATATGATGCCCGGTGCTACGAGCCCGATGCACAGGACTGTGTCATTAGATTATGGTGTCGTGTTGGAAGGAGAGGTAGAGTTGGTGCTTGATAGTGGGGAGGTCCGGTTGTTGAAGAGGGGACATGTTGCCGTGCAGCGGGGCACAAATCATGCATGGAGGAATGCGAGCAAGACGGAGTGGGCGAGGATGCTTTATGTTCTGCAGGATATGAAGCCATTGGAAATTGGGGGGAAGAAATTAGAGGAGGACGTTACTACGATACCTGGATATGGAGACAAATAAATGAGGGCTAGAGTCGTGGGCAAGCAATTCGTATATGCCTTTGGAAGTGCTGCATAGCTCATCCATGATCGACGTCTCTGCAATGGGCAGTTCACCCTAATCTCATTTTTCAAGATCCTCTACCATTCTTCTCCTGTTTTATGTCTCCACCGTTTGTCATTCAGCTTTCCCGGTGTAGCCCTCCAAGCCAGATTGGCCATCTATCGGACTGTTGGCACCTCTTACTTTCCATCCACCAGTTATTCCTACAGCCTTTATCCGAACTCCATTCAATATCGTAAAAAGGAACACAGCCTCAACGCCATTCATACCACCAGGCCGCTGCTCGGGATCCAGATTACGGTTCACGTATCTATATGGCGGTACCGCTCTACGGTTTGTTTGACCAATCTACTGGATTCGAAGTTGATGAAGTTGAGCGTTTATTGGGAGTCCGTACAGACTGTGGACTCTCTAGGGAACCGGAATTGTGGAGTCCGTAGTCTGTGAAGACTTCGAGGACGGATGAGATGAGCGGATTAGACGTTGTTACAAACATGCTAGCCAGTTAATTAACCACTACTGCGACGAGAGTCTACGAAGGCTTTCAGCGCAATCATGCAGTTCTGGATGCAGCCGCTGGAAGGGGACAAGAGAATCCCGTGACCTCCTCCACACTTCGGGACAGTGGGGGAGGGGTAGGATCAGCGGCTGCTTCCAATAGGTTCAAAGACCCCAGACAACTGCTTGAGGCCATTGGACAAGTGCCACTGGAAAGAATTACGTCGATCTCTCTTTCGTTTTGATCTCGTGTTGATGTCGAAGTTTACTTCTCTGCAAACCTTCGACCGCCTCCATGACAACCTCAATCGGGCGTCTCCAGGCCTCGAACATTGACGGCCGAGCCCGAACACCGCGATACATACAAAACCAACTCCAAGCTCTGCATACCTCACTCCTCAAAAATGCATCAGAGGTCCGCCAGGCGATTGCTTCTTCCTCGAACTATACGCCAGCTGAAGTCAGCATTGAATTCTGTCTCGCAGTCTCGGTAGTGAAGGACCAGTATGCATCCATAAACTTTGATCAGATGCTGGAGGAGGAGTACCTAATTGCGAATGGAAAGGATGCTGCTAATAGGAGGGCCGTGGCTGGGATTGTGCATATTGTTCCTTCAACCCACACGCTTTTTTACTCGGTGATTGCACCGCTGAGCGTAGCGGTTGCTGCTGGAAATTGTGTAGTCATAGAGGTCTGTCTCATTAAATGGTGTTTGAGAAATTGGGATTAATACTCTGCAGTTGAGCCCCACACTTTCAGAACTCAACTCTCTCCTCCGCAAACTCCTTTCTCAAACTCTTGATGCGGACACTTTCACAATTCTCGACTCTGCACCGGAAGATACCAGTTTCCAGGATTCATGCACTCAACTACTTCCAATACCATCCAAAATTGCCACAGCAAACATACTTGTCTCACCATCGACGTCTAGAGCAATTGCTATAGTCGACCGTTCCAGTCATCTTGAATCCGCAGCCTCCGCTCTTGTAACCGCACGCTTCAGCTTCGGCGGTCACTCACCCTATGCCCCAGATTCAGTTCTGGTAAACGAGTTCGTCATTGATGAGTTCAGCAATCTAATTGTTCAGCACGCAGCAAGGATGTTCTCGAAAAATGCCTCGACTTCAAAGGCAGGTGAGAAACCACGAAAATTTCTCAGCGAGGAGGAACTCAGGGAAGATCGCACAACGGTCGTTGTGAGTGGTGACGGTGGAGCAGTATTGAGAGTGAAGAACAGGTGAGATTTCCCTGAAGTATGTAGACTAGTATTAACAACTAAAATAGGCAGTCGAAACTATTACAACACAAATTCTCCGAGCCAATACTCATCCTCCACTCTATCAGCAGCCTCGACAACGCAATAGATTTCTCTAATAAAGGCAGCACTCCTCTTCTAGTCAGCTACCTCTTCGCCAACCCCGCCTCAGCTAAATACCTGGCTCAATTCATAGACTCATACCTCTCACTCGTAAACCATATTCCTGCCGAGCTCTTAGGTCAGTCCACTTCCTCCAGCTCCCCTTACATCAAAATTTAACGTGAATAGTTGGACCTCCAACCCCCCTCCCTCACCCCCCATCGCCCTCTCACCTAACCCGCTTCAACAAAGAAATGTTCACCGTCCCCCGACCTTCCTACACCTCCCCGCCTTCCTCTTCGTCAACCACCATCACAAAACTCCTCGCCTCATCCACAACCACTCCCTCCAAAGAACAACTGGAGCTGGATAAGGCAGCGATGGCGGAGCTGAAGCCAACGGGTCAGAAACCAGGACATCACATTGGCTTCTTTGAGCAGGGTATTTTGACGGGGTTGGTGCTTGTTTTTGTTCCTGCTGCGGTAGGGACGTTAGTAGCTGTAGGGTGGGGTGTTAGGGGGCTGGTTAGGGGGGTTAGGCGATGACGGATATGTGATGGTAGGTTAAGCAGTGAATTTGTAAATTGACGGCTTTCACTTCCGCACATTAGGTGTAAGAGAACAATAATTGTGAGCGATAATTGATTTCCTCGTTGTACACATAATATTGCACACATTATCAGCGCTCAAGTAGAAGTTCTCTCACTTCGACCACTTCACTAAGCACTCACCCACTCCCCAACCGTATACTGCGAATTACACATATTCGTCAGCTCCCAAGTCTCAGCCATCAACCTCCCTCCCACTCCCCTATCCTCCTCGTCCCCGACAGCACCAGCAACAAACAACGCACTCATAAAATGGTCATCCGTCGCATGTGCATCCCGAAACTGCGGATGCTTCATCAGCCTCGCCAAGCCTCTCCTGAGTTCCGGTCCCGAATTATTCTCCATCACATCCTGGACCGCCTGCCGAAACTCAAGCATCTCTCTATCCGGCGGCTGTTCCTGCGCGAACGAATCTCTATACCGCAACATGGAGCTCCATTTGTTCCTGTATAGGTTGTGAACAGCGCCTCCGGAGCCGATGAGTAAATAGTTTTCCGCGCGTAAGGGGCGAAGGGTGCTGCCGATCTTGAGGTGGAAATGTGGGTCGAAGCGGGCGTTCATGGATATTATTGTTGTTGGTGGGCAGCCACTGGGGAACATTCGAATTAGGATCAAGTAGGTGTCGTGGATCCAGTCGAAGGTTGGGTTGCCTTCACAGTCGAAACCGGCAGCGCGGAGCATGGAGATGCAGCGATTTGCGGTGGGGAGATCGGGGTTTAGTTTGTAGTCTATATATTTTGAGGGGTGGACATAGGCGACGGGTGACTTGGAGGGAGAGGGGTTGGTTGCTACCTGGACTTTGTCGGAGATGCAGTCCCAGTGTGCTCCCTGGTGCATGTAAGCTTGAGGAAAGTGAGGGTGGAAGAATGGAGACAAGATCTTTACCATTATGACGACGCCTTTGATGTTGTTGGCAAGCGCTTCATCACCACATTTTTCCCAGTATGCTGCTGATTCAGACTCCTCCCCTAGCATCATGGTTGAGCCATGGGAGAAGAAGTGTACGGGAGTTAATTCTGGACGTTTCTGTCAGGATGGAGAGAATTCGAACATTGGCGAGAGCAAAGATACTGACTGATTTTCGCCATTATGGGTTGCTTTTTTACCTACTGTACCAGATGCCTCGGATCTCTTTCCAAGTTGAAGGCGAAGGAAGAGACATCGACCCCGGTTTCTAAGCGTTGACCTATTCTGGCTCAGCCAAGAGCTTCATGTTCGTACGCAAGCAAACAAGTGTTTGAGTACCGAATCTGAATTGCCAGTCCGCCCGTTTTCGTTGCCCTGCTACCCCGCTGTTGGGGAACCTCTGGCAACACCGGCTCCACACACCCACCTTTCCGCACAACAGACGTCTAGGGTATTTGGGAACAGCGTCTTCGGCTCCACATGTTGACGACGCTCCATTCCTGCACTGGGGCAACTTGGACGATACAGGAAGAAGCCTGCTAAAACCTTTAATGCCTGAACTGGCATGGCGATTCGAATTGCCGGAAGGCCCAAGTCATGCACCAGATGGAAGACTCCGCTTATGTAACTACCCCACAAATGCCTTCCCCGGACGGAGCTAGAGGGACGACAACACGTCTTCGGACGCCTTCACTGTCTATCAACAACATCATCATCACTGTTAACGATGGCGGACAGTCTGTCCCCGTACGTACCGGTAAGCGAGGATCGTCAACTTTCCACAGGCCTCAATGAGCCCGAGAAGGCCAGCTCTTACGTCTGCAATATCTGCAACCAGACGTACACTAGAGTAGACCATCTTAGCCGGCATTACCGCTCGCGTAAGTGGAATTTAGAAAGAAGTTTCTTGAGGTTCACAAATGACTTTTATTAGATACTCGAGAGAAGCCGTTCTCGTGTCCCCAATGTGGGAAGAACTTTGGTAGAACGTACGTGGGCAATCTCCCTTGGGGTATACGAGCGCTAATACTTGAAAGCGATCTACTGAAACGCCATGCGGAAAGCCACACTAGTACGAAAAGCCCGAGGAGACAGCAGCTGTCACAAACGCAGAGAGTTGCACAAGCTTGCTCAGCATGTGCTTCAGCGAAACTGAGGTGTGGCAATGATAAACCTTGTCGCCGATGTCAGCAGAAGGGAATTCCTTGTACCCCTCCAAAGTCTCATGGGAAAGGCGGGAATGCTGCCCGAAGGACGCAATTTACGCAATTTGCAGAAAACATGGAGCCAGACATGCTGCAGAATCTCGATCTTCAAATGATATCCGGTCAGAGCGGAGCAGAGCAATACACAGAGTCACAACAACAGCATTTTTCGTTGGTTTCTGGAACCACCGATTTCTCTTCAACACCAAGTTCCCTAACTGAGTCAGCTGAAGATCTATCTCACTCGAATTTTGCCATGTCGAATGAAACTCCCATGTTAGACATCGACGACTCGTCCCTGGCAGAGTTTCTCCAGGATATCATGACGAGAGGATCACCTAATTATTTGAAAGACAATGCTTCAGTGGACCTTGTCCCCCAAGATAGCTCATGGGATGTGCTCAATTTTGGCATCGACTCCAGTCTGGACTTCAACGATATGGATCTCGGTTGGATGACCTCACACAATCAAACATCAATGTTCAATTACAACATGTTCACTGATTACAACGACCCGCCACTGGACCGTGGCCAGCAGACACCAGATGTACAACCCAGCATCAGCCTGGGCACTGAGGCATTTCGAAAGTCCTTGTGGAATTGGTTACCCGGACAGCTCGAGCATGCGTTTATGGAAGTTTCAAATCTGTCCCTGTCTCACAAAGATATGGAAGGTCTAGAGAGCCGCGGCTCCCCGGATATAATTGATCATCAACTTGAACAATCCGCCCGCGATGACATCCTAGCCATGGTGCTAAACATGAACAGCCAACAAAGTGGGATTTCTCGAGTGATCACATCTTTCCCCTCAACTCAGTTACTCAATAGACTCATGCATCTCTTCTTGAGGTCGGAGGTAGCGAAAACGGATTCCTGGATCCATCTGCCCACATTTCGCCCGCGGGTACAGAGACCAGAGTTCAACGGGATTGTCATCGCATCTGGAGCCATCTTGTCCCCGGTGCCAACAGGCATGACCCTCCTCTCTTGTCCCTTATTTACCAAGCTAACTTATCTAGTGAGGAAACTCGGCTTCGCGATACAAGAAACAGTCCGATTAGCATTGCCTGCTATTGTAAGCTTCTAAAGCACCATACAAGGGATCAAAACTCACGTATGCAAAGATTGAGAAGGATAACAGCAGATCCCGAGAGCTACAGCTTCTCCAAACCTACGCTTTGGAGTTACATATTGGGCTTTGGAGCGGCAACAAGAGGAAGATGGAGATTGCGGAAGCACATGCACAGCCTTTAATCACTGTAAATTACATCTAGCCATAACTTGAAGTTGATCTGACGCTCCTAGATGTTGAGACGAGCTGGCCATTATCGGCGAACGAAAACCCAACCTGCCGCTCCCGAAGCAGGAGATGATAATACAACACTTGAAGGCAAATGGCGAGCTTGGGTGGAGTTCGAATCTTTCAAAAGGTTGTTCACCATCGCCCCAATTCCAGGCACTTTTGCTAACTTACGTTTAACAGACTAGCTTTCCACACCTTAGTCCATGACGCACAAACTTCCATATCACTCTTGGTCCGGCCCCTCATCTCGTACACCGAAGTCTCGCTCGAACTGCCCTGCGCCCCATCGCTCTGGCGTGCCAAAACAGCTCAAGCTTGGCGGACAGCTTATTTGCAAACCCCTGATCACTCCAACCGCCTCCCTTCCTTAATGAACTGTGTTCACGATCTCCATCCCCTCGCAAAGCACCAAAATATAATCGACGTCCAATATAGTAGCTCTATAATTCTGCACGCAATCTGGTCTCTCATCACCGAATACCGGGGCCTAGAATTTGTGCTGAAATTGCAAACACAAGAACGACACTGGAACGGAGGCCTGATCTCCTCAAGCTGGCACCAAGAACTAAGTCAGTTACTCGAGCACTTCGATATCACAGTAAATGAATGCTCAGGTGGCATCCGCCTCGAGCAAACAATGATCAAGGAGCTGTTCATGATGAACTTGCACGTCTCATTTGAAGAATTGCAGCTTTTCGCTGGGAAAGAAGGGAACGAGGAAGCGCAAAGGGTGTACCCGCTCCTTAAAACATGGTTCGAGAACAGGAAGTCGAGACAGGCGGTTTGGCATGCTGGGCAGGTGATCCGAGCCGCCTTGGCCTTCCCTCTTAATCAGTTGAGAGACTTCTATGCCGTGGCACTATATCATGCCAGCCTGGCAGTCTGGGTCTACGGTATGGTGTCATTGGGTTCTTCAAGGTCGCGAATAAAGAAAAATGAAAGTGTCAATATGAGTGGAGGTGCGGAAAATGAGATTGTCTACTTAGATGGCGAAGATAACGCGGAAGCGCGACGCTTTATCGCCATCTCGCGGGGTGTTCCAGCTATACACGAACTGCCTTCTCAGTCAGATATGACACAAGAAGGCGGACTAGGATTTGCAAGGCTAGATAATCCGAAAGCGGTGATGGAGGTTGTGATTGGGATCTTGACGAGGAATTGCACAGCTGGCAATAACGGGTTGGCACCACTGATTGAGAACTTGGCACAGTTGGTGAGGGACTTGGGGAATGCGGCACGGACTATCCGGTAAAATTACTGGAAAGAGAGATAGAATTTATGTTTGATAGAAGCCTTGGGCTTTTGACCCAGTCGAAGTTATCACATCACAGCGGCTCCCAAAGTCTGCCTTAGCCTTTCTTGAGTATCAACCTTCAGCCACTCCTCAAGAACCATGCCATAAACCCCTTGTTCTTCTTCTCCTTCTTCCCTTCCTCGTCGACCTTCTGTAGGTCTTTTGCGACCGAAGGCCCACTCAGCTTATCGCACCTCTTGCATCTCGGGTGTTCGCACTGGACTTCCTTGAGGAAGAGGGTGACGTAACCTCCGCAGCCGGGGAGTTGAACCCAGTTTCCTTTGTGCCCGCACTGCAGAAAAGTGAAGTTAGTTGGTTTAATGGAAAAAATGAGGGGAAGGGTGGGAAGGGGACTTACTTTACAGCATTGCCAGGTTCTGGTATCCATGCTTTTGTTGTGTGTGGTTATCGTGTCTAATTGAAGTTGTGTAATGTAAGCGTCTTGATTTTGCTTTTTTAATTCTCTCTTTGAGTGCTGGTATTGCGATGACCTTTCGTTGATATCTTGAATACCAACGTTCAGAGGAGGTTTCGGCCAGCAAGAAATAGAAAGCTGGAGAGAGTGTTCACAGAAGCCAAGCGATCCATCAAAGAGGTCTTGGATGAAATTTACAACTGCATAAAGGTGAATAATGAAAGTTTAGTGACATTCAAGGTTTATATTTAAGTCTATTTCTTTGTCTCCTTTATTCCTACTTGCGAGTTCAAAGGGCAACGACCTTCTCTCGTCACTTTGGCTTTCCCTTGACAAGAAATTATTCAAAGTTAAACACAAAGCACACTATCAAGGAGATCTTTAAGAAGTCATGCCCGAGCCTGCCAATTCTCCAGTAACGAAGTCGAATAGCGAGTACCCCTCAACTTACCCTGGGTCTCCTGTGCTGCATGGAAGCGAGAAGCGAGACCTACCCCTGGAAAGGATTGATATCACGTGAGCAAGGTTAGTACCTCACTTCCCGGGAAATCGCGCTAGCTAGCATGTTAATAGACAAAGAGATTTTCTTGAAAAATAATCATAGATTTATGCTTGAAATCCGGAAGCGTTGCAAAAGCTCCGCCGAAAATAGTTTGAAATTATTCATCGATGCGTTCGTTTGTAAACAACTCGGAGCCCTAGACTTCCTTTTCGCTTCCTTGAAGCTGAAGGATTACCGGTAGCTGACGGGACGTGTAGTAACCAAGAAGAATTATTCTTGGAAATTTCTACGGTAGGCAATAATTGAATGACACTCGACAATTGGGGGGATACCCAGCTTCTCTACTTCAAGTGGGCAATTCGGTCCGAAATAGGAAGGAGGGGTAAAGCCCCACCACCCCACGCTATTTCAGGTGGGGCCTCAGAGGACAGACAGCGCAACATATTTCCTTAGGCGGACTTTCGGACACACAACTTTCGATCTGTTGTCCAGATCTCTTTCAATTCCAAAAGTACTCTCGCCCTGCTTATTATTGACAGTCCATGAAAGCAAAGATGTCAACACCACAACTCAAAGGTCCAGGCTTGTTCCTCGTCAACTCCAAGATTACTCGTCCCGACATCCTAGATGAAGAGACGTTCATAAACTGGTACAGTGCGGACCATATTCCAGAAATCCTCAACACGTCGGGCGTCGATTCAGCACTTCGTTTTAAGAATGCAGACGCAAAAGCTGAAAGACCATACATGGTCGTATACCCTATGGACAACATCGGCTTTACTCAGTCAGAAGAGTTCAAGACGAAGATTAATATCTACAGTGATTTACTGCCAGGAGGAGGACCGATTTACGATTTAGTAGATATGGATGTGAGGGTCTATACATTTATTGACAAATATGAGCCGAATGGCCCTGTAGAACCAGGTAAATAAGCGGTCGAGAACTGGTTCGGGAGAGGCTCAGTTTAGCAGGTCAAACTAAGTTGGTTGTCCATGGTGGATTTGACCTTGGCGATAAAATCATCGAGCAGGATTTTCATGACTGGTACAATAAAGAAGTAAGTGACTAAAAGGTATCTGTGAATCAACGACACTAATCTCAACTTACAGCATTTTGAAAACCTGGCCAAAGTTCCCGGATACCTACGCTCAACTCGGTACCAGCTGCTGGGACATCGATCAAACGGCCAGATGAGGGCCGCAGGAGGCCTTCCTCCACGGGAAGAAGACGTTGACACTCCGACGCCGGGGAAGTTTCTGGCTTTGCATGAGTTTACTGTTGATGAAGTAGATATGAAGGCATTCGTTTCAACGATTGACACGGATTGGTCGAGGAGGATTTTAGGAGATGCGGCTAGGGCTGAAAATCCTGCTTACTATCGTTTCATGCAGGGCTACGGTGACCGTAAGCTCTTTTAATAGGACTTGCTATTGAGTTGACATTCTCCCGAGGGTGGATGAATAGTTGTTCTTTCTGCGAGCAAGGCAGAGTATTACTCACCACACGCTTTAAATATGACCCTCATTTGCCAAACACTTGCCTCAAGTACCGTCGTGGAAATTATTGAAGAATGCCGAACAATGAAAACTTACCAAATTCATATTTATAATTTTGTTCTCCAACTCGTACAGTCGCCTTACACCACAACCCCCCAGAATTCTTCCCTAACCATCGTGCAACGGGACACCAGCTACACTAGAAGCGCGTCGACGGTAAAGCTAGGGAACGCGAGTTTGGTTACCGTTCCCAGCAGTGCTTTTCTGTTGCTCGACAAGTGGAAATGCCATCGGGCTCTGGTGGAACATTAGGGCGAATCATGCTGTTGATCGAAATAAGGCAGGCACTGCCCTGTAATCACATTCCTTGTTTGAAAGTACCCTCATTGCCCCTCTACGCGAATCAACCCTTTGCTAGCAACTAAGCGCAATTTTCTTTGGCCCGGCATGGAGCCAGGGGATCAAGGCGCCATCCTCCAAAATGTCATCAACAACCAGGGGGGCAACTGGTCACTCTTCCCGGAGTACTGCTGCGAGTATGCTGTCTCCGTTATAATGCGAAAGCAGCGGCCGATGAATAAAGCCCAAATGAGTTTCTTCAAGGAGGATGTCCAGGTATGAACCTTTTCGAAACATCGAGGAACTAGGTTGGGATACTTGACAGTCTATCCCGGAGGCCTAATCACCAGTATTTTCAGGCTAAATGTTTCTTCCGGGGTATGGCCAAATGGTGCATCAATCGCTCGTGGCTCTGAGGGAATCGCAGCTGCAGAAGTACCTTTACAAGCTTCCTTCCACTTCGACCCTCAGAAATAGAGTGAGAAACACCCTCCATTTTGGAGGATAGAAAGGCTGACTTGTAAACAAATATAACCGCATCAGCTCTTTACCAAATGATACACGCATATCAACAATTTGACTTGGATTGGTGCTGATAATGTGCAGGCGTACCTCGTCGTCGAGCCTCAGCATTGAGCGCAATGGGATTGGGGGAATGTCATTTTTTAGGGTATTACTGTTGAGGAAGAAACTACGAACTTCACTTGGTGCTCGGCATATGTTAGAGTCCCTCGTGGAAGATACTCTTGTTGACCGGGGCTAGGCCTAATGAAGACCCTCACAACAGCGCATGGACTATTTCAACACCAGTTGTGTCTCAGGAAACTGGGACGACCACTTGCTACATCTCAAGTGTTGAAATAGAAGGTCCGCGAGCGGCTCCTGAGGCTATGAAGAGATGGGTATCAAGTAAAGCAGGAAGTCTTTTGCATAATATAATTCCACAATGTAAACCCATATCCATCATCTCTCTCCTGGTAATTCCGCCATTGATATCGCGGGGCCTCCATCGTGAAGCCCACATAGTTTCTACGTTTGCGGTGCGAATAATGAAGTCGGGCTACAATTGCTATGAAGAATCGCTTCGTGTACTATACTTGTGTGTATTGGGTCTTCGGAGGCTGATTTTGTACACTTCCAAATTGCTCCTTCAATAATCTCGTGTTTCTGTGCAGCCTCATTAACAAGAATACAATCCCCGCAATTACTGTAACACCCATCATGTCAAGAATAATAGCTCCCGCTTTAGTACCTGTGCTCAAGCCTCTATTTCTATTTGTATTCGATGCTGTAGTCGAGGTGGATGAGGTTGACGTCGGTAGTTGCAGATGCCTTTGCCGGGGAGGAGCTCGAGAAGGTTGAGGCTGAAAAGCGCTCGTAATTAATTCGCCCGGCCCTGTAGCTCCGCTAATTGTGGCCGTGTTTACGTAGTCTCCCGGGAAAGACTGAACAGTGCTATTTGCACAGCAAGCCGAGCCCAAGCTGAATCCAGGAGCTGAAACAACAGTAGTATCCATTCCCGCAGTTATACACCCCGCTAGCGAGATATTTTGCGAATGAACCTGTGTCACGAAATCTCCAACCCTCTATTCTCTTTCAATTGTGGGTGGGACACCGATTTCAACATACCAGAACTGCAGAATGTAGGGCAGCCAGCTGGGTTCCACCCGCACTTGATGACACATCATTCGTTCTCAGGATGAATGGTAACACCACTCTAGATCGCACCAATAGTTCCCCGAATATGATTTTCCTTAAATTTATACCAGGCATCTCATGACTGCTCTATTGGGGCTCCGAACGGGCTCCGCTTAAAATTCAGGGGCAGCTTCGCTAAACAATAATTTAGCGAGCCCCTCTGCATCAGCGGACACATCATGAACAGACAAGCTTAGCTTGTTCTCGAATAGTTTTGATCTCATCTTCCAGGGAGGTATAGGTTCCATTTTTTTTTTTTTTGATCAACGCGATTACCAAGGTGGATCAAGCTCTGCGAAAGCCTCGGACTTTGATCTTTGGACCATTTCGCCCTAAAATTGTGACCTGCGCCGTCGCCCTCAACACGAGAGACGTGGATATGGGATGTATTGACTGGGGGTTGGGAGACCATGAGTAAAAACTGGCTTCGGCTGGGGAATCTTATCGGTCTCTAATTACTCCCATAAATGAGGACGCCATGGTGAGCAGAATGTTTTCTCTCTGGCCACAGATCGACAGAGAGTCGCTTAATTCATCATCTTTCAGGGAGAAATATCAAGATATCCCCGGTTTGCAAACTTGGGAAGAGTGGGCAACGTCACACTTTCTGACTTTCAACACGGCTCACGGTGGTATTGTACTCTTTCCAGATACTTTCACGAGAAGCGCGAGTGTCCGACGACTTTGAGCATGTCAATTGTTTGGCTGGACTTATTCAAACTACAACTTCTACACCACTCACCGTCAACCCGGTTGCAATCGCCATTTGCAATTGGGCCTGGACTACAATTCTGACGTTCTCATCCCTCATTCTCATACTTTGCTCAATCATGGATATCTAGTTCCAGTGTCACGTTAACACGCCCAATATCCAGGGTTATGTCTCGTCCATCGCGTTCGAGAAATCTCATGTTCCCATTCTCGGTGTGCATTCTGGAGTGAAAAGCACCCTAGATGGGCTTGAAAGGGCAAAACACTTAGGAGTTATGAGGGTGAGGATTGATGTTGTACGAAGCACGGAGTGATGAGAATGTTGGGGAGATTGCGTTTGCTGCTGAAGGGAATGTCGTTGTTCTGCATGAAAGGGGGAGAATGGTAACTTGAGCTAGGTTATGCATCCAAATATAGATTTGAAATAGAGGCTTGAGGATGAAAAGACGAGTCTCAGCAACAAGACACTGATAACATCACTCTCTTCCTCGCTTCCTGTCCCTCGCTTCCTGTCCCTCACTTTCTGTCCCTCAAACTCGGCGGCTAAAATTTTAACATCGCCGCACCAACCTGGGAAGATAACACGACGGTGAGAAGTACTGAAGTTTATATATAAAGCTTTTTTTGGCAGCCATCGCACTTCGAAGTACCTTGGAGATATTGTTGAATAGGAAAAGAAACCCCGAAAGCCTCCTTCATCGCCCGATCATTACAAAACCTAGGCCTTGCGGGCTTCGAAACTTTCGAGCCGTTATCAAGCTCGAGGTGAGCTGTATTTCCTTCTTAGAGAAGAGAGTTAGTGCTTCGGTAGTTTAAGATCTCGGCTTAGTGATGGGAGGGTTTTGCTCACCTAATCAGTTGTCCTCACCGGCATGAGCCGAATCCCGGAGAACCCAAGCCGAACCCGCTGTCAGTCTCTCTCTTGGTGTGTTCAGTGAATCGAGAACCATGTCAGCTCGTCCAAGTTCTCGGGAAATGCTTCGCCATTCATAATTCCATGGACGTAACAGTGTCCCACAAGGCGGTAGTGGTCTCCAATCGGTCGAAGAACGAAGGGGAATCGCCCTCCTGCTAGGACGGCAATGCAATCCCCTACTTTGGCGGTAGATGGTACTGCTGCTAAGTAGCCTTTCGCAGTGGTACACAAAGGAGTTGGCGTCTTGATATCTAGGTCGAATAAATTCTGCTTGATACGCAGCTGTTTTTCGTATTCCTCGAGTGTACTTGTCGTTGTTAGCACACCATGCCATTCTCTGAAATTATTCTCTATTTCCTTTGACAATAGACTCGACGGCTCATGGGAACTCCCGCTTATCCAATCCCAGCAGAGTGTTCTCATTACAACTTCTCCCACTGGCTCCCCTGTGGGATACTTTGTTAATGAGAAGCCGACATTGTAAGACATGCGCCAGCCTTCCATTACTTGTTCGGTCAGAACAAGTTTCGTGTATGCTTTCGGATCAGCAAGTGGCAATACTTTGACTCTGTCGAACTTTTGCCCCCTGACCCTCAAATCCTGGTCATCTGTGGAGATCGAAAATATTGCCTCGGAGTTTCTGCTCGCTTTCAATGATTTGTGACCCAAATACCATACGGCAGGGGCATCGGACCAATACGGGACCCAGGAAGGACGATCAAAGTTTGATGTAGTGCTAGATGCATGCTCCAAGATGTCTAGTGATTTCGTCAGGTTCAAATGACGCTTGGCCACATCTGTAAAGACCTGTGCGGTTGACTTGTTGTAATCTGGAAGTGGTAGCAAGGACTTGAAGTTTTCCGATAAGCCAAGTAGACCGAATATGATATCGCGCGGATCTGAAGCAGTGAGACTTCGAGCCCATCCAAGAACCCCCAGCGGCTTCGATGGTTCGGCTCGGGCATTGCCTACGGCCTGAAGATGTTTTAAGGTTCCGGAGAGTAAAGCGACGACCAGAACCCCTTTTGGAGTGGAATCTACACAAAGGATATTGTGCCACTCGAAGAGGTTGTCGTATTTCACAGCCCGATTTGAACAGATCAGAATTGCTGATCTGGCCAGGGTGACCTCTTGAACGACCCAAAGACGAGACCACCACCGGCGTCGTACGATATTGTGGAAGCCACGATAAAGGTCAGTAAAGAGGCCGCTACTGCACGACTCATATATCTGCGATTGGAGCTCCTGGTAGAGAAATGACGACTTGGGATCCTGTCCTGAGCTCTGTATTCGCCTCATTTCTGTAACCATTTGATGCAAGTAGTCTAAGAAGAGATCTGATACTGGGATAGAGCCTCGGTTCAAAGATGGCCGACCGTTCACACTGGTGGAGCTCCCATTGTTTTGTTCCCGTTCGACCACAGTTTCCAAGATAAGGCGGGAGGCAGTGGTAGTGTTTTGTTCTTCGGTGGCAAGGGATCGAGCTACGGGATCCGGGGTTGTCATTTCCTTGGACGATTCCCCTAACCAAACCAAGACTTCAGTAGCCTTGGAATACACATTCCGCATCATGCCAACCTGGTGACCTCTCTCCTTGTTATCTTTCTGATTGATGCAAATAGCGTCAACCCACAATACCCGGTTCGAATTCTCTTTGCGAAGATATCGAAGTGCAAGTTCACAGTTTTTGGTCACCCAGATTCTAGTGCCGCCACATCTGATCTGGCTAGATCGCTTGCAGTCGCCATCTTCCGTGGCCCAAGTATATGACAAGGCTTCGTAGTCATGCTCCTCTTTTTGAGATCTTACTTCAGCGAGCGATATTTGGATTGGAGATGCGAAGTCTCCGGGATGCAAGGTCAGAAGCCTGATAGAGTCTGAATACTGTAATGGTGTGTAACTGTATGTGCATTGTGATTGCGGTTTCCTCGCCCTCGCTGCCCAAGTCCAACAGGACCTCGCGCTGCGACGGCGTTTCTCTGTTTACTTATCAGTACATCCTCGAGTAAGTGGATGAAGGCAGTGAGGTGGCTGACTTCGTAACCCAACCTTGGACTCTGAAAACTTCTTGATAGAGGAAGGCTGGGCAGGCTTTGGGGTGCTTCTGGCCATTTCTTGCGAGAATGCGCGATGCTGCGACTTGTAAGAACCTCAGAACTGATAAGCACGAAGCAACAGTTGTTGGCGAAAGGAAGCAGAACAGACAAGAGGTCGTGAGATTGGAAATGAATGATGGAAGGTTGATCAGGCTGCGAGGGTGGATTTTTAGGCTTCCCAGCTGACTGTCCGACAGGACACACATGATTGGATGGCGAACTTGAGACTTGTACCACCAACCCCTTGGTGCAGAGTTTTCCCCACCTGCTGTTCAAGTATTCAAGAGCCCAGAGGAAATATTTCATACAGGCCTTTAGACGGTTCGTTGAAGATGCGGGCGAGGGAGGAAGGATCGTGAGACCGAGAAGAGAACATATCACGTGACTTACTGGCATTACATGAGACCTTGAACGTATTAAGATTGGGAGGGCTTCAGTACCCACCAATGATATTGCTGGAGTATAAGTGGAGAGCGACTTCGATCTCCTGATACTTGATGACCTTGACCACACTCATCTGGCCAAGGTAAGAATCGATATTGTCAATATTGAAGTGTTGGACTCCATTCTCTTTGCGGGCCCAGGCAAGATATCGAGTTGACGCGATGTGTGGATTTCAGTGATTTGTCTTGTAGGACGAGTCCCTGTTTCAATATCTCTTTGGCTCCCAGTATAGTGCAGTAACGATAAGGCCGATACATAGTCCATGTTTCCCAACTTGTGAAACCCCTCGATAAGACCCGGACCCCCAACCTTTTCAGATCTTTCTCGGCGAACCCCCACCCATTACTCGACGTCTCTCATTCGTAAATCTCCTTAGTGCAGCATCTGCATCCCCTTTCGTTATACATACCTGTACCAAGTCCCAAATGTGATAAAGCCCGTACCTTGTGACATTGTTAAGTGTCTTCCGAGGCGATATATTGTTTGTAGCATTCATTTTGGGAGGTTCATCGTTTGGGAATTTTGGCACCTTCATAACTTGAAGGATCTCGTCGCCCAAGTAGAAATGTTCCTTCGTGTCGTTGGTAGTGATCCACAAAGCTGTGTCCGTGCTTTTCGGCTTCCCGTCATTCAGCTTCCGCCACTGATGAAATTTGTCGGGCGCAACAGAGTTAGCAGGCAGATACCAGTCGATCTCCATCTCAGGGAAACTTGATGCTGCTAGAGCGTATGTGAGGGCGGCTGTAAAGGTTGGGGATGGATCTGTGATACCATCGATGAGCTAATTCGGGTACCACACTGGGGCATCGCATAGTCTTCTGCCTTTAAACTTGCCAAAGGTCAGGGTGAAGTCTGCGAAAGGGGGTTGGATTTGGAGTTGCGGGGTACTAGGTTCGGAAGGATAGCCGCCCATGACGGTGTCGCCTTCGTGATCCGTTCCCGCCATACTGGAGGATGAATATGCAAGGTGTGGAGGTATTGTGGTTGTCGTCCGGAGTTCAAATAGAGCCGGTCGGAGTTCTGGGTTTGTTGAAGGTATGCCGTTGTGATGGGGCTACCGATACGTATTGGCGGAACCGCTCTGAGCAGCTGTCCCTTGGGCTTCGCGAAGTTACGAAGACAACGGCATAAAGTATCGGGAATACAGGGCATTTTGACCCTTGGTGCTCTACAGGGTGCGAATTCAGGGCAGACACTCGCTATAAGCCCCTATAACTCTAGGTAGTACTCCCTAAATTGACGTAAAGAGGCGCTATAAGACATTCGCAAGGGATAAGTAGATCTTCTAGGATTATAGCGCTGTTGGTGGAGTAACTATAGCGCTCGGACACTAAACAAGCGATTATTATAGGCCTCCTTAGTGAAGACTCCCTTGTAAGTACAGGGGGAAGCCCTAAAAAGGTGTGGTAGCCCTTGTCGAAGGCGTAAATGCTGCTTTTAGGGGAAGGGCCTGGAAATATAGGGCCTTATAGCGACTTTACCGCCTTAATCTGAACGCGGAGAGCCTAAAAGTCTCCCAATGCCCTGTATTCCCGATACTTTATGCCGCTGTCTTCGTAGTGCGGAGTGGTTTCGCTTGCGTAAGAACTGGATATATATATCGTGGAATGAAGAGACGTTTGATGGAAAGAGGTCGGACGCGTCGCGTCGATAATAAAGGTGGGCAGTGAGATCGCGGAGCTGGAGCAAGGCTGAGCAAGCATCTTCTTTCGTGGCCCCTGTAAAGAACGGGAGAGCTGCGGGGATTCTTCCGATTGGATCGGTGCAGTTTCCTCTTGACTTCCACGAGATCCAATACGCCTGGGCAGGCTGTGCACCATCTGGCCCATTTTTAGGGCAGCAGTTCAACAAGTTGTTCCCGGACCAGGCTATCAAAAGCGCAGGGGTAGGTGAGCAAAAGAGGAAGCAAAATGCAGGAAAGCTTGACAGGCATACGCGAGAAGGTCAAATTCGAGAAGGTTGGGCAGGCAGACATCGCATATTCTGCTGGATTTGAGATTCTCCGGGCCGCCTGAGTGGCAGACTGTCCTGCAGGCAAACGCATAGTTAGGGGAGTATCTGAGGCTCGAGGCTTGAACTATCCTGTTCCTCGGCCAGCCATCTTCACAAGAAGCGCTTACAGACGTGCAGGAGGTTTTTTGACATCTGCAAGAATTGATGAGGGGTTGGGAATGGGAGGGTGGGGAGGTGGCATTGAAATCGTGTCACGTGGCCACTGCAAGGACGGAACCACTAAACCGCATTGGGAGGGCATTCTACCCCCTCCGGCCGAAGACACATCGGCAACACCTTCCCCGAGCTTCCTCAACGACAACTCGGCCTTCTCCTCTTGTTCGCAGCTTTGCAACAACATCCGCACAAATCAAACGACCATGATATTTGATCTACGACTGCAGCTACTATTGTCGCAGCATCCCAGCGCAGATCCCCGTTTGCCGGCCTCCTGAAGCCCCAATCCTAATTGTGACATGTTCCCGCTCTTCCTAACGGCGCCACCCATACATAGTGCCTTGCTAGTCTATGTCCTGAACGTCTCCGTAGACACCTCCGTTCCTTCCCCTTTTCCCATATGAAACTGAATCAGGTTAGACGTTTGGGTCACTAATCACCCCTCATAGAAGGGAGAAGGACAGGAGATCAAAGATAAAGCCATGGATTGACGGGGAGGTTATAATGCGCAGTGCCGAGTGGGCATCTGCGTATTATACGGGTGATTGTCGGCTTGGTTCTGATGAAGCTCTTGGGCTTCCGCTTTGGGTTGAGGTTTTCGATTTTGGAAATCTTCACCGTAGTATCAGGTGTTGTTTCCTTGTTCCCATCATTGGATATGGCATCGGCAATCTGCTTCATGCAGTAGTCGTCACCCAGCTCGCATGGATGCAACATGGGCAACTCAGAACGTTCTGATGTGGCAGAAGGACAAGGAGCCGAACCTCTGGCGAGCAGCTGGAGGGTTCAAACGAACGGATACCCTAGGATACCTGGTAGATCATCTTCCCCAGATGCCTGAATACTTTGAGGGCGTCTGTGTGCATCGAAGTATGTGCTTACCTGCCTTTTCCATCCTCCTTCGGTGGGTATGCCAAGCGGTTCAATATGTGACCGCCAACTACCAGCTCACTGCCGTTTTCCTTCCCGACCTCGAGGCTCTAGTCCTTTTCAGTTCCTCCTCTTAAATCCGATTCTTCAGCCTTGCTTCTCTCCTCACGTTACTCCCAAAGATCAGCAAGAGCCTCTTAGTAGGGATGCAATTTTCACTCGCTTCTGCTTATCACGTCCTTGTTGGGAATAGCTGTATTGAGCTGCGAAGTTGGAAGTTTTCTGTTAACTGTATCTGGTCGCTGACTCGAGCTGCCTTATCCTTCAATCCCAAACACTCTGAGACAAATGACGACGGTGAGGGCTAGTTGCTGGCTATTACTGCCCCTTTTTATGTGGTCAAGATGGATACCTTCATTGCGCAGAGTGTTTTGGGTATAAAGAAAGGATCTCCTCCTGAAACCGCTCATCAATTTATCCCCATCTTCAAGGACCATCATCACAAGTACAAGACTTCTTTCCTTTCCAAGAACCATCAAAATGCAATTCTCAACAGTCCTCATCACCTTCCTCGCGAGCCTTGCAGCTGCTTCTCTCTTTCAAGAGAGCCAATTCGGCCTCTACAGTTTGGCGCACGACACCGCGCAATGTTGCAACGTCTCGGTTGGCGGCATCGCAAACCCGAACCGTGACTCCCGTACGCCTCTTCTCATTCCCTGACACTATCAACAGGTCTGACTTCGGAATAGCATCACCTATTCCGACCCCGATCGATGACTTCAACAAGATCTACGCCGCTAGCGGCCAAGCTGCCTATCGCTGTACAGTTTCTTTGGTGAGTTGTCTCTGTAGGACAATGTCTCTTCTATTCTTACGGATGATTTCTCGACAGGCTGGTGATCCGCTCCTCTGCACTTCTCCAGAGGCTCGCCTTTCACGAGACAGAGTCGAAGGCGGAGTTACAACACAGAAGATCGGGTTTGCGGAAGTGAAATTCAAGCTGCAGCTGATTCGCCTTAAGGCGATGCAGAGTCAAAAAGAACGCGCTTATAATGTTCTTGTAACTATTTAGTACGCTTGTTCCATCTCGCTTGGTGAAGCCACATATATCCGTGTCCGAGTCGACTGGCAGGGCATCCAATCGCTCGGAACGCAGGCCGAGCACCCCAGCGAGTCAGGGGTGTCATATGTTGAGGGAATTTCGGTTCGAATACGATATTTTAAATTTTATTCAGAGCTTGAATTTTTATGGTTTTTCATGTGAAAGTTGAGGAAAGGTGGTCTTTTCTAATTGGGTAGGTTTGGAGTGGGTTTTTGCTAGTGACGAGGCCTAGTGGCTCAGCTCAGCTTGCGATCTGATCTGCTGGAAAGGGGCATTAAGCGAGGGGTGAGATACTAGTTGAGAAAATGAGATGTGGAGTTCGTCTTCGAATGAGATATGGGAGGGTGAACTACTTTCTACCTTCCCCTGACATCATTTGTCGTTTGTGGTTCGGCACGAGACAGACGTCTCTGTGAGGGATGTAAGGGGTAAGTCGAGGTCATGTGATTTTAGGCCAGTTAGGTATGGAAGGGAGGGCCCTGAAACAGAAGAGAACGAGGAGGAAGCTGGGGGTGATTGTTACTTGGGCGGGGCGGGGTATGTGGATAAAGATGGGATTATACTTTTGGAGTTACTTGGCGTGTCAAGTCATCAGCTTGCATGGAGTCGCTTCAACAGACCAAGTCCAATCAACAAACCAATAGACTTTCAATCAGTACATACTTGCATGCAAAACTGCTCCACAAAATAATAGAACCAAGATGGGTGTCCAGAATTGGGCTATTTTTAAGCCATGAAGCCCCCCAATCCTGGAAGAGGCCTGCCGTTGCTTGAAACGAAACTCTATCAGGCAGTCGTATCAAGGACTAGAATTTGGAACACTTCATTGGGTTGAAAATACGAACTTCTAAAGCAGACGGAGCTCTCCCATCCTTGAGGCATTTTTATTCATTCGTTGTGAATTTCACTAATATCAAAAGAAATGATGAGGCTTCCCCAGGGATGATCATCACTGGTCTCACTCGGTTGTCCCGGGGTGTTACGTAGCCATATTAGAACACACTCTGACCAAACAATGAAACCCCAACGCCAAATATAAGTCTGCACCTCCCCCAAAAGCGCTCTATGCATGAAAAACATCTGTAAATAAAGCGAGAAGATAGAAATGCTCGCATGTTGTAGAATTCCCCTTCCTACTGCCTCGCCCATAATGACGTCCCAAACTAGGACTAGGCCGGCTCAAAACTCGCGTGTGTGCGTTCTGCAGTGAAAACGCTGCAACTCCAAATCATCAGGATAGCGAGAGCAGGAGGTGAAATCGCAAATCAATCACCACGCCGCAACCACACGCAAAACCATCGATCTGAGCACGGATTCCATCTCCAGAGACCCCATTAAGACTGGCACCACATCCGTTTTCTCGAAAAACGGATGTCGCGATCATACTATTATGAGTGAGGTTGGGGTCGCCGACCGCTCACGGCTTTTGCGATCAAAACGAGCCGAACTCAGGTACATCAATTATTCCCTTGGGTGCATTCGAGAGCGCGCGATGAGGCGCATCGATGCATGTAGGTATCATGGTGCTGATAATTGGCAGTGGAATTGTTACATCGCGCAAGAGGAAGCTTCGCGAGTTCTTTGCTGTTTGCGACAATGACGGGCCCATTCCCCAGATCAATCTCTCGAACGTTGACGCGCCGCCCACCAACGCTGCGGAGGCACACTTCCTTGAAGTCACAGACATCCTACAGTATGCTGCCCTCTCGATCCGTGGTGGTTTGAAGTCCTCGCGATTTTTCCTTGGGTTGCTAGGTGGCAGATTGCTGATTCTACATCTACAGAGATCGACTCTTCGACGAATCAAACCTTCCAACGCGTCGACAATTAAGGTCGGATACATCGAAACAGCGATCTCCTATCCGGAAGGCAAGCCCTGATGCCCGCCCTGCTGATGCGTCGCGAAAGGCAGCCAAGGTACAGCGCGATGGGTCGAGATCGAGGAAGAGTCGAGCAACCACACCCAGTGCACGGAGCGATGGAGGGAAATCAACGACCGCAGAGCAGAATGAGACAGATAGCCATGCTGTCCAAGCACCACCTATGTCAAGATCGGCCTCGAAGGGCTCGCAGACCGATCTTCCAGCAGAAGCTGCCGCCGTTTTGGACGAGATAGTTGAGGAGACTTTCGAGAATGCGACGCATCGTGACCCCTCGATGCCAGACGAGATTGTACATGCGAAGGACCTGGAAAGTGACAGGATACGGACTGTATTGCAAAGTAGGCCGAACAGTCCTGGGGTGGATCCACGTCAAGCATTACCAATATCTGCTGAGGATGCTGCTAACCTTCCAGAACCCATCGTTGACGGACTGGGCTCGCATGATGGACAACACAAGGCTACGACTGCGCATCTACCGCCCAAGGAAGTCCAAGAACAACATCTTCGGGAAGCACACGAGGCACGCGAGCAGAGAGAAGACCAAGCACATTTGTCTATCAACCTTCCTCGAGATGGGGCCCGAATTGCCGAAGCTCTATCCTCCCCAGGGTCTACCGTTGATGCCCACTCTGCTACGACACCTGCCATGCACGAGGCCTCGACCGATACCAGTCCTGATAACGAAAGTCGATATGATGCCGAGAGAATGGAAACCCAAGAGGAAGAACCCAAAACACCGCCAGAACTACGACCATCACCGGAGAAGGTTGCTGAGAAGGCGGAACATGATCGGATACTGGAGGCACAAATGGAAATTGCTCGCAATGAAATATTCAAGAGCAGTCCTGGTGCTGTTCATGAGGATCAAGGAATGGAAGAGCAGCCAACCGCTCTTGCCATCGAGGATCAACAAATGGTCGATGATTCACATCCTGAAGCGGATGCTGAAGTGAATGATGAAGCGGATACTGACCAACTCACCAAGGAAGCCAGCGAGATCGTCCACGATACGGCCGAGGACGAAGATGAAGTTGTTGGCGTACCTACCTCTGAGGAGGATGAAACTCCTGACGTGGAAGCATTACCCGAGGAGCTAGAAGTCAAAGAGCCAGAAGTGCCAGATTCGGAGGCAGAGGACCAGACTCCCCCGGTTGATGAAATGGAGGTGGATACGACTACCGTGAAGGATTCATTTGAGAGCGGTGCTGGTCTCGAGAGCCAACCTGCAACATCTCCACCTGCACCCGAGCCAGCTGAGCCCGATGAACCAGTGAAGCCAGAAGTTGAACCAAAGAAAACATCAGCCACTCCTGCAGCATCAACACCTCGAAGGGCACCTTCTACACCTGCCCCGGCTCTCCCAACATTGGAACGTATGACCACGAGAGTTGCTTCTGGTGCTATGAGACACAAGTCTGTATCCGAAATTTTGGGAGAAACACCAAAGCCGAGCACCTCAAGTTCAGAAAAGAGTCCAGCAAAAGAGGATTCACAGACTGGAAACTCTCACTCACCTTCACGGAGCGCAACTCCTCAATCTCCCGGAACCCGAATACGAAGTTTGGCAGAAAAGGAAAAAGCACGAAGTAAGCTTTCAACCGTTATTTTCCCAGGAAAGCCACCAAAGCCTTCTCAAAATGCTGTTGCAGCAAGCGGGCCAACACCAGCCGAATCATCGAAGCAGGACTACTTTATGCCATTATTCCTCGCTACTGCTTCTGATTCCAAGCGGGGTGTCCCACCGTTGGACGCTTTACTGGCATCTGCTCACAAGACCATCACAACGGCAAATGCCTACGTTCCCATTCACGAGAACCAAACAGCAAAGGTGCTCAAACGCATCTACAATCTTCAATCGTCGAACAAATGGTCATTGAGGCAGCCCAAGCGTGCCCCGGAACCAGTCAGACCGACCTCACACTGGGATGTCGTTCTTCAAGAAGCCAAATGGATGCGAACAGACTTCCGAGAAGAAAGGAAATGGAAGATGACGGTTGCTAGAAATCTAGCTTATGCTTGTGCCGAATGGGTTGATTCCTGTGCGGAGGATCGGAAGCTATTACAAGTTAAGGCAGCTCCACCGAAACCTGCAGCAGATATCGAGATGGCCGAAGCTTCAATTCAAGACCATCCAACCCCTGATCTGGTTGCTTCTGGAGAGTTCGATTCGCCGATGGACGACCTAGATGAGGAACCTCGCCTCAATTTGATGGAGACTGTTTCTCCTACCGCTATCTTTGCTCTTCAAGACGACGATGTTGTTTTTGGACTGAGACGATCACCTACCACCGACAAATTACTGGACGAGCTACCCATGTACGGTGCTCCCCTTCGAATACCACAGTCAGACCTTCCCACCTCGGATCTTGATCCTGACAGGATGTGGAGACGGGAAGCTTTGCCCCTGAGTAAGTACGTTGAAGGCAGATTGGAACTTAGATATGAGGGTCCACCCAGGAAAAGGAGTCGATTCGAATATGAAGAAGAAGATGAGGATGAAGATCAAATCGTCTTTGGTGAGGAAGGCCGAGGGCCGAAGAAACCGATCCTACCCCCAGAAAAGACAGACGTTGCATTGTTCAACCCGGAACACAAACACATTCGCGAACGCATCCACAACTCACACCAGTTCCGACCACCATCTGAGTTCCCCATGCCGCTTCAAAGTTTCTTCGAACATCGCGCTCCTTCGCAATGGACTTGGAGCGAAGACGACGAACTCAAGGCTCATGTTCGGGAGTTCTCCTATAACTGGTCACTCATCTCCAGCATGCTTCAGAGCAAATCTCTCTACACCTCTGGCGCTGAACGTCGAACTCCTTGGGAATGTTTCGAGCGATGGATACATCTTGAGGGCTTGCCTGCTGACATGGTCAAGACGCATTACTTCAGAGCTTACACGCAACGCATCGAGACAGCCAACCGCATCGTCATGGCTCAAGCCCAACAGATGCCACAGCAACCAAACGCTAACGGCCAAGTACAGCCACCTACGAGGAGAAGACCCACTACCAGCGTTCGAGTTGAACGCCGTAGGAACCAGAAACACCTCACCCTTGTTGATGCAATGAGAAAACTGGCCAAGAAGCGTGAGACCAATGCACAGAAGCAACAGCACGCCCAAGGCATGGCTGCAATGCGAAAGGCAAATGAGGTACCCCAACAGGCTGCGAACCGCAATGGTGGTGGACATACCCCCCAGGACTTCAGTCGCATGAAGGCCGAGCGCGACGAGGTTATGAAGGAGCGCATGGCTGAGCTCCAGCGGCGGCAGGAGGCGAACAGAAGAGTAAACTAACCTTTTTTCTCATTAATATACACAATTTATCTAACATGTCGATCACAGTTACAAAGGAATGCTGCCCAAAACCCGCAGCAGGCAGGTCTACCGAATGGCGTTCCTCAACAGCGCGCCGGAGGAGCTTTAGCCCCGAATGGCGCTCCTGTCGCTGCCGGTCAAAATCTTACAGTTCCTGGTCAAAACCGACCTCCTCGCCCCATGCCCCCTCAAATGCCCGGTCAACCGATGCCGAATGGCATCCGTGTTCCTCAGATTCCTCTCAATGGCGTTCCTCAAGCACCGATGCAGGGCCAAATGCCTCTACCGAATCCGGCCCTCGACGTCGGTCTCGTCACTCGCGCTCATCAAATATCACAACATCAACAAGCAATTTTACGACAACAACAAGGCCAAATCCCGGGCCAATCCCCTCAAATGCACAATTCTCCTCCTCGAATGAACGGCATGCCAGCACCAGGCTTCCCAATGCCAAACGGCATGATGCCGCCCTTCAACCCCAACGTCAACGGTACCTCCTCATCTTCACCTGGCGGTCACGCCCCTTCACCCGGCCAAGCTGGCTCCCCACGAATGGGCCAAAATCAGCTTCAACATCCCAACGGCGTGTCTCACGTCCAAATCCTCGAGCACCAGATCAAGGCCAAATACCCAGGAGCTACCCAGGAGCAAGTCATGCGCATGATTTCCGACCAGCTTGCAAAATCCGTTCATCAGCACCAACAGAGACAAGGTATTGCGCAAAGTGCAATGAATGCTGCAGCGGGTGGAGCGGCGATGAATGGGATGGCTCCAGCCGGACAAGGGACACCGCAGCTCTATGCGCAGATGCTGCGACAACAGCAGGAAAATCAACAGAAGCAGCAGCAGGCGGCGCAACAGGCTGCTGCGGTGGCAAATTCGGGGAATGGAACGGGCAATGCGGGGCAGGGTCATGCTCATAGAGGGAGCTCGGGCAGTGTGCAGAGTGGGAAGTGAGAAGCCGTTCCTCGGATGAGAATAGCATCACATATAGGTTTGGGTTGGGATGGAGTTCCTTGTTGTATTCTCTTGGGAGAAGAGCAATTGTTATAGAGTAGATTCGGCTTTGGGTCGCTGTACTGGTGGTATAGTGCGGTTGCGTTCAGCAGGCGCATAAATGGCGGGATTGGGATTGGGATGGGGGGAGTCGATGGATTATGCTTGGAATGCAAGCAATGCACACACATTAATACTGAACGCACGTTCGCTCATGAGAAAAGAAAAGAAAACCTTCACTCATTGTCTTGTTTCTCTAGTGAGGTGAAGTGTTTGATCCCTTTCTTGTCATGTGAACTGTCATCACGTGCCAAGAACTGTCTGCCTCGTATTGTAGGCTCATAAGATGCAAACAAGCCAAACACCAAAATTTATCGCGAATTTCGAGATCGAGTTGAGTGTTGCCTCTTCCCTGACTCTCCCACCTGATTCCCTCCCTCCCACCCACCTCGACTCCACGACCTCGCGGCCTTCTCTCCACCTCCTAACATACGCTCGTTACATTGTGTGAGGAAAATAGTGTGTTCTGCACAATGTCGCCCTCCAAAGACGATCCAGGGTCTGGAACGTCGACGCCAAAGATTGCAATAAAAGGCTTTTCACTGTCCTCCAAATCTTCTACTTCAAAACCCGGCACCAAACCCCTCCCCTCATCTTCGCTTGGAAAGAGACCGCGCTCTCATTTCGCAGCGCACGACGATTCTGATTCAGAAGGCGAGAACGGAAAGACGAAGCATGAAAGCGTTGTGGCGTTTGGCGATGGACGCGCAATAAAGCATGATGAGAAGACGAAGGAGCCGCTCGTTATTCAGAGAGTGGGGAATAGGGATTGGAAGAGTGAGGCGAGGAGCAGGATACAGTCACATCATGGGAGTAGGGGTGGAGTGCGAGGAGGGGTTGGTGAGGGGGTGGGGCAGATCAGGGAGAGGAAGAATTTGTTGCCGGAGGAGGTGCAGGCCATGCGGGCACAGCAGCAGAATGGAGAGAAGAAAGTAGAAGGGGTCGACGTGGTTAATAGTCAGGATGGGGAGATTAAGTGGGGGTTGAGTGTTAGGAAACGGCCTGAACCTGCACCGGAACTAGACCCAGCTCCCTCATCTACAGAAAATGGCACAGGCAAGGATGAGAAGGATAATGAGGTCAAAGAGGAAGAGAAGCCCCGCGAACAAACAATCGACGAAGAAGCCCTAGCCGCTCTTACAGGAGTCCAGAAAGAGCGCAAAGGCCCAGATCTCATCATCCGCGCCGAACCCCTCACAGAAGAAGAAGCCTACCGTCGCTCCGTCGCCACGGCGCCTGACCCCTCGACACTAGAAGACTACGAGCGCGTTCCAGTTGAAGAGTTCGGTGCTGCGTTGCTGAGGGGAATGGGCTGGAATGGCGAGGAGAAAGGGAAGGTTCGGGATGTGAAGAGGAGGCAGAATTTACTGGGCCTTGGGGCGAGAGAGCTAAAGGATGCGGAGGAGTTGGGGGCGTGGGTGGGGAAGAGTGATGTTAAGAGGTTGAATGGTGGGGATAGAGGGGGTAGGGGTGGTGGAAGGGGAGGAGAGAGGAGACCAAGGGTTAATGAGTTTTTGAGGGAGAAGGAGGTCAGAGATCAGAGGAGGGAGGAGAGAGGTGGGGGGAGTTATAGGAGGGAGAAAGAGAGGGATAGGTATGATAGCGGACGGGACTCCGGGAGGGAGAGGTATGATAGTGGGAGAGACAGTGGACGGGATAGTGGAAGGGATAGAGATGGGCATCGAAAGCGGGAGAGGGATCGTGATCGAAGACGTTGATCGCCTCTCCCGCAGTCTCCTTTTATCCTTTGCAAGTACAGGTGCATGGAGCTCGTATCGTAGTGCACGTGCGAGTCTTCGAGCCTCAACATAGACAGCAATGGAACATTTCAAAGAACCGGTCAAATTACACCTATCAACCTAACCCTCGTGTCCTGCATTCGCATTACGCTAAGATGGGAGGTTCCCGAGTCCACGGTTCACCACACACTTACTTACTTCGCCTCATCAACTCCCCTTTCCCATCCCCATCAATCAAAAGGCCACCCATTCCCATGATCCGAGCAAATCACATCCTTCCCCTTACAAATCTAACCGCTTCGTATCTCGCATTCGCACCCCCCTCTCGGCTCCAAACCCCAGATCCGATCCCGATCCCGAGAATCCGGTCTGGGCCTTGCGCAATCCATCCCAAATAGTCAACGAAAGCGAAACCGAAAACTCAGATGTGCAACAAAGGCTCCCTTTCTCTCCATTTCCAAGGGGCATTGATTGGGTCAGTAGAGAGATAACCCGGGGGAAAGGGATGGATGGCGTAATTTGCACGGCGATGGGGCGGGGAAAGGGACATACTGGTACTGGCACTCGGTATTTGATGGGGAGGGGAGGGATGCGTGATTCAAGGGGACGGCTTAATTAGGTGCCGCGATACGGAATACGATGCGTTGGAGTAAGCTGCTTATTTTGCTCGGTGAGAATCTTCTTTGTGGTGGACGCCGCCGTCCACTTTGCACTCTTGAGACAACACAGTACTCTTCGAAGGTCTTTATTTGTAGAAGTCGGGCGTTGCCTTGGGAGGGCTTCAGAGTGAGGCATGGAAAGGAAATGGGGCGTAAGAAGTAAATCCACGCCGGGCGAAGTTGCCCCGCCCCCACGTTTCGGCTCCCCTTAACGCGAGCCGAGGAACCTTGAAAATGCAGTCCGGTTCGCAAGTCAAGACGGGCTCATCTTAAGGCAGTTGAGTAAGGTTAAGTAAGCTGTCTAATCTCCTTCCCAAAAGGGTCTGGTTCCATACTATCTTGGCAGTTCTCATCTTCGAAGACGAAGAGTTGACAAACGTCCCAGGAGACATTGTTCAATCTACCTACCACGCAAATGGACATCCAAACCCTCCTCAAAACCCACAAACCTAGCCTCGCTCCCTATGAAGCCGTCTACAAGAATCTCCACCAAAACCCCGGGCTCTCGCTCCAGGAACACTTCGCTGCAGAAACTGCCGCCTCCCACCTCTCATCCCTGGGCTACGAGGTCCGCACCGCGATCGGCGGCACAGGCCTGATCGGGATCCTCTCAAACGGCCCGGGGCAGACGGTGTTGCTGCGAGCAGACACCGATGCCCTGCCCGTGGAAGAGTTAACCGGGCTAGAGTACGCGAGCAAGAAAAGAGAAGTCGATGTTGAGGATGGAGTTGAGAAGAGCGTGATGCATGCGTGTGGACATGATATGCATGTCAGTGTTATGATGGCTGTTGCCGAGACGTTGGTTAAGAGTAGAGAGGAATGGGCGGGGATGGTGGTGGTTTTGTTTCAGCCTAATGAGGAGAGGGCTGGGGGTGCGAAGTGAGTTCTTTTCCTCAAATCATCGGAGGAGTATGGGGTTTTGGCTAATAGTGGCAAAATAGGGCTATGATTGCAGATGGCCTTTATGATGTGCAGAAACATGCTTGCCCGGTTCCTGATGTTGTCTTGGGACAACATGTCATGCCGCTTCCTGCTGGCACAGTCGGGACTCGGGTAGGTGCATTTGCCTCAGCTGCGGATTCCTTTCGCGTCACGATCTACGGAAGAGGAGGCCATGCTTCTCAACCCCACCGGACGATTGATCCTGTCCTTATGGCGGCTCATATCGTGGTCAGACTGCAGAGTATTGTGAGTCGAGAAGTTGACCCGAGGGAAGCTGCTGTGGTGACGGTGGGAAGCGTGGTTGCGGGAATGACGGAGAACATCATTCCCGGGGAAGCAACGATAAAGATCAATGTTCGAACGGTCACGCCGGAAACGCGGACGAGAGTATTATCAGCCATCAAAAGAATCGTGAAAGCGGAATGCGAGGCGAGCGGTGCAACGAAAGAACCACTTTGGATCTCAACCTCCTCATTCCCTTTTACAATCAACGACCAGGAAACCACAGAAACGGTTGCAGCGGCGTTCTCGAAGCATTTCGGGGACAAGCATGTTCCGGAATCAGCTCCTTTGGGAGGCAGTGAGGATTTCTCCATCTTAGCGACGGAGGCACCGAATAAGAGTGGTGGGAAGGGAGTCCCATATAGCTATTGGTGCTTTGGAGGGAGCGATCCGGAGAAATATGAGGAGGCGAGGAAGAAGGGACGGCTGGAGGATGTGCCGATCAATCATAGTGCGTATTTTGCGCCTGTTATACAGCCGACGATGAGTACGGGGGTTGATGCCATGGTTATTGCTGCGTTGAGCTTTTTGAAGTGAGTGGGGGTGGTGGTGGATGCATCATGAGAAACGGGATCAGGTAAATATCTTGGAGGAAGTTAATTCAACTTCAATGTCCTTGTGCCTTCGAAGTGCCGCACCCCACCGTCATCAGGGGACGGAGGTCCAACCCCGCAACCCATTCCAATGCATATATATGGTTAGACTCCAACTCCGATGACCAATCAAGGTATTTCCTCTGTTTCCCATAGGCGCAGGCAAACCCGAACCAGGTACCTACAAAGCCAATGGGTGCCATAAAGATCGCAACAGCAACGCCTGGCTGGCCATGGGCCGGGCCGCTGGGCGCAATGTAGAGCCCAAGAAGGCCCACTGACAGTAGCACGGCTACCGTGACCCAGATGCACAAGAAAACAATCATATCGAATTCAAAGCGTAGGACGAACCCCAGCCTAAGGGATGGATGCGCGAGTCATTCTCAAGCTCCTCCCTCAGCCTCCAGGGCACACTCTTTCTGTACTGGGTCGAGCCCCGGGCGAACTGGGTGCGCTTGAGCACGGCGTCGGTCAGGGTTGCTGTCGTCAGATTGATTCGCAGATCCCTCTCTTCATTCGCGCCTGGTGCGGTGAAGTACCACTTGTCTGCCGGACAGCGATCTCTCCAATCGTCAGGCGGGGGCGGGTGGTCGCTCGGTAGCCTCCCAGGTACACCGAGGAGCTCTTCAAGGCCGACGGCGCTGGTCTCGGGATTGTACAGAGTGGACTGCAGGAAGTAGAATATCGAGTCAGTTGTGTACACACACACATGTGCAGACTAGGTACAGTACAAATGTTGGCTGGGGTACGCCAGGGCTTGCTTGGCTTCATACCTCGTAGTATTGGCCTCCGACAACCGCAAGGGGAACACGAAGCGAAGATAGCCCCGTGATTTCTGGAACTTGCCCATTTCGGTGCGGACCTGGGTGAATATGGCTTCGTCCGTAACATGCAACGGCTCGTTTGCCCGGCCCGTAAACTCGGCATGGCGGAGCCTCCACCTACCTGGTCGTCCCACCGGCACATAGATGAATACCCGGTGTGGGTTGGTCGGAGGCTGGGGCGGGCCTGTGCTATCACCTCGTTTCGCTGCAGCGATGCTGACGGCCGCCGCTGCTAGAGCTGGAGCGTGCGATACTCTTACAAAGTCCGGTTCGTTTGCGGTACTGGTAGACGTAGAAAAGGTGTTCTCAGCAGAGGCTTGCCGGGTAAGGTCAAGACTTTGTGACCCTTCCTCTGGGCTTGCGATCGCCGTCGGACTAGGGTGAGATGGAGGCACAAAGGTCCAATACAAGTCCGGTAGCCTGCTCTTGAGCTTGCGTACGGGTCCTCTCAGTGGATCATAGTGGTCTACGCTTCTAAAAAAAAACGTACCCGCTTCGTCCTCGGTGCTCACCGGGATAATGTCTTCGAATACGTCGTTGCACCGCTTTATGCAAATGAGCCCAACCGCCTACTTGTAGTCTCTAACCCCTCGAAGCCCTCGCTTGGAACTGGCCGTGGAGGATACGCTAGCCCCCCGCTGTCTTCATCGTGACTTTTGGCTCCGCGTGGTGAGGTCTCGGGGTGGTTCAATTCCCCTACTTGCCGAGCTGGCTCCGGACGCTCTTCGGGCTGTCGTTCGAGCTCTCCTGGGACGGGCGGAACCAAGCTCATCAGGGGTGGTGTCTCCGGCTGCTCGCCGGCGTCTCTCTCCCGGAGGCTAGATGGTGTAATAAGTGATGCCAGCCGAGTCTTGCTCTGACAATTGTCTTCATCCACGTCTTCCCCGTCTTGTTGCCCAGCTGTGGATTCCTCACTGCATGTTTATTTGGGCCCAACCTTTTGAGAAGTTTCACTAGACAACTTGTCAGACACTGATGGAAAATGGTTTCGAACGTTGATGAGAAGCAAGTTGGTGGCAGCAAGATATGGGGTATCATTAGTCGCTATCAGAACTACTTTCCTCCTCCCTGTCCTCAAATCCCTCGAAATCATCGATTTCGTCATCTTCTGCTCCCTCCATTTTTGGTAACATGACGAACGATTTCAGACATGTGACGCGGTTATTCGTTTCGTATGTTCCGAGTAGCTCGCCAACTTGTTTGGCTTTTCCTTTATGAGAGGCAACTTCGGCAGCGGCGAGTTTCCAGATCCTTAAGGCGCCGTCGCTGCCTCCTGTGGCGACTATAAAGTCCCTGGTAAGACCCTCTCCGTTGCTTAGGATGCTGAAATCTTTGATCCGTCCTGAAAGTCCGGCTTCTTTTCCGCCAAGTTGTGCAAACATTTTTGCTGAAGCAAGCGGGGCTTCTTTCCCCTGTGCTGTTGCTGATGTCACCAAATCTGCTGGTCTTGTAGAGTAGAACAGTATTCTCCCATCTTCTGTCGACACTGCCAGGAGATGGATATCCCCCTCATCTCCCAGTTGTATATAGCATAATCCGTGAATCTTTGTTCTCGGTTCGGGGACGACTTTGCATTTCGGTTTGCTGTCCATCCCGAACACCAATATACCCCTTTCAAAACCAACACAGAACTCTTCTCCCACATCTGTAGCTCCCCAAGCAACTTTCCGTCCCTCTCCACTACTATGTTTGCCTTCCCCAACTTCGCCCAGTATCCCCCTCTCGAAATTCAACACACCAGCCTTCTTCCCGGTGACCAGGTTCCATAACCTCATACATTTCTCTCCCTTCCCCAC
This sequence comes from Hyaloscypha finlandica, assembly GCA_021399475.1. Lineage (NCBI taxonomy): Eukaryota > Fungi > Ascomycota > Leotiomycetes > Helotiales > Hyaloscyphaceae > Hyaloscypha > Hyaloscypha finlandica. The sequence goes on along the minus strand of JAJTUR010000078.1, from coordinate 138,975 downwards.
AGATATCATGAGTTTCATACTCGGATGAACAGCAAAATCATTCACCCCACTGGGAGCACCACCTAACGGCGCCGTATCTCCACTCGGTCTACCGACCGGCTTCGGTATCGGTGCCTTAATCGTACTCAACAGACTCCAGTCCCTCGTCCTCGTAACAGCAATCGTGCTATCCTCCGCCGAGCTCAAAAGCTTACTCCGATTCGGGAAATGTAACGCCGTGATCGTGCTCGAATGATGCAGCAGACTTCCCAGCTCTCGATTTTGCGGATTCTCGACAATCGCTTTGGAATTCAGGCTGGGGGTCACCGGGACGGAGATCTTGGAGGGGGCGTGGGCAGAGAGGTGGTAGAGGTTTATTCGTTCGTCGGAGCTGCCGCTTGCGAGGATGATCTTTTGCGTTTGCTTCGGGATGGGGGCGGATGGAGGCGAGAGTGCGAGACAGCGAATGGCAGAGGCGTGGGCATTGAAGAGGAAGGTATCTGCGAATTCGACTTTGTCCTTGTTCTTGGGGTCGATGGTAGCTGTAACGCCGTGGAGGACTCTGTCGTAGGACCCCGCGATGACTTGGATTGTGATGGGATATTTGGGAGTCGAGGATGAGGTGGATTTCGCCTTCTTGCTGGGAGCATCTGCTACGGCAGCAGTAGGATCGCCATTAACATTCCGCTTTCGTTTCGCCATGTTGTGTTGTTGTCTCGAGGTCTGGCTCGGGATTTTAGGTCCAAAGAGAAAAGTTGGAAATAATTTTTGCAGGGATGTGACGGGTCACGTGGAAGCCCCACCCTTTTCAACGTCCTCCGACATTCTCAACCTTCATCTTCATAACATTTCCTACATCGCAGGTTGGTATTTAGTGTTACCAACGGCTATCAAATCACCTCGCTAGTGAAGCATCATCCGGGGTACTCGTACAAGTGAGCAGGATGCCCACAATAATGCCTATCACCCAGCAAGATCTAGACCCCGCCATCTGAACCTTCTCACCCCAAGAAGTTTGTTGTCTGGTGATATATACCCCTTCTTTCGAATATCTCTAGCATCTATCTACGCCGCTTTCTCCTTGCCTAAGAAAGGGCACACACGCGGTCTTCTGTTCCCTCTCTTTCTTCCTCGGCCGCAACCATGCGATTGCAGCTAGGAATGTACCATGAATTTGGGAACAGTCGAAGCGCCAGGGAGAGAAATTCGCTTGTCCAGGACTGGTTGGTACTTTCTGCAAGTGCAGATTGGCAGATGGCAGGAGCTATGAGGCAAGGCAAAGTCAGCCTTCGTGCCTTCTACGTATGAAGGGCTATTGACCGTGATCCGTGCTTCAATCCATTTCTCCTCGCATCTTCACGCAAAACCACTCCGCCACCATCGCCCGCCAACCCCTCAAATATCCATCAGAGTGTCGCAATCTTCATCCCGACTCTGAGTCTACCGAGAAAGACACCGTTTTCGTAGTAGAACGCAACCCAGGGGTTAGACGGTACCTTCCGTGTCGCAATCGGGTCGTGGTAATGTCGCTAACATGCGTGTCCTAGCTCCCTTCAGATATGGCATCGAATATTATATCCTCCTATGGGTCAATTTCTTTTACTGTGTCCGGGGGCAGTGAGGGTGACAACTTCGACTCACAAGAGCCGACCTCTGAGGAGACCGAGAATATTCAGAACAGCGATGGAACATTCAACGAAACGAAGATGGATGCATTTGAGAATATGCTGTCTCGCGAATTACGAAAGCACAATCAAGTTGTCGAGGACATGGCCGAAGCTCTGCCCGGGAACAGCCCGGTTACGACCCAAGGTCCCCCACCTCGTAGTCTGGTCCAACAAGGCCAACCAAACATAAGTCAAACAAATTCACCCAGCCCTACTTCATTAGTACAAACTGGAGCGCTCATTGGCCAGACGCCATCGCCGACATTCGGGTCACAACAATCTGCGTACTCTGCGAATCCAATGTCCCACCCGACCACGTACATTCCAGCAGAGCAATTATCTCTCCCTGCCAATTTTCTCGGGCAAAGAATTGGATACTTCATTGGCAAGGCAGCCAACAAACTGTTCTATAATGAATTGTGTACAACGAGCCATTCGATAGGTCCTGCCCCAGAATGGGCTGTTGGCCAACGGGCTGCTGTGGCTGCTGCGCCGATCATCAGTGCCGCAGCCAGTTTTTTCGCACGCGAATTCGGTCTTAAATACGGTCAGTCCCCTATAATTGGTGATGTGGCTGCCCCACTGGCAGAGGAAGTCACGGCCCGCTATGTTTCTTCGGACCCGGACGTCATACGCCTACTCGGACGTTGTGTGAAATCCGGGGTTGCGGCTACAGTTGGTCAGGACCTCGCATACTTGGCTATTGAGTTTATGACAACCGAGTACGGCGAGCGAGGCCCGAATGCACGAGAGTGTCATGCCATGGGCATTCCCTACCATCGGAAATAAGATGAATGTACAATTTCAAACGGGGCATTAGGTTTGTTTCAATGTTCTTGGTTGGTACGGGACATCGGGATCGAAATCGGGCTATTGGGGGTGAGATGCGTGTACGAGTTCAACAGGGACATCCTCTTTCCATTTTCTCGGTTACTTTTGGGCATCGAGAGCCGGGTTGGGGGAGTAATTGTGTACATCGATAAATCACAATCCCTGTTGTCTCCGCGATGTCGCTGCAAAAATGAATCGATTTCTATCTACGTCCTTAACTTACTAGGGCTTGTTTGCTTGATATTTCTACCCTCATTTCCGAGGTTCTGTCCCAACCGATCTTGAACTGGCTCTCATTTTGGCCTTAGTACACATTTAGGTTTCAGGTGTACCTCCCCAGGGGCTCATTGGCCTTCGGGAGTTGGAGATTGATCCCTACCTGTATCACCGCCAAATTCTTTACTATAATAATGACGTCGCCCCTGCGTGATAAGTTTCAACGGGCAGGGCTTCAGAGAATCTTCGAATCTGCAGTTCTCGAGATTGAATGTCACTCTAGGAGCTTTTGCATCTCATTTTGAAGGGTCACGTAATGTTTAACTCCCGAAACTTGCTAACATACATGTAGTTCCTTGGCGAACCCCGCGTCGTTTCATACCGCGAGGTTGCCTAGGTATGTATTAATATATCTCCCGTTTCAGGTAGTTTATTCCCCGCAATACCAAATATCATTAACCTGGACGATAACGCACAGGCTAAACCCACATGCCTATCCCCCTACGGGGCCCCCATGGGATTATTCGTGGAAATCAATTGACGGAACATTTCAAAAAGTCCCTAAACCGTCGACTATTTCGAGGCTCCGTATTGCCATCTAATTGATCCGGCATACATCAACCTTCCTGAGTAGGATTAAATCCACATTTCGTTTCTCCGCATCTATAGTATCATCAGTATGCTCGGAAACTCGGTCAAATGATCCGCGGGACCACTGTCAAGTTTTCAATGGGGTTGCTGAGACTTGCTCCACAAAACAGCAATATATGTACAGACCATGTTAGGCGCGGGTGAATCGCTTCGTCTTGTGTTCGAATATTTTTATTAACTTGATCATCAGGCTGTATAGTTGCGCTATTTCGCCAAATGAGGTGGTACCTGGATGAGTATATGAGGGTGGCAGTACTTCTCCTCTTTCTGAACTTGTGCGAACAAGATTTTGTTCGCTCCCCTTCACTGTTTACTTCGTGACCGGAATCCAATAGGTAGGCGACCAGAGCCTCCGCGATATACTCACCATTATCAAACTCAACCAATCGGTTTGTACGAAGAATTTGAAACCAACAAACACCCAGAATTAGACATCATGCGGAGCTCGATAGTTTATCCCTTCCTCCTCTCACCAATTGCTTTCTCTCTCGCCTCACCAATCGTGGAGCGAGTAGGCTCCAATCGAGACGAACGTCATGAAATTTTTAACATCGATTGGGAAAAGGAGCTTTTTGGGCGAAACTCACCAGTCCCGCTCACGGAACGCGCAGATGCAAGCATAGATGCCATCTTCAAGAAGCTCGGCAAGCTGTACTTTGGCACTTGCGCAGATTCCGGTTCGCTCAGCCAGACCTCAAATGCTGCTGTCATTATGGCCGACTTTGGACAGGTGACCCCTGAGAACAGGTATATCATGCAGGCAACACTAGAAGGGCTTAGGAGCTGACTCGGTGGTTGCAGTGGAAAATGGGACACTACGGAACCTTCGCAAGGAAAGTTCAACTTTGGGGGTCTGGATACCCTTGTGAACTGGGCTGTAAAGAATAACAAACTCGTCCGTGGGCATACGACAGTCTGGCACTCGCAATTGCCAGGTTGGGTGTCAGCTATCACATCTAAAGATACTCTCACAACAGTTATCCAAACCCACGTCTCGACGGAGATTGGAAGATATGCTGGAAAGATCTTGCAATGGGTTTGTCTCACGAACCCAAATTCCAAGAGACGGATACTGATTTCATTAGGATGTCGTCAACGAGATGTTCAACGAGCAAGGAGGACTTCGATCCTCAGTTTTTTCTACCGTCTTGGGTGAAGACTTTGTCCGAATTGCCTTCGAAGCAGCCAAGAAGGCCGATCCAGCCGCAAAGCTCTACATCAATGACTACAAGTAGCTCTATCATATTACAAACCACGCGTCATGCTAACCGTTTACAGCACCGTTGAATTTGGCTCCACATACGCCAAAACTACAGGTATGGCCTCCTACGTCAAGAAATGGATTGCAGCCGGAATCCCCATCGACGGCATAGGGGCGCAAGCCCATCTCGCGGCCGGCCAAGCCAAGAACGTGCCCGCCGCCCTCGCCATCCTCTGTGCCGCTGCTCCCCAATGCGCCATGACGGAGATGGACATCGTGAACGCGGCCCCGGCGGACTACGTCACTGCCGTCAAGGCCTGCGTCGATATCCCGAACTGCGTCGGTGTCACGGTCTGGGGGGTCAGAGACCCGGATTCGTGGCGCGCGTCGAACAACCCGCTGCTATTTGATAGCGCGTATGCGGCGAAGCCCGCCTACTCGGCGTTGGTTGCGACGCTTGGTGGGGTCAGTCCGAATGCTACACCAAGCCCGATGCCGACGCCGCCGCTGGCTAGTGTGAAGCCTACTGTGACATCTGCTACTACTACTTCTGCTTATTGGTGATTGGAGGTGGTGTTGAGGTTGAGTGTAAATATAAAATGGAGTGAAGTGGAGGTATTTGTGGGAAATCTTGTAAATAGAAGCGGCAGAACAAAATTGAGAAATTATATTCCACACTGCAAGAGCAGAACACCCAAAGTAAATTACATGCAATCTGTTTGTCTTACTATGGTCTCTGAGTGGTAATATTCTGTTCAAGGTTATCACAAAACGCGAGTTAAAAGATTTTCCACAGTTCTCGATTCCTTGCTATATTTGGGAACTGGATTGGAAGTTTGAGGTGTTGAGATAGTCATCAAGAACTTTCTCTCCGTCTTATCAGGACATGTAGGAATACTTACTCATCGCAGTCTGAAATAAGAAGGGGGGAGACAGCATTGATATATCCATAGAAGACCCATATACAGCTGTCTCAGTCTGATGGTCCAGAGTCGATTGTGGATATTCAGCCCCAGACGTTTGGGACATTCGCAAAATATTGAACGCCACGCAGCCTCACAACCACAAAATAAACTTCCATTACAATTAGTTTCAACTCCATTCAATCTTAATATTTGAATGATCATTGATAAATCGTTCTGCAAATGATTTCTAAGTGGGCTTTCCCCCAGATCATTTTACTCAGTAATCAATAAGACTTGAAGACGAAAGGCACTGAAGTGTCGGAAAAGATTATGACGGCCCTGGAGAGATTACGAACCGGCTGGGAAAATCTAGGAAAGGATCTGGTGATAGAAATGAGGGAAATTATGACCGCGCTGATTATTCTGAATGGCGAAATGTTTGGATGGGGGTGTTGCGATTGGCAAGCCACATTTACCAGGAGAACAGCGAGCGGAACTGTAGACTATTGAGCACCAATATTCTGGGTCCATACCGGACGCTGCTAACCACATGTACTAACTGAACTATGTGGGAAGGCTGGTTTTTAAAGTCCACGTTTTCCCCCATGGTTAAAACGTGGTCCTGCCGAAATCCAAACGATTCCAAGAGGCACATTTCAATATGTATATAGCGGCGATTTACATATATTGGTCATAACAAGATGATTGAAGGAGGGGTTCTCTACGGTAGTTTGAAGCCTTACATCAAGACGGGGGGGGGGAAGTGGTTTGGTGTAAAATGGCAAATCTTTTGAAGTGTTCTTAGTGACTTGAAAAATCTAAGGAGACACACCGAGATTGAGATGGAAGGTTATGCTGGAGAACACTTTACGAACGGAAGCAACAATCGATCTATCTTCTCGCTGGTTATTCTCAGCATAATATTGTTTCAATTCTCTAATGAATCTCTCATTCACCCTTCTGCCTGGACTACCCCTGGACCGACAACTGTGCTCTCATTCTCCAGTCCTTGGAGTTCAATTTTCCCCCCCTACAACACAAGAAATAGTACAGTTAGTCTCTCTCTCATCGAAAGATATCTTTACTGCAAGGGATGAGCAACCGGGAAACATACTTCTCTTCCATCCAAGAAACCAGAAGATAGGCAACAACAAATGGCGGTGCAACGTAGAGAATTTGGCCTCGAACACGGCGGGCTGTGTTAAAAATAGCATTACGCATCGCACCTGCTAGTGGTCGTTGACGATTGGCGCAGAGTGTGTAGACTGTTATGTGCTTTTGTTTTGGAAGTCCTACAAAGACGAATGCTTAGGAACGAAGCCTCTCGGAATCGGAAAAGGGTGGCTCTTGCGGTTATGACCCCAACACAGGACTGGATTTCTGAACACAAGCTGGTCAGTAAACCACTTGAAAGCCATGTACTTGGAGAATTGGAAACATGCATTCCCTTGGGACGATTGGGTTCGGGACTGTAGGCATTTTGATGCAAGTTGCAACGCTTTTTTCGAACTGTAAATGGATTTGGGAGGGACGGAAAGCTTACGTACGGGACTTGGAGGATTATTTAAAGACCGCCTCATGCAATAGACAAGGGAAAAAATCCCGGCCCCATCCTCGTACTGTTCGGGGTGTCAGGTGGTATTTACTTAGAGGTGCCCTTTGATTGGGTGGACCGGATCTTAGTCATTTAGCGAAACTCAAGGGGCTTGATTGAAATCCTATGTCTCTTCTAGATTATCGACCTCCAATACTAGACTCGGGGTACAATCTTCGGCTACATGGGACCAAGGTCGATACCAATGGTTCATCGCACTTGCAGACCCTTCCCACTACTGTCAGCAGGCATTTGAGCACCTAAGTCCTGGGACGGGCTTCTGGTCACGTGGGGGACGCTTAAGCGAGGACTGTGGTGGCGCTTCTCAGTTGTTGGATTGCATGCATGGACCCTGGCAGGTAGGACAGCTATCCGAACTTTCAGGAAACATACTTGTTCATTCGATTCACGTTATGAGATGAGATCATGGCTGATTTCACAGGGTTCGCTACATAGTAGAGGCTGCAAGTAAGGTACGTGAATCCACTAGTGCTCGTGATTCGCAGGGGTCAGAGTCAGGTGTTTCTAAACGATTATAGGACTTGCCAAATGTGTACCGCATTAATATATCCGTAAATGGATCATCAGAAATATAGGAATCGTCCTGTGTAAGTCTATCTCTCTGTTTGTTAGGCACTTACGAGAACTGACCGTTACTGAAAGCATTCACCACAACCGGCATCCTGATTACCTCCGCGGTGCCTTTCAATTGGTTTAACCTCCCCAAGAATGTCTGGACCCTTTCTTCGGTCATTGGTGACATTTTTCTCACACTCGCCATCGAGAAGAATGGATTCATAAGTGCCCTCCTCGCACCCCTTCGATCCTTCGGTATCCTCGAATTGTCCGACACAAATAGTAATTATCTGCTGACATGTACCAATTACAAACACCACCCCAAAACTACCTTTATTCCGCTCGGGACGGATATTTTTTAACCCATGTGTAAAGATGGGGTAGTGGAAATGCCCTACCAGATTTCCCGAGTGAAAGGCGCCAGACACGTTGGGTTATCTGTGTGCAAATTTTGGAGAAGTACGAGATCACCCGCATATAATTTTCTTGCAACTACGCATCTCATGCTAAACAGCCAGTTAAATTACTCCTAAATAGTTCCGACTTGCATGTACGTAAAACGACCCACAGCTCCGCCACATCTAGCCTGAGATTTGATTAGCTGCACCGGAACTTAGTCATCATTAAGGATCTCTCACTAGCCCCATTTTCACTTCCGTCTTAACATCATACGGAAAAATGCTCACCTAATTTTCCTATCGATTTGAAAGAACCACTTGATCAGCCTCAAATGCCACGATGAAACTACGAGGGGGACTCATAAAGTCCAGAGGAGCCTGTGAAACTTGCAGGTACGACCGGAAGCTGCTCAAATTCCCAAAGCCTAGATCCCCCCTTTTCGCTTGACCGTAGGGAGTAGATAAAGGATGCTAATCTTCGTCATTTCCTCAGAATAAGGCATCTTAAGTGTGACGAAACAAAACCTATATGTATTCGTTGTCAAAAGGACGGGCAGAAGTGTGATGGATATACCACTTTCCAAAGCCCTCTGTCCACAAACACTCAAGGGGGAGCACTTTCAAGCCCTGGTGTTCCCAGTGCCCTCCCCATGCTTCCAGCTTTTGATAACCCTCTGCAACGAGAGTTATTCTCTTCCTTTGTCTCCTGCACCACAGACGCCACTAGTCTCTACTTTGGAGCAAATTTCTGGGCTCGTCGCGTCCTTCAGCTTAGTCTCTCAGAGGCTTCAATTCGTTACGCTCTCTGATCTTTGAGTGCACTGCATCGGATATCGATGGTGTTACCTGCAGATTCGGATTTTGATACATCGAAATTACGACGTTATGCCCTGCTGCAGTACAACCAGGCAGTCAAGCGTACCCAGATATTACTGGACGAAAGTTGTGATGGATCGGAAGAAAAACTTGTGAAAGGCCTCGTGACCTGCATACTCTTCGTGTGCTATGAGAACTTCATTGGCAACTACGGGATATCTTATATGCATCTCCAGAACGGATTGCAAATCATCACAAAGGAGTGCCGCAAACAATGCGGTCTTACCATACCGAAGGACATCATTCAGGTCTTCAAACGCCTTGACGTTCAAGCCATAACCTTTGGCGATGCTAAAGTTCCTTATCCCGATAATTTATGCAAGGAACACATAGACTTTCTCACGGCTCCGCCAACTGGCTTCGGTTCTATCGAGGACTCCCTCGATGTCGTTCTTCACCTCTGCAGATGGATGTTTCGTCGGGAAGCATACTCGAATACATGCCCCGTAGCACATGAAGACCTCGCTTCGGCTAGCAAAGCTCTGGCATGCTGGAACTTGGGAATGGATAACTATTTTTCGGCGCCAAATGCGCGGAGGAACGGACATTGGGAACACTCCATCGCTTTGCTTAAGATGTACCAAATCATCATGACTATAATCATAGTCACTGGGGCACATGGTCAGGAAACCTTACACGATGCTTACAGTCACAAGTATGGGGAAGTTCTCGCTTTGGCAGAGGGTTTGCTCCTCGATGGACGGGTCTCGCTCTCCGCCGCCTCCAGTAACCGATTCTTCTCATTCGACATTGGCGTCATATTTCCCCTCTTCTGGGTGGCGATCAAGTTGCGTCAATCACAACCTCGCAGGCGCGCTGTGGAATTACTCGGTTCGATGCATCACCAGGAAGGGGCATGGAAGAGCACCAGTGCGGCGAAGGTTGCGCAGTTTGTTATCGACGTTGAAGAAGAGGGGATGTCGAAGGATGATTGTTATATACCAGAAATAGCTCGTGTGCACTTGGTGAACACAACGGCGGATCTTGAGAGAGGAGAAATTCGTGTGAGCTGTGTGATGCGGTCCGATATTGATGATTGTTCTTGGTACAATAGGGAGGGACGAATTCCCGACCGAACGGGGCTATTGCGTGCTTGAGATATAGACAACCATGGCTCTAAACCCACATGAAGGGGAAATATTTTGATATTACTCGCATTGACCACCTTTCAAGCATTTTGGGTTGAACTGTCTCACCAAATATGTTATGTTCTGAGAGTATTTCTTCGTTCCACCCCCCTTTTAGGGCTCGGGTCCGCAACCCGAGTCAAGAAACCGTAATCAGACCCGAGCCTCTGTAGATCTTTTCATCATTGGAAACCTCCGATCGACGCTTGGGCCCTTCGTATATATATTCCCGGATTTTGAGACGGGAAACCCAAATCAGCATGAAACCAGGGGTGGGGATGGCACGGTGCCTTGAAATCTCGTTTCCAACCCCTCTCTCTCTTCACCCCCTGGCCAGAATCGAGAACAGCAGATGCAACCGGAGAGCGACCGAGTGAGAAGGACTCGGGAATCGGATCAGCCCGAAAACTTTCTCGTAAGGATGCTGTCCGATAATTGGAGCAGAGGCCACAAGATACTTTCGCGTTTGAGCACAATGAAGCGACAATCGCGCCTCTTATTCTTTGGACCGACTGGTGCCATATGAAAGGGAACGTGATTATCATCAGAAAGGTTTCCCCTCAATTCAATCGTCGGGCCGTGTAGTGATGAGGACGTCCGTACAGGTTTTCAGGCTTGATTAGTTGAGGAACGGTCCCGAAATATTTCGAAATCGCAAGTTGAAGAACGGTACGCATGAATAGAAACTGGGCTCGGGCGGGGGGGGGCGGGGGCGGTGGATCTTAAACTTCGCCGCACAGTACACAAGATATCTTGCCGTTCGGGCGAGGGCCACGGCCGGCTCGGTCCGTTGTTAGCGGAGCTGTCCAGATTCCACCCAACTGAGGGAAATTTACACAACGAAGAGGAAGAGGCTTTCAAATGCGCGAATAGCCGCTGGGAGATTTCTTTTGGAAGTCTCGAAATCACAAGGAAATAAAGAAATAAAAAAGAAGTTTTTAATGGGAATGGCAGAGACAGCTACCCCGCATAATTCGAAGTAGGTTGTGAAACCCCACTGCGTGGGGTGAAACCAGCGGGGACCTCCAAGTTCTTAATAATGACGTCCCACAGACCCGGCCATCTAATAAGAATGAGAACGTGCTCTATCGCAGAGAAAAGAAAGCTACCTTATGCAAGTAATTTCGGTGAGTGCACGGGATGAGCCTACGCCGTTGGTTGGGGTATTCTTTTTTAACTCAAAGTACGCCCCAGTGCAGATTCTGTCTCAAGATATGCAGATCAGTTCAAGAGTAAAACGCCAAAATTTCCCTATATTTGGGCAAACCGGCATTATTGAATCGTGACATCCACCCAAGAGACTCTATTCTTCATACAGACTCGTTATGGCAACCATTGCGACCTTAGACCACAGCAATCTTCAGGCCGAGGCGTTTGCCCTCACTTTCGCTTTTCCAGTCCTCGCAACACTTACAATCGGGCTACGCATTTACAGTCGCTCATTGACGGGAACATTTGGTTACGGTATGTTAAACCGGGAAGTCAGCTGTTTAACCTGATCACGGAATGACATTCTTCAGATGACTGGTTTATTTGTGTAGCAGCTGTCAGTGGTCCATGGATTCGGTACAAAACCTGCTTATAAACTTTAGGTTTTCTTTTGGGCCGATACTTTTGTTACATACAAGTGCAAGTCTTCGATTCTATGTCCACCAGACTCTCAAGGCTGATAATTCCAAGTCATCCGGATAGGATACATAGGATATCATATCTATGACATTCCCTTCACAACTGTCGATCAGCAGCTACTTCTGAAGTACGGCTATGCTGTAAGTTCTGTGATTCTCGCCATGCCAAATTTCACAGCTTATGAAACTAGGCTGAACTCATTTATGTCCCGATCTTAGGACTCATCAAGACCTCTATCATGCTTTTTCTCTTCCGTTTAACGGGGCAAAAGAGAGCAGTTAAGAGGGCTATCTTGGGGCTTTTGATACTCAATGGCGCCTTGACAATCACGAACTGGCTTTTCGTTTTACTTCAATGTCTGCCGATTGCAGCAATATGGGATCGGGTAGCGTACCCAAATGCAAAGTGCTTGCCTTTCTCTACAGTCACTACAACGTTTGCTTCCGCTTCAGTCTTTACGGACGCATTGGCACTCATTTTGCCAACATGGATCGTTTACGATCTGAAAATCAGCAGAAAGCAGAAATTTTTGCTAATTGGCATTCTCTCTTTTGGTCTTATGTAAGACCATACTTTCTACCCTCCCCACGTCAGTTATTTATGAAACCTAACTGACCTTCTCCAGTACCGTTGCTTCAGGTCTGGTTCGCTTGGTGCTTCTAGCACAGTTCTCGGCCAACCCACCGAAAGACTTCACACACTCAATCCTCTTTTGCATCTCAAACATAGAAGTTGGCCTGGCTTTTGTGGCAGCGTGTGCACCCTATATGAAGCCCCTCGTCCTCAGAATTGCCCCACCATTCTTTGGCAGTACCCGATTTGGGAAGACGACAAGAGGGGCGACTCGCCCAGTGTACGAACTCGATCAAAGCAGAACATGGAAAGGAACCCAGACCATGACAAATGTCAATGCGAGCGGGGGTAATTTTGGTGCCAGAATCTCGAAAGATGGAGGATTGAACGATAAGACGGATATTATAATGACCAGGGAGACAGAAGTCAAGTGGCAGGATAATTCGAATGGGATGCTTCAAACAAGACCTGAGAGCTTAGTATAATGAGATGATTTCGGAGCAATGATCAACGTCACGTAATATTTTGCTGGAAGGAAAGGAGTATGAATTGAATGGTAGAATCTTGCGCTTGTTCATTGTGTCCCGTGAAAGTTGAATTTAAGCGAGGTCTACCCCTGAAACATTTTTGAAGACACCTTGCTAAGCGAGGGCGGGTGCAAACCTTGACTCTCACAATATAAAAATCCTCGTAATTCCATATTATATTTAATTATTGAGAAAATTTCATAAAAGTTAGATATGCTTCTTTTCTATCTCCCAAAGCTATTTCAAAGAGTTTTAGGCATTGCATTGAGATATGGTGTGATTTTCCAAAGGTAACGATTTTGGTTACCCTCGCTTTTTAGCGGATGGACGATTTTTAATGCCGCCCGCCTTCGCAAACCTGGCTACTCCAAGAGTTCTTATGCCAAGGCTCTGGCATTTGGAGCCTTACCGCTTTCCAACCTTGTTCCCCGCAACTCGCAGTCGAATGCCAGATTACCCCCTCACGATGCCAGGCATCGAGCGCAAATCTCACGTAATAGGGGTGCAGGAGATAAGCTCTCTTTATCTTCCCCATGACCTTCTCCGTCCCTACGTCCCTCCCTGCATCCCTGCATGCATTCTGTAAGAAGAAGGTACTTAAGCACAACACAGTCGTCTTGTACTCCGGTACCCGGGAGGTGGAAATTGACTATTGATTCTACACCACTCGGTGCAGCTTTGGCAGGCAATTCACACTGCGCCAAGCGTAGCTTCCGCTTCGAGGATGCCAAGACTGGAATGCCAAGACAGGAAAATGGCAAGATGCCCTCATCCGTATTCACGATTCCCAGGGTCCAGGGACTTGTTCTACATTCAAGTTCACAAACGAAGCGCAACGACCGCAAAACCCTTCTGTTATCTTGTTATCGTGGGATGAAGGCCAAGGGTCTTGTAAAGGAGATGCCTCTTTAGGATCGTCTCGTACAGGGAGATATTTGTATAAAATGACGGGCATCCGTGGTTCATGGAAAGAGGACAGCAGGTTGTAGCTGCTACGTCCCCAAGCCACGCTCCCTTTCGTAGTTTTGGCAATGCAGTTCTTGGTAAAGCAAGCAAGTGTCGGAGCTCTAGTAGCACTCATTGCAGGGGTTGCGAGCGCGAGGGAAGAAGGGGCAACTTTAACTGGCCCCAAAGTTGTTCCTGGAGGCTATGTCGTCGAGTTAGAAAGTGCTGCAAATGTACGTACCATAATAAGCGTCTTCTCACACAAAAGGAGGTAAGATCAAGCTTAAAATGATTTTACTAACTTCAAACCGATAGGTCAATGCTCCAGCTTTCTTCTCGAACGTGTCCTCTAACGAGATTCATGTCACTCCACGATTGACACTTACTCACAGTTTGTTCGATGGAATTTCGTTCATAGTGGCCCCCGAACATGACAATGAGACCACTTTCGATACCATCCAATCTTTCTCATCGGTGAAAAGGATATGGCCACTTCGTCTTTATAGTCGGCCAGCGACGACTATCCACCTTTCTTCCGCTCTAAAAGAAATCTCATCGGCATCGCTGATGAAACGGGACTCCGGTGCGTATGCAGTGCATTCAATGGGCGGGGTGGATAAGTCGAGAGCGGAAGGTTATGATGGAGAAGGCATGTTCGTTGCCATTATTGATACTGGTGTTGATTACAAGCACCCGTTGCTTGGTGGAGGTTTTGGGCCCGGTTTCAAGATAGCTTACGGCTATGATCTTGTAGGCGATGGCTACGACGGGACCAACACCCCGGTTCCAGACGATGATCCAATGGACTGTTTAGGTCACGGAACCCACGTGGCTGGAATTGTGGGAGCAAATCCTAGTTCTGGTCTAGGATTTTCTGGCGTGGTGCCAAACGCAACCTTGGGAATGTGGAAGGTATTTGGATGTTATGATAACGTGGGCGATGATGTCTTGATTGCAGCTTTCAATATGGCATACGAAGCTGGCGCCGATGTGATTACATCCTCTATTGGAGGCAATAATGGCTGGTCCGAAAGTAAGTATTGACTCATTCATACCTGGATATGCACTTACTTGATTTTGAGGTGCCTGGGACGTTGCCGTAACGCGGATTGTGCAAGCCGGAACTCCCTGCACTATTGCCGCTGGAAACGATGGACAAAACGGCATTTTCGACACATCTGGGGCTGGAGACGCCATGGGGGCAACCGGCGTCGGATCCATTGACAGCATAACCAGTCCAATTTTCGCAGTAGCAGCCTCTTACGCCGTCAACGGAGTTGAAGAAGCCGATTTCTCCTATCTTCCTGCAACCGCCGCTGGCGATTTTGGAACAACCAATCTTCCTCTTTACGCCATTACCCTTCACACAACAATTATCAGCGATGCCTGTTCTGCACTTGATCCATCAACACCAGACCTTTCAAACTACGTGGTCTTAGTGCGGAGAGGCAGTTGCACCTTTTCCTCGAAAATTGCCAATGTCGCTGCTTTTGGAGTATGCTTTTTGTCGCGATCGCAACCCCTAAAGTCTCCTGGAAAAGAATCTAGACTAACTCTCTCGAAGGCAAAAGCGGTTTTGATTTACAACAATGCGGACGGTCTTACCACCCCCACTACAACAGATCCAGCTATACCCGCAGCTATGGTGTTGGCTGCTCAAGGAGCTAAATGGATTTCTGACCTTGCTTCTGGTTTGGCTGTCACAATTGAGTTTACTGCCTTGGCCAATTCTACTACCATCACTGCAATAGGCACGAATTCGCTCTCAGGAGGCACAATGAGCACCTTTACCTCCTGGGGCCCGACGGCTGAGATGTTTATCAAACCAGAAGTCTCAGCACCTGGTGGCAATATTCTTTCCACTTATCTTGATGGCGGCTATGCTGTGTTATCTGGAACCTCAATGGCGACCCCGTACATCGCTGGATGTGTTGCTCTCATCAAACAAATCAAGGGGAAAGGCATTAGTCCTGTAGAACTCAACAACCTTTTCTCGACGACAGCTACGCCTGTCAAATTCAATGATGGCACCGGAACCCAGAACTTCTTGACACCTGTCATTCAGCAAGGCGGCGGCTTGGTTAATGCTTACGCGGCGGCTCACTATACTTCAACTTTAGACAAAACGAACATCCCTCTGAATGACACTTGGAATCTCGTTGCCAGTCATTCATTTACTCTCACCAACGCAGATTCAAAACCAGTCACCTACAAGCTCTCCAACACCGCCGCAGGCACAATCTACACCTTCAATCCCGACACGGTTGATGTCCCAATCCCTGCCCCCTTCCCAACCGACTACGAATTTAACCTCACCGCCTCGGCAACCATCCGTTTCGAACCGTCAGCCAGCATCACCATCCTAGGCAAATTCTCCGCAGTAATCGAAGCGCACTTCACAGCCCCCAAAGGCCTCGACGCCTCGGAATACCGTATCCCCATATATTCAGGCTTCATCTCCATCTCCAGTAGCCTCGGTGAAACTCTCAGCCTCCCATACGCCGGCGCCGTTGGAATCCTAAAGCACGTCCCTCTCTGGTCCGGAGCTTGGGGTCCCACGTTCGTAGACCACAACCACAACCCCGTCCTAGCCAACACGACATTCATCCTCCCCGGACCCAACTCCACTTACATCCCGACCGAAGTCCCGCTAATGCGCACCGCCCTCGCCCTCGCTTGCCGCATCATTCGAGTAGATATCGTGCCTTTGGATACTAAGGGTTTACCAAGAGTTCTTGGCAAACAGGTTCTGGGGGCTATGCCGGGATATCCGTATTATTATGCGGTGAGACAACAATTATTTGAGAGCCTTTGGAATGGAACGCTGAGTACGGGGGAATTTGTGCCCAAGGGGACGTATAAGTTTTTGTTCAGGGCATTGAGCATTTTCGGGGACGAGACGTATGGTCCCGATTGGCAGAGTTGGGAGAGTGAGTATTTTAATATTGATTACGCTTGAGTGTGAAAGGCAACATACTTTGTTCTTCGTGGGTATTCACAATGTGTTGTTGGTTTGAAGAGTGATCGGAAGATTAGTGTAATTTTTACCGTGGGCACAGCACTGTAAGTCAGACTCAAAGTTTGGAATCAAATAACACTTTTAACTTATGCCTATATACTGAACAACGAACCCCATCCTTTAAGCGCTTTCATATCAACCCCTGTGATAGCACACATATCCCACAGTACAGTCGCCACAGTATCTAACACTACAACCCCAGACTTCTTTTCCCACCGATCCACTAATTGAGCTGCGTTCAAACCTGTACAGAACACACTCACGGCAGTCGCTCCTCTCTCCACCAACTCCCAGAAACATGTGTCAAGCACATCTTCCGTGATATTGCCATAACTAGCATTATCATGCTTGCCAAGATGTTTCTCGACCGAGCAATTAACACCATAACGACTGTAAGTCTTGATAATCGCAGCCTGTACATCGGTCGTATAGGGGGTCAGTAATCCCAAATACCTGATATCCAGCCGTTTGATCAGTTTATTTAGACCTAGCACCGATGTTGTGGCCGGAATACCCGTCGCGGCTGTGATCTCTTCACACAGTTTCTCATCCGCTTTAAATCCGAGCCACCCCGAGGAGGTACCACTCCAGCCTATCACATCAACCTTTGCATCTGCGAGAAGGCGCGCTGCTTCGATGATTGGTGTGTTATCAAATTGTGCCAGAGCGTCTGTATCGAGAGCGATCTTGAGCACTCGGAAGCGGGAAAAGTGTACCGAGACTCCAGGGAGTTGGGAGACGATTTGTTGTGAAAGTGGCTCTAGTGCGGTATTGGAGGAGGGCGTGAGTATACCGAAACGGATTCGTTTGGATTTAGGCATCGTTGTAATGTTACCGGGATAGCCTTGAAACTTGAATTCGACGGTAAGAGATGCCAGATGATTGGTACAGCTTCCCACGATAAAGAACAGCACTTCCACAAAAGACTGGATTCGAGGATATCAAGCGGGCATTTGAACTTGTATTTGAATGAAAATTCTTCGCCTGCAACGTAAAATAGTTTGTCGTGCTATTCCTGTCGGAAAACTATGCAGGTCACGGAGTTTGAGGACATAGTGACCAATATCTTATCTTGTTATCGGGTTGACGCGGCGCCTCGTCGGGTCAGTCCTAAGTCCCTGTAGCGACCCAAAATCGGTCCGACCCAAACACAACCAAAAATTTCCATAAAAAAAAAACTCTGCTGCGCTAATTAACATGAATTATACTAATAAAGATTATATAATATATCCAGTATTGTGTAATTATAAAACACGTGATATTTTATTTAAAAAAACACATATTTCAAATATTATATAATTACTTAACTAATTAAGTATTCCTTTTATATATTTCTTATAGCTATTTTTATAAAAAATTTGAAATGAAAAAAAGTTAATCTATTTTTTAGATTCTATTATAATTCTTACAAAACTAAAAAGTAATAATAATAATAAAGTAGAAAGAAGTAGCTAAATATAAAAGCTCTTTATTAATCTTAAAATTCTTATTACTATATTATTATAAAAAAAACTATTACAACTTTATAAGAATTTGTAATTAAGTTTAATTATATAGAGTATACTTTCAAATAGAAATTACTTTTATAATCTTTATTATAAGAAGGATTTTTAACCGAAAAATAATGATATATAAAAGGTATTTAATAGAAAGAAGAAAAAGTTTTTTTTTATTTAGAATTTGTAAGCTTTAAAAGCAATATTTGGATTTTAGATAATAAAAGTAGTTTTCTATTTAATAATTTCAATTTACATATATAATAATTTCTTTATATAAGTTACTGTAATATTTGATAGTTAAAGAGTTATTGTGGTTTTGATAAGTGGCTAACTTGTTGCTTTTGGGTCGGACCGACTGTACCGATATCGCGGTACAAAATCATGCGACTTTTGTATACGTGCCCTGTAGTGCCTGTAGCTATAGCGCTACACTATTGACACGGTGACTGTAGCGCTTAGATGCTGGGACTTAGAGGTTTTATAGGGCACTTTAGTGACTAAACCCCTGTACTTGCGGGGGGGGGGGGGGGCGTGCCCTAGAAATGTCTTTTAATCCCTGAAACGCTTTACAGGGCTTGAGCCTATAGGTATAGAGACTGCCAGCGTCTGCATCTACTATAATCTGAGCCTGTAGAATACGAATAGTATGTCTCGGCCAAGCATGCCCTGAAGTCGCATGGCTTTATGCCGCGATATCCGTAGGCTTGAGACGCACCACCATATCGGAGGCCATTTCCCATAAAAATAAAAATAAAAATAAAACTGAATTGAGCCTTGACTTTTCTTCCACACTACAGAGACATCTTACATGGATTGCAAGTTTCAAACGTTACCCCTACCAACACACCTAACCCCATGCTACTGAACCCCAGTCAATGCACTTCCAACACTGTGGGGGTTCTCCCTCGCTTGATGAACAGCCTGTTCTTCATCAAACAAAGTGTTTAAAAATGAATGATCTGCATCGATTATCTGAAAGCTCTAACTTCTCTATCTGTTGAGATACTTTGAAGTGTTGCCTATCCACATATGGGGCTGCCCCTGGAAATCTTGTGAGGGGGCACGTGAGCAAGCGAGAACACCCTCAACGCCCCCAAAACCATCAACAAGTCAGAGACTTCTTCTGGGAGACTCCGAGACGCACGAAGACGAAAAGCGACAATCCCAGTGCCTTCAATAATCAGTGTTGTCACCTGTTTCCGCGCCGCCGCCCCGGATTTGGAAGGCGCGGGGCGTGTCTAATCCAACATCTCGATTTTCAATCTCTTATCATCGGACTGTCCCGAAGATCTTGAAATGGTAAGGTTATCAAGCACGGCGATCTCAAATTCAACCAACTTTCTTAACTTTATCTTCGGGTGGGCCCCGAGTATCTTGCATCGATATCAAGTCGAAGCCAAGCTGAAAAACATTTTGTGTCATGACATTCGACCATAAGTTAAGTCCAGTTTCTCACTTCGTCGTGTCATTTCAGAATTCGTCACTATTGACAAAGCTCATCACACCCAGTGAGGACTGCTTCAAAGAAGACGCCTCAAGCAAATACACCTCTCCATCTTCCCTTAAGTCATGGATTTTAAACAATTTTGGGAGGAGCATGTTGTGCTCAAGCCAAAGCCAGGATCGTTTAGCACTGATGATCCACACGCCGTCATGTAAGTGCAATTTCCTAAACAACATTTCACACTTTGGAATTCTCAAGAGGTTCCGTGCACCGGGTTTCGAGCCTCCGTTGCCCACTTCTGAATATCTCGCCAGTTTCTCGGAAATTCTATTAGGCAATGCTGACATTGAGACCATCAGGTACACAAACGAAGACTTGGATCCGATCAAGAGAAAAGACCGCACTTACGCATGGTACCAGATGGGTCTCTTCTGGATCGCCGAAGGATTCAACGCCGCCCAACTTCAAGTATCCAGCTCAGCCTTTTCTCTCGGTCTCAACCCCGGTTTATGTGTCCTCGCCTGTTTCGTCGGGAATGTCATTGTCTCTCTCCCCTGCGCAGCCTCGGGATATCTAGGCAGCAAACTTGGAACCAATTTTCCTGGGACCGTCAGAGCATCGTTCGGAATGCAAGGATCCAAATGGGCTATGATTGTCCGAGCAGTCCCCTGCATCATCTATTACGGTATACAAGTCAGTCTCGCAGGCCAAGCTGTCCAGGCGTGTACTACCGCTATCTGGCCATCTTTTGCCAATTGGAAGGTCAATGCAATCCCAGCTTCCGCCAACATTACCGCTCAACAAATCCTATGCTTCGTCATCTTCTGGCTTCTCTCGCTGCCATTCCTGTACCTCCCTATCAAGACGCTCCGCTTTTTGTTCGTTGCGAAAAGTATCTTGGTACCGCTTTACTGGACAGCTATGTTCACTTGGTCTGTTACGGCTGCAGGAGGGTTCCCCGATGTCGTAAGTGTTTCTAAAATATCATCTTGACTATTGAATTTATTCCTTACCGGGCAATGCTGACTCTTAAAAGTGGAGAATGCCAAGTGTGCCCCTTGATGGTATGAGTGTCGGATATCTCTTCGGAGTCTGTGTCAATGCTGCCATCTCCGGAAATGCCACATTTGCTGTCAACATTATGGACATTTCGCGACACTCAAAGAGTGACAGAGCCGCGTGGGTAACGCAACTATTCGCACTACCCATCCTGGTTACCCTGACCGAACTCCTGGGCTGCACGATGGCTGTGGCCTCGTCTGTCCTATACGGCGAAGTACAGTGGAACCCCCTCGTGGTCATCAACAACTTTGAAAACCGGCCAGGGAAATTCTTCGCGGGAGCTCTATTTGTCTTCTTCAACATCATGACGAACGTTACTGGAAACTCAATTCCCTTGGCCAATGATCTCACTGGACTGTTTCCTAAATACATCAATATTCGCCGTGGGCAATTCATCTGTGCCGTCGTTTCATTCGCCATCTGCCCCTGGGAGATCCAAGCCAAAGCAACAACTTTCCTGGCTTTTATGGGCGCATATACACTGTTCTTAGGTGCCACTACTGGAGTTATGATGACGGATTATTTCTGGGTCCGTCGGGGATATGGTATCAACATTTCGCATCTCTTCAAACCCCGTGGGATTTATTGGTACAACTACGGATGTAATTGGCGAGCGTTCGTGGCTTGGTTTGTGGCTCTTGCTCCTTTCATCCCAGGTATGTTACAGGGCATGGGAGTCAGGATAATCAACAAGGGAATCCTTAACCTCTATTCATGGAATTATGTCCTTGTTGTTACGTTTTCAGGATTGCTCTACGTCGTCTTTGCAATGATCTCACCAGTCCCTGTCAGAACTGATGATGAGGATCTCGGCAAACTGTATTTGATCGACGGGTTAGATCCGGAAGTCGTGACTGGCGTTTCAAGCAGGTTTGAAGGCAAAGCTGATGAGGGTAGCGATATTGAGAAGAAGAATTACAGAAGTGAAAGTTCGAGTGCCATTGTTTGAATGACTTGTAGAGAAGCAACGGCTGGCTGGGGGCGTCAGGCAAGAGAAGCGGTTTTTATTGTATTTACTGTAGAGCCTTTCATTACACAAAACAAGCAATTCATTCCGAATTTTGTCATTTACTGATTCGAGGTTTTCACGCTCAGTGACTTACGGGCTGCACAAGTGGTATAGCTTACTAGTAGACTCAGATTTACTCATCTATAAGAATGCATGATACTGTGAGTGGTATCTGACATGATTCACGGAATATCCTCAAGTTCAAATTGCCAACCAATTATTCCTAGACATGTTCGCTAATATTTAATTTCACATTAGTAGATTGCTTCAGTTGAGACACATCTTTGCTTTAGTTCTAGTGCACGTATATCGAGCAGAGTAGGGAGTTGCATTGAGGGTAAAAAAATCGATTAAAAAGCTGGCTAGGAAAGAGCTTCAAGTGAGGTGTGGAAGCTGTGGAATACGTGTGCACAGAGCCTGACAAAGTGAGGTGATCGAGCTACGTCCAATTTAGAGATCGTACTGCAACAAATTCTATATCTGGAAAGCTTTGGAACCCTGGAGTCTCAACTTCGGCATCTCCATAAGCTTCTTTCCAAAAGCCATGATCTCTTTATCTTTTCCCGCTTGCCCTATCACCGTAACTCCAAACGGTAAATATCTTCCGTTCTTGTTCTCCCACCACCCCACAGGCACACTGACAGCGCACAGGTCCAACATATTCACAAAGTTGGTAAACTTCCCCATCACTTTATTCCTCGTCATGGGATCCTCTTCAAGCTCCGCAATGGTGAAGTGCCCAACAGTGCTAGGCACAACCAGAACATCGATACTGCGGAACTGAATCTCGGCCTGGCGCCTGTGTAATGCCAATGTGAAGATATCTTGGTATGCACCGGTGGCGCTGAAGTTGTTGTCTGCAGCAACTTGAAACGTTGACTTTATGGCAGGGTGTAAGGCCTCTAGTCCGTGAGACTTGATGTACGGTTCGAAAGCAAGAAGGCGTTGTGAGACGATTGAGGAATCATACAGCATTTGATTTGCTGATTCGAAGGGTACATAGTCGAAATACGTCTTGACACATCTAAGACCCTTTTCAATTGCTACGGCGGTTTGATCAAAAGCCTCGGCATACACTAGAGATAAACCACGAAGGAAATTTTCATCGGGAATTCCAAACCGAATCGGGTCATGCCATGGATCCCACGTTGGAAGCTCTCGACGAGCGTACACGTCGTTCTCATCAAAGCCTTTCATAACGTTCCATACATCCTCGGCATCATCAATTGTCCTCGCGATAATACAGACACAATCGATGTTCTTGCACGCAGGAAACAGGCCCTCGGTGCTGATTATTCCCAACGTAGGCTTCATCCCTACAACCCCATTTAATGCTGCGGGAACTCGAGTGCTTCCACCAGTATCCGTACAGACTGTAAAGGAGACGAGAGATGCTGCAACGCTGACGGCAGATCCAGATGAGCTTCCACCAGAGATGTAGTCGGCGTCAAAGACACAACGAGGAATTCCGTATGGCGAGCGGACTCCAGCAAGACCCGTTGCAAATTGGTCGAGATTGGTTTTGCCGATGAGGATTCCTCCTGCGTCGAGAATTCTCGTGATGGCCGGCGCGGTTGCTTTTGCTACATACTCGAATGATGGACAAGCCAACGTTGTTGGGTGTCCTGCTATATCAATAGAATCCTTAACAGAGAAAGGAATTCCAAATAACGGTGGGAGCGGCTTCGAGTGATACTTTTTCAATAATTCTTCTGCTCGAATAAGGGCCTCTGATTCTGGGATTAAGTGTATCCAGACTGCTTTATCATGGTAGGAAGCAATCTTTTCATACACGTGACGAACGACGTCAAGAGGTGAGAGCCTTTTAGCAGTATATTGCTCATGAAGTTGAACAATATCGAGAGATGAGATATGAACCGAGGAGGCCATGGCCGAGAGCAACTTGTCGCAGGAATACCCTGCTCCTGGTCTAATTTTGGTGGTCGCAGAGAGGACGGACGCCGTTGGCACGTTGAGCAGTGAAGTGTTCATAAAACTGCATAGAGATAGTTCATGATAAAAATATGTCATGAAAGCATGTGCGACACGTTGGTCTTGTTTCGCTATCGTCCTGCCCCTCGGCCACACCCGCGGCCGCCGACGAGAATTTCAGATGATCGGGACGGTCCGACACTCGCTTCGGCCAATAGGGGCTAACCCTCGCTTGATTTCCATGGATGGCAATGGGATCTTGACTCGAGGTTGAGATATCCAAGCGGCTGTGTATCGGGCTCAGCAACTATTAAGGTGTTGTCCGGCGGTACGGCCACCACTTGTTCGAGGACATTGTGGCATGACCGATTTCAAAATTCTGCAGCCCTGCTAGAATAATGATTGAAGAAGATAATCTCAAAGTACCTGCATGGAAAAAGAAAGTATATCAGAAGGTATTGCCGGGGTGAAATCGTGGCTTCCTGCAGCCACAATGCAGGGTAGGGTGACTGTAACGATCTTGTCAGGCCATTACAGAATCATGTTTTCTGCAGCAAAATATTGTTCAAATGAGCCTTGCGCAATTGTGTTTGCAATGCCCGATGAGAAATGAACATCTTCTATCATTGAATTACATTCTTCGGTTATTCGGTCTACAGTTGAGGATTGAATGCCTAGAAAAGCGGATGGAGAATCAAATTAACTTTGTAAGCAGACCTTGTTTGTGACCTACCAACGACTTGCTTGATTGCTCAGGCTTCAATTTCGTGTAACAATGAGATATGAGAATCTCCTACAGAGACAGCATGTCTATGAATGCGATCTCACTGCTGACTTTGTTTCTTCTCCCAAGTACTGCATTGACCCTATGTCCTCATTCTCAATTTCATGAAGTCCTTCTTGAATTGACACTCTTTCTAGAGCATTTTCAGCCTAATATTCCTCAATCAGGACACACACACACACCTCTATATCCAATCCGATGCCAGACTCTTCAGTGCAGAAGCTACATCTATTTCAAACTGTTTTCTATCGGTGTATTCGTGGCCCAGGTCTTATGCAAACGGGTGAGTCGGGGTGACGCTGGGCAGGAGCCATGATGGACGCAATTTCTGCTGTTTTTCGTGCACTGGCATGCAATGAAGAGTTCTGTCAGCAGATTCATTCTGCTAATGAAGAGAACTGAAAATGATACAAGAATTTCAGACATTGAGAAGCTAACAGTTTGAGAGCTTCAGTTAAAGCTGATTTTTTTATCACGACTAGGGGTGACTATCCCTACTTTCCGGAGAGTGATTAATAGCGTTCCTTTCCTCTGCTCATTTCGCCGAAGATAGCGAGCAGAGTTTGGGAATCGGCTACTAAGATTCCCACGTTCAGAGAAAGTTTATTTTGGTAATATGTTTATACAAGAAGACATTGTGATAAAGATAAGTCTGCTTCAGATCCTTCCATCTCTCTTGGTTGTTCATCCAATGATAGCGCACCGATGAATACGCCGGTGTAAATGGAAAAGGATAGCCTGGCAGAAGGCGATTTGCTACCCTGATATCAGCAGGCACTAGCAGAGTATGTCTTATAAAGCAATCCTTCTGTAAACGTGGCCGATATCTGTTTGGTACATTGTCAACAACTGATATTGGTCGAGACACCAATATCGTTGAATTGCTTGGCAGGATGGCGGTCATTCACTGATGTCAACCTTGTCGCCCTTGGATAGGACAAAGATTTTCATATGACTTTATTTCAATGGGATTTTCTCTGTCCCCGTTGGAGTGAATGACAATATTATGTGTTTTTTGGTGACCGTCTCTGCTTTGTGATCCACTTCGTAAAGTCGAAAAACTCTTTTCGAGGCTCAGTGCTGGGCATACAACCAAATGGCAATGATACTGATGAACCACCTGTGGTACTTGGAAAATGCTGTCAAGAACGTTTTAAAACCCACCAAACATACTCGCTCTTGTCTCTTCCTGCCTCGTCCCCACCCCTACTATACCCGCCATCCACAGTCTCTCCTTTCTCAAAACCCGCCTTCTGCACAACCCTTTCACT
The DNA here is from genome assembly GCA_021399475.1 of Hyaloscypha finlandica. Taxonomy (NCBI): domain Eukaryota; kingdom Fungi; phylum Ascomycota; class Leotiomycetes; order Helotiales; family Hyaloscyphaceae; genus Hyaloscypha; species Hyaloscypha finlandica. The sequence continues at coordinate 113,260 of JAJTUR010000078.1, read as the reverse complement.
AGCGGGGTTCTCCGGGTCAATCTTTGCCACCAAACGTTTCTTCCCCTGTAATATTTCTCCTTTTGCGCTCATTCGTCAGCAAATGTTCCTCTTAACAACCCTACGTGAGATGAAGCTGAAGTCTTACTTCCATCAGCGCAATACAGCGCGACAAACATCCCCATAGCCTCACTTGCATAGCCCTGTCCCCAAAAATCGGAATGAATTCCATACGCAACCTCAACCGCATTCTCCAATCCTTGAGGAACTCGCACTGTCCCAACTGTTCCTATCATTTTTACTTTCTCTTCGTCGTTGTTATTTGAGCGAAGCACGATGGCATAGTTGTCGATCCACGGTTTCTCCGGTGATGGAGTCCATTTCTGGAGAAGGGATTTAGTGTCATTAATGTTTGGGGATGGTTTTCTCGTCCTTAATTTTGAGGTTACATCAAAACAGTATTTGACAGTTTTGGAGAGAAGCTCACGAAAATTTCAGGCCGGTGGCATCAGTCATGATGGCATGAAAGTCTTCTAGGTGATCCAGGCTCAGGGGCTGCAGCAACAGACGCGGAGACTCAGCTGCGAATTTTGCCATACTTTACGTTTCTGTGGAATTGACGAAGAATTGAATGATACTAGAAGAACTGTGATACTATTTTATACATTCCACAAGTTGTGATGAGTCAATGGGTAAGAACGGAGCAAATTATGCCGAACACCAGGAAGTGGCGCAAATGGGAGCGACTCGCTTATTCAACCAGCCTCCCAGAAAGGAAGGTACTAAATGATTGCGAAAAACGTGAAGAGTTAGGGATATAAACACTTGGAGTCAAGATTCCAACTAGCTGTGGATGTGTACCAGGCTTTGAAACAGAATTAAAGTTGAGACCAGTGTACTTGGCACATAATCAACAATTGGAACTTGGTATAAATGGCCTCAAAAATCCACTCTACACCTTACTAAATGTTCACTGCCTAGGTATAAATTTTCCAAGTCCGAAGCTACGCGACGCACAAACATCGCTGACTTCAACCATTGAAAATTTCAAATTCACATAAATAAAAAAAAGGTATATTTTGGTCGGGCCACTAGGTTGGTTTGCGAGTGCAGAATTGTTTGATGTCAGGGACTATTGCAAAGGTGAAAGGAATTTATGTTAGATTACACTGCATCTTGCTTATTAAGTTAGAAAGCAATGCTGTCGCAGAGAGCTAGATTGTGGTCACGTGACCACGCCTCCTGAAAACCTACATTGTAATCGGAATATTCCTAGTAGTAATGCAATCAATGAAATTATAGCCACTTTACAACTCAATAAGAGTCCCATATCCTTGAAATAGATTCAACGGGAGCGAGAATGACTTACATTCACTCCCAAGTATGGCGTTGCCACGAGATCGACACGTTGCCTGGCTACGCTCGCTCCACGTTTTTTATGCAGATTCACTCGAACGTATCGAACGACATTATTGGCTTCACTAAAGTTAGTGACCAGAACCAATTTGCTGGGACATTGTACCCAGGAACCTGGGACCTTCGAAAAAGGAAAGAAATCGGATGTTGTTGGAAGCCAACAAGATTTCCTGTTTCGGATACTGAACAACTAATAACGAGACTCTCACGTTCCACAGCTGTACCGAAAAAATTTGACTGCTAGCAGTTTATTCTCCCCAAATTGTTTGGTACATTGCCGAGATTCGAATTGCTGTTCTTCAATGACCCGCTGTACTGGCGTGTGAATGGATGTCCAAGAACTTTTCGGATCATTTCTAGCGATTGAGTTCGCGTTCACTCTTTTCAAATAGTTGCTCATCACAAAAGGAATCACGTTCGTACGATCTGACGAGTAGATCGAGTCTCCTTCCCTCGGACCATTGTCTCGACCACTCGGTGAGGTTCAATCTTCCAGACCTTGCTGAAACAACGAACTGACATTGTACCCAAAGCAATGGATACAATAACCATGATCGCCTTGCTCTGGCTGAGTTTACCTCGCCTCGCCCTCCGAGCCATCTTCCTCACTATCGTCTCTCTCCTCTTCTCTCTCCTCTGGAAGATCTTCATACTCCTCGCCCTCAGCTTCGCGCGTGTGATCGCCGCATTGTTTTTCGTCCTATTAATATGTCCAATCCGAATAATCGAACGAGTTTTCTCCTATCGTAGCCCTTCCCATTTTGGCACCAGCATCCAAACCACCAACCACTCGGCTCCGATTCATGAGAGCATGGGAGGCAACCGGGCGGGCAAGGACGGCATACCGAACGACTGGGTTACAATCAAACTTTGTGGAACAGATGAGATCTCGCACTTTCAGCTGGATGATCGGACGGTGGTTGTAGCTAGGATGGTCGATGGTATATTCGATGGATGGATTGGAAGTTGGGAGGAGAGGGAACTGTTTGTGACGACGAGAGAGGACATTGACGTGAAGGTTTCCGAGTGGATAAGGACGCTCGAAGCGCAATGAGTTGAAGTAGGTGGACGCTGGGGGGCAGGAGGACGCATTAAACCATACCATGCCCCTTCTCGAGATGGGATCGTGATTGAAGCCGTTGTTTCCACTCGGCTGGCTGGAGATGGAAACAAAAGCTCCTACATGAAGCATAGCGTCTGAGTAGGAGAATTGGAAATCAAGCCGTAATTCTAATCATAATCTCAAAAGCGGAGGGCAGTAGAGGCAGAGAATGGAACGGCTCCTGTTGATGCTGCATCACATGATGACTTGGACACGTGATTGGCACGAGAGAGGAGTGGTAGGGGGAATTGAAGGTTGCATCCATCAAGAAATCGCCACTGGAAACTAAAGAGAAGATCGGATTTATCTTACCGAGAAGTGGTGATTGGAGTTGAGAGACTTAGACTTGCTTCGTGCAGCTTCACATGCTTTTCATGCTCCTCGAATCGAATTCCTCCTTAGCGATGTCGTCACTGGTCGGCGGGAAAGTGGTTGATACTTGCGTTGCGGCTGAGAAACCAATTGCAACTAACATTCATGCTCTACTCGACCGCCACAGCAAGATAGCTGAACGCTGAGGTTTTTCATCTTGAGAGTGAAGCAAGAAGGAAGAGGAGTTCGAGAAGTGAAGTCTCGAACGCCCTCCTGCCAGGGGCATTTCTAAGCGGGGTAGGCTAAGCTCTTTCCGGCTCGCGCGTCGGCGATCGCCTCACATCCGCGCCGACGGACAGGGACTTGGCAGAAACATGTGAAGCGCAGATGACCAGCAACACGCGCTTCACAACACCACCAATCCAATGAATGGCTGGGCTGTCCTCGTGTGAGCAGAGCAGCTGAACTGTGCGACCTTTCTTCTCTTCTTCACAGGATCCTCTTCGCTTCTCGTTGTACTCTTGTCGACGCTCTTTCACGCCGAATTGCAGACGAAACTGAGTTCAAGTCCCTTTGCGAACACGAGGCACCGATTTTGTTGAATCTTGCATTGGCGCGCATACAAACGACAAACCCACGAGAGCAGAGCAGTAGACCGTCCCACCTCCATCTGCTTTACTACACGCGACCCGGTTCCTATCCAAACTGTCACCTTGTCGCCAGTAATCCTCCACGAACTCTCTCGTCCGCAGAAGCCGGAGCCTCCTGCAAACCTCGAAATGTCCTCCTCCCCCAAGATCCTCCGCCCCAAACCCCGGCGTCCCTACGAACCCTTAACCCCCCAATCCCCTCCCTCACCTCTCCTTTCACCCGCCGCAATAGACGACACACCCTCCCGCACGCACTCGATCCTAAACCTGACCTCCAGCACCCTCCTAGGAATCTACTCGCAAACCGGCTACCAAAGCGACCTACAATCCGACCTCCCGTCGACCCCCTCTTCTCCACCTACCTCTGCCCCTATCCGCCGTCGACTGTCAACCTTACCGCCAGTACACAAACCCACTACGCTCGAACTCGGCTGGAAATTAGGGTTGCGAGGAGTACTGCTCTTCGGAATGGGCATGGGCTACGGCCTACTAGTCCGCCATCTCCACGACGACAGACAACTTGCTCCGTTCCAGGTGGAAGGGATTATCAAGCCTAGAGACGACGCTGGATATTTACTGTTCTGGGGCATTGCGGGCGTGGCGTTGGGGAGTTTGTTACCGTGGGTTGACACACTGTTTGCGGTCCCGGAACTGGATACATCGGTTTTTGAGAAGGAAAAGGAGGAGGAACAGGAGAGCGAAGGGGGGATTTGGGGCGCGGATTGGACGCCGGTCGTGAGGAGTGTGGGGGCTTTTGTAGGGATTGCTTATGCTATTGTATGTTTCCCTTTACACTCTTGTTTTATCTCTTGTGATGGTGGCGCTAATGTGCTGTGCAGAGAAAACTCCCCTGGACTTCAACCCTACAAGCCTCTTTGACACTCGCGCTTGTGAACCCAGCCCTCTGGTACCTAATCGACCGCTCCAAGCCAGGATTCATCCTCTCTACCGCCGTTGGCGCCACAGGTACGGCTCTCCTGCTCGTCTCGAATCCAGATATGATGCCCTCCCCAGCCTCCTCAGGGAACTCAACTTCAAAATATCCCTATTTGGGGAAAGGGGGGAATTGGGCAGGGGAATGGATGGGGAGAGAGAGTATCGAGGGCGCTGTCTGGATATTGAGCGTGCTGTTTTGTAGCTGTGTTTGTTTTGGGAACATTGGGAGGCGATTGGCGCTGAGTGGGACTGGGACACGAAAAGCGATACCTGCGAGAATGCTGAAGAGTGGGAATGGGGAGGACTCGAGGACTCGATAGATTTAATTGGGGTTGTGGTCATGTTCAGAGTGTGGAAAAGTTTTAAATTTCATATCATTGTTGTTGAATGTATGGGATGGATAAAGGTTTGGTGATTCGGCATGGGAGCATGATGGATATACCACGAGCAGCTTCGAGGGAGCTAAATGAAAATCTCTGCACTTTACTTAACTCAGGCGCTTGGGACTACCATACCGGAATCATCTTGGAACATTAGAGACACATATTTGATTCTTCCCCTGAACGTGATCTCTGGTTCGCATGAAGCATACTGTGGCGTAACACACAATCCCCCTAGCACATTGAGTATCATGCATTATCATCGCCTGACTCCGAAGACAGCTTTACGCCCAAATGGGTCTGTATCCTCAACTTCAACCTCCAAATGAAATGATGGAACATAGCGTGCCGGAGAAATTGAGCCCTAGCCTTTGGCTTCCACAAACACTCTCCTAATCCCACCCCCAGACCTCCACAATGGCATCCTTTGCAAAGGTACTTTGCCTTCCCCATCCTTCGCCTCAGGATCCACCCCCTACTTCAACAGCATCTTCACAATTGCATCTTATTTCTTCGTATCATCAATCATATCTCCCCTAATCGCAGCATGCGATAGCGTCCATCTTTGTTTATCCTTCTTCGCCTTCTCGCGTCTCTGTTATTGAAGGACGTGCATCAGATTATGAAGAACTTCACAACTTCGTCGTGATTCATAGATTCGTCGTAACCGTTGCCCCGAGACGCAACTTTCGTCAATACTTTCTCCGCATTGTAAAACTCTTTGTCGTCATCCGACAACCCCACTAGCATGCTTCCCGCACGAAGCATGACGCAAAGTACAGCGGAGTAATAACATGGCCCAATTCGGCACTTCGCGACTGCGTTGTAGGCAGGGGTCCGACGTTTCTTACCTTATTCAGAACTGAGATCTTGGCCTGGTGATCGGCAAGCAACTTGGCAATATCCGCACTCATAGCCGCCACTCTGGGGTTACAGGTGGCAAGATGAAGAGCCGTATCCCCATCATCATCAAGTTAACTAGCTTAGATGTTCATAGCTCCTAATAAGCACACCTTAGAATAGACCTACTTTATTTGCGCGAGCTAACTAGTAAGGGGTAAGCCAAGTAACTAACCTTAAAAAATTTACTTGCTCCTTGCGCCCCTTCTTCTTTCATTTTTTTTATTCTAATTAAAAGGCAATTATTTAATTAGAGAAGCAAAAGAAAGGATTTTTTATGAAGGTACTTAGCTCTCACATGATTTTGTATTCAACATACGTGCAATTGTATAGAAAATCGAAATATTTTCGCAATTTCGCATTTCGCAGTTTTCTCGTTTAGATTCTTTACACCCTAAGAACCTGCTGAAGCCTCGGTACTACCCGAGGGACAAGAACAAATATCACAACCATTCCAGAAGAGATAGACACATTTTGGTTCAACACGTTTTCCGTCCGCGCTTTTGCAAGTAATGCAAGGCCAACGCTTCCCTAATACGCCAGCATTTGCTGTATTGGTATAGACATATAAAGAGACCAGAAATAATTTTGAGAGATGCATCTCGACCTATAATATAAGAAACTACGTTAGCTTTCTAATAATATTTATATATTACTAAATATAAGAAAATATAAGAAGATAATAAAAGGCTTACAAAGTTATAAATAAATAAAAAATAAAAAATAGCTTTTAATAAATAGAAATACAAATAAGGGGTATTACTTATAAGTCGTCTAAGGTATAAAATAATATGAGTAATAAGTGAGAAAATAATACTAAAAAAGAAACATGTTAAAGGAGAGTACTCTAGAGACTTTATAATAGTATACTAGTTATATGCTAGTTTTTAAACTACTATAAATAATTAATTAATAGCTCGGCGTAATAATTAATAAGTATAATAGATTAATAAGTATAACGGACCGATAATAAAAACAGCCTCATAAGTATACGCTTATTACCTAGGACGAATCGGACAAACTTTTGTAAAGGGTGGGCGAAAAAAACGAAGCGCTATTCGTGCCACAAATGTGTAAAGGTCGCCGACATTTCGCGGAAGCATAATTGGGCAGTCTCACGATTAATGGCGGGACACCGAGTTTCGCTCCAGGTTAGCAGCAAAAATAGGCCCGGGAACTCGATTTATTGGCGTTGGGACTACCAAGAGATATTCGAACAGGCGTTAACTGATATATAGGGATATCAATATTGGCCGACATGTCTAATTATTGTTAACGTGAGGTTTCTGATCTAATTTATTATATTACTTAATAAGATAATTATAGAAAAAGAGAGTATATTTCTAAAGATAATTATAAATTACTATATTTAGGGATATTTAGGGAATACCGAGTCTAATATAGAGAAGAAGAAGTTAGAGAAAGAGATTAGAAAAGTAAAGTTTATTGAAATAATATCTATACTTGATTTATTGAATCTTTATAAAAAGTAATAAAAGAATAAATAAAGTAAGGTTATATATAATATAAATGCTTTAAAAGCTATATTTATATAAAGGAAGGTAGTAAAGGTCAGGGAGGCTTATTTAGAGCTTTTAAGAGGTTCTTTATAAATAGTGAGACATTAGGGTTAAGAGGCTCTTTATATATCTTCAGTCCCTTCCTTATTAATTATATGTGCACGTGATTCTTAATCTAATGAGACCTCGGTGTGTTATTAGAAAAGACGCTAAAATTGATATTACTATATCGAGGTTCTACTATACAACCATCTTTAATGACTACAACAAAGCCAACAAGCTTGACAGTAACTCGGAACTCCGCGCCTCCCGATAGTAGATTATTATCCGATTCTGTGCTTGAGCCTCGGGATCTGAGGTACTTGTACACAAATTAGGTTAGTGTTGCTCCCGCGGGTTTACTTCAACCAGGAGATCGGGCTAACGCCTCATAAAATACGAACAAACGTGAAGCCCTACCAAGAGCAGGCTGTGAAGTCTCTCAGAAGGGTTTAGGTCCCAGCACCAGAGGAACTGGCATCTTGAGTCCAATCACTGAGTTTTGGCCCCCTCCTTGCCACATTTACCGCAGTTTCAGCTGCTCCTGCTCGTCACACCCCTCAGCCTCTCATCTCTCACCACCACCCTCCTTTGAGATTCCTCAATTATCCACAAAAGTCAGCCGCAATCTTTTCCCACCAAGAACCCCGAGATCTGCAGGGATCCGCGTTGCTGTGGCTTGTTTGGCCGCTCTAATGCTCAATGTGTATTCTTCCGGACCAACCCACGCCAGCCAGAAGATCTTGGTGTCAACCGCGGGCAACGCATTCATCACAAATCCCGCGATTTCTAATCCAGAGGCAGTGTCGAGTTGTACAAGAAACCTTGGCGTCAAATCAGAGCCGCATGGTCTCAATGCGGCACACCGTACACGGCACGGCTCACACCTCTCCACCTTGGGAACCTCTTCTGGGGCTTGGTGTTTCTGGCTTGAATGCTGGATTGAAGACTGCAGATTGCAGAGAATACCAGGGACTTCTCTGTCCATGCTGCAGAATTCAACCATCAAGCCCACACGCAATCGCGTCCAGGCTCTCGGTGGAAATGCGAACACTCGAACAGTCCCCAATCCCCAATGCCCAGGGCCCCAGGCTCAACCACCCAGCTCGGAGTCCCCCACCCTAAAGTTCCAGACCGAATAAGTTAACAAACGGGGCTGCACGGCAGGAGCCGAAAAGCCTATCCCACGGGTGGATTCACCTCCAAAATAATGGTAGGCGTGCAGGCACCTCAACCCGAGCTGAGGAGCTGGGGGCACGAGATCTGGATGATCTATTTGAGCGTGCCCCTCCCCCCCCCCCCCCCCCCCCCCACCAACCTTCTTTTTTCCATCTTTTCTCTCGCTGAAAACGCGATTTAGCTGTGATGGCGAACCCTTTTGGAAGCTTCTCCAACGGCGGAAAGGATACAACCATCGTTGCGACAGAGGATAAAATGGAAAGGGGCGAGGCTCGGCAATTTTCGAAGAGGCATTCAGTGAAGAAAAATTCCGGACTATCCACTCCCGTGACCAAAAAACGTATGTAGGATGCAATACACCAGGTGCATTCTTGAATTTGCTAACTTTTTGCTGACAGAATCATCCTTCCGAAAAGCTACCGCGAATGGACATTCAGGCCCTACACCCTCCGGGACGCCGTATCTCTTACCAATTACAAACCCCTTGGAAATGCCGCTCAAATCTCAAGTCATTTTACTGCGCTATGCTGCCACACATGGTGACGATGAGCAGGCCGCTTTTTACATGCGCCAGCTGAAAGATAAGGATATGCTTGAGTCTGCGGGATTTACAACGCAGGACGCCGCCGGCAATGGCCTGCTCCAGATTGCAGCTCTCGGTGGACACTCCAAGGTTGCGGAAATACTTTTGGATGGAGGAATCAATATCAATTCTGTTGACCGTAATCACGGCACCGCATTGCAGGCTGCTATCTACATCGGGGGAGAGGGTCCGACTAAGGTCATTCGATTGCTCCTCGATTGGGGTAAAGAGAAACCCCCTAATGGCAAAGTCAGAGACCAGATCAATGTCAATACGAAAGGTGGTTACTATGGCTGTGCTCTGCAGGTCGCTGCATATAGAGCCAACTCTGAACTGGTGCATGAGCTTGTCAACGATTGTAATCCTAAAGCAGATGTGAACATTTCCGGTGGGAAATTCGGCTTTCCTCTTCAAGCGGCAGTGCGGACTGGTCGCCGAGCTGTTGTTGAGCCCATACTCTCCGTTAAATCGGACCCAGTGAACATCAATGCCAAGGGCGGAAAATATGGAACCACATTACAAGCTGTAGCCAGGGGAAAGTACAGAACGAGGGAGAAATTGCCAGAGATATCTCGAGGACAGGTTCTGAGTCAGAAAGCACAAAATAAGCCTATCGACCTTCACACCAATGCTAGTGAAGAAGAGTACCGCGAAATTGCCAATATGCTGTTTGAAAACGGTGCAAAGATGGATGGCGGGAGTGGAAAGTTGGACAACCCCATCAATGCAGGTGAGTAGTGATGCTTTGGTCATCTGGAATTTCTTTAGTCGGATTTACATCAAGATATTGAACTATCGGACTATTACTAACCCTTCATTCGCGTTAAGCTGCGAGCTCTGGAGACCCGGCAATGCTGAAATTAATGTTGAAGCATTGTGAGAATCCGGACTGGACGGAAGACAAGGGCAGAGTATTGACAAAAGCATTGCTGACAGCTATCACCCTGTCACCTGAAAAATCTCCCGAGAATCCTCCTAAAAAGCAGCTAGGGTTGGTTAAATTACTTGTCGAGAATGGTGCCAACATTCAGTATGAAATATCTGATTCCCTATCCAGCCTACCGCTCGAAGCAGCCGCTACGAAGGATCAACTCCTTGTCGTCGAATATCTTTTGAACGTGCAAGATAATCGGAATCAAAGAGTCGATCTTTGTGCTGAAAGTGGCATACACGGCACTGCCCTGCGAGCCGCGATCGCTGCTGAACACGAGAGAGTTGCACAATGCTTGATAATTCATCAAGCGAAGGGGTCCAAAATCCAGGAGCTGTCAATGGCCGACTCATCCAATTTGTCAACTAATACACCAAAAAATGAGCCAAGAAATGTCCAACCTCCAATGGTGTCGAGTGCACAAGCAACAGCGGATTCAGCAACTTCCGCGCCTACAAGCTCCAATGGGACGCCCTTGGCCAAGGACATTGAGAATGTCCGAAAACGGGCAGAAAAGACATGCAGAGACGCAGAATACGGGAACATTCTGCAACTGGCCACTTCCCGAGGCCTTGTGTCGACGGTCGAGCTTCTTCTCAAATATGGAGCCGATCCAAACATACAAGACACCTCGGACAGAAGAGCTCTACACATCGCTTCATGGTTTGGTTTTCCGGAGATCGTCGATCTCCTACTGACTCACGGAGCCGAGATAAATGCAAAAGATGAGTGGGGTGCAACAGCTAGAGACCAAGCTGAAGAGTCACTCGATCGAGGTGGCCATCCTGGGGGAAGTGAGGCAGACCTTCAGAGAATCCGGCAGACACTTGCAGACAAATTAGGGGAGATCAACCGCGAGAAACCTGGTACCGAATTCAAAGGCCCCAAAAAGACGATGGCCAAGCCTAGGGGAGACGAAAAGGGAAAGGGAAAGCCAACGTCTAAAGAATTGAATGTGAAATCAAGCGAAGTTGGGATTAGCGCGACAGAGACCACACCAACATCGACGGAAGATCTTTTCAGACTAGCCAAATCAACTTCCACAGGAACAGATCCAAGGTCAACAGAAGTCAAGCCAAAGAATGCAATGAAGGCGTTGCCAAAGGCTGCAGGATCACAAAAAGCGAAGCCAGTGTTCACAATGCCCTCTTGGATTCCTGGACTTGGATTTCACGCGACTATAGTTGATATCTGGGAATCCGAGGCAAAGACTGACTACGAAGAGACCGAAATCCAAGAGTGTCTTTTATTGAAAGAACCGAAGGTTGACGAGATTCTCTATCACAAGGCAATCATAGATGCTATTATGAAATACGACGCCAAACCAACGGGAGCCAAGGAAAAAGTGAGATGGATTCACCTACCTACAAATAACGTAAGTTTTCTTCAACCGCGACGGCCATGGCGCATGCACTGACTAAATCAGATGACCTGGGCTGAAGTATGCAAATGAATGCAATTTATGAAGACAAGCTCACACGAACAGATGTTGATAACGAGTCTTTGCAATCAGAAACATATGCCAGTGTATAAAAGTATCTGGGGAACGGACCCTTTTTACACTTCGCCAGATCTTTCTCCCCATTCTCGTTTCATAACGCCCCAATGCGGAAGGCTAATACAAGGTGAGAAGAAGCTTAAGAATATGTCACACGTCTAATAATTTTTTAATCTTAATTATGTTAGCTGATTACTCTCTCTAGACGGGCTGAAAACGGAAAGGAATCTGAACGATGAGACAACGAAACCGGCCCCGTTATTCATGGCTGTGGGTTCCAGTACTGCAAGCCAGTTTGTTTACTGACAAAATATAGATGCCGTACATCCACTGGGAAGCTGATCGAGCCCAGACGCTTGTCGCCAAGTGGATCAAGAAAGTCAAATTGGACTCCGAGAAGACAAGCGGTGCTCGAGAGAACAATTTCTGGCCTAGCGAAAAAATTCGCATTGGACCCGTTTCAACAATTCATGTTGCTAAGCACCCTCAAATGACCACTTCTGATGTAGGGGAAGTCACCATTGAAACTCAGGACGCTGGAGAAAACTATCTAGAACTTCTCCGACGTTATTTGTTCAAGCGGAGGCCAGTACATTTACGTCGCACCTTGGATCAATACTACTATTCCCATCTTGCAGATACTAACTTCCGGGACGGTGATCAAGTTGTCATGCGTCAGCTAAACGAGTACAAGAAGGAACTCAAATTGAAAGGTAATCGAGATTACGAAAAGCTAAAGGTCATCCAAAAACAAGAGCAAGCAATAGAACGGAGCAGCTTCTTCTCAAGAATTTTTCAAAAAGCTTGGCGGAGCCGCCCGATGAAGTTGGAGGAGGTTAATAGCCGGCTGTTCGACATTGAACAGACACTTTATCGCGACAGAAATAGCCCTGTTCTGATGATAGATCAGCTGTGGCTATGGGTGGTAGACGAAAGTTTGTTACACATTACTTGATTTTATCCTGATACGTCATGCTGATTCGATTTTTCTCAGAGACCGTTGTAACTTGCTTTCCACATCGGCTGCAGTATAAGCGAGACAATGAAGATCTTGATGGGGAAGACAAGACAGATATCCTAAAGACCATCATCACGTACCTTCATAGTCCACGACGGCCAGAGATCGAAAACTCAAACGCCCTTGCTGAATTAATCTTCTGCCAATGTGTGAGCATACTTCACCGAGCGGATATGATTCCCGAAGTTGATTTCCTCAAAAATTACTCGATCCGGTCAAACATATGGGTACTCCATCCCTTTCCAAATCGTACCCAGGCGATACAATTGCTAACTAGATATACCAGGCCGACGAAACCATGCAGATGCTAACCCAATTCGTAAAAAGCTTCGAGAACTTTATGGTCTGGATTAAACAACAGCCAGCAGAATCCGAAGAATCAATCAGAAGATTCGAAGACATCTTCAACGTCACAGAACAGACACATCTACTCCGAAACATACAGGATATCAAAGATGAACTTTGCATGCTCGAGGCAGTCTTCCAAGACCAGATGGATGTACTTTGTGCGGCTGGAAAAGAGATCAACAAAGCAAATTTTCACTGCGTCGACGGTTGCGAAGTGGATGAAGCTGTACGACAAAGTATCCGGTGTCCCCACAGCAGCATGGTTTTTGTAGATCAAAGTATGAAGCACTGGAAGCAGATAAGGCGCATGCAAGCTCAAGCTGATCAGGCTTATGACACTGTAAGATTCTTAATCATGAGCCCTCCCATCCGGATTAAACAGCGATTAACCTCTCCGCAGCTCAAGGACCTTTTGGATCTCAAGCAGCAACAGGCGAATGTACTCGAAGCACGTGTCAGTCGTAACCAGGCAATTTCATCAGGAGAGCAGTCTAAGACCATTATGGTCTTTACTATTGTTACTATCATCTTTGTACGCCCATTTCGCCATCCTTAACATATAGAAAGTCCTACCTCGACAAGTGCAGTAATCTAACATTTTGCTAGTTACCTCTGACTTTCGTCACAACAATTTTTACACTGCCCATTGCAGAATTTCGCCGTGTTGTGCTACCTGCGAATCAAACTATGCCAGCGACACCTTTCCTGCCTAAATCCTTTGTGGAACCTTACATAAGTATGCCTTTTCTTATTTCTCCCCTAATGTGACCGAAGATCTTTTTCCCGTCTTCAGTATTTCTCAAGCTGACACAGAATCTTCACATAGTTGGCGTGACATTTGCAGTCGCAATTCCCCTGGTCATAGCAGCTTTCGAAATACAATGGGTCTTGAATACCTACAAATTGTTCACGCTATGGGTTTCTGAGAAATTGAAGAAAAGAAGAGAGGAAAAGAGGACGAGAATGGTGCAGCATTATTGGCCGGAATTTTTGGAGGCCAAGAAGAAGGAGATGGAGCAAGATAGTGACTAATCATGACCTGCCCATTCTATGACCGCTTGCTAGGTGCTGAGAAAGTTTGGAAGTTATAAAGATGGCGTTCGGGGTAATGTTGTTGGACTGGTACACTAGCCTGGCTAGCTGCCATTCCTTCCACTACTAGGTTCAACCACTAATTCAGTGTTCTCCACTCTCATTTGTCATGTGTCACTTGCGGAGCTTATTAACGCTCCCTAATATATAGTTATCTGCTTTATCAGCTGAGTTATAATGCACGGAGAATACAAAGGAACACACATATTGCCGAAGGCTAATGGGGATACGAATGAGGCTTTGGACACCTTTCTCTCTCTTTTCATGCTTCACTCCGCATGTATTTTATTCGTTTAGGCCTTGTCAATCATTAATATTATCGCTTTAGCACCTCCACATTGCCTCCTTTGCAATAAATGTGCCGTATTTATAGAAAAATGGTTATTAAGGGTCGAATTTAGTGACGGCGCGTTGAAAGTTAACAATTGAGTCCTGATAGCAATATGGGTTTCAGACGGAGAAACTGAGAATGTAAATTCGCTATTACCTGCGACAATTGTGGTGTAGAAAAGAGCATTGAGCAAGGTAAAGAGATAGCGAGCAAGAAGAAAGAGTATGCTTTTGATATTGTTTTTCTTCGGTACTCAGATGTGTCAATCTCAACTTTTAATGTTCTTGCCCTGTCTTTTCTGCTATTATATATCTTTACGGATAAGTCAACCCTATCAAATTTGTATGTCGTTCTTTCCAAATTTGTTTGTCTCGCATGTACTAGAATTGGAAAACACCAATGAGTGAATCGAAATTCTTTCTCCTTCACACGTTCCTTGGACTGCATATTCTGTTGCAAGTTCATAGCAAACTAGGTGAGCGATATAAGCTCTGCCATTGCCGGTTTTGCAGAACAGGTAGCTTGAAATATAGTACAGTCCTTGCATGTCCTTACAGTTACAGGTAGATTCGTTCAAAATCCCGCAATGATTTAATTCTCTAACTCAGTTCTCTGTAAGCTGGCATTGCATTGCTAACTTTAGTATTCAATGCCTCTCTCTGTCAAGTCTTTGCCTCTTGTGTACTGTGCTGCACACTGGATAACCGTTTGGTTGCCGTGACAATATCACAAAACTTGGCAATAACAAGGCGTATGAATACTTCAATTCAGAGCACGCCAATAGATAAGGATTCAATTTAAATGTAAATGGAGCAAAAGGTACTAATTCCAGAGAGGTAGGAACATTGATTACCTCTATGGAGCTAACCTTGAAGGACTACTATAAACACGTTCACCGAATCACTACAAGAAGAACTGGAATGACTGATCCTCGTTCCTGGGGGCTCATATTATATACCCCTTCACAAAAAATTCTTCCACTGAAATTCTCGAGCGAGGTGCTCCGCAAAATAGCAGATAGAATATTACCATACCATTTTGAATCTTAGCAATCGAGGATCAAAGGATAGTAGATATTATGCTCATGATATAGGATATTGTTCTATTTCATGTCAGTTGTGTCGCCACTTCCCACCTGAGACTGTGTTAGGTTGCCCTCAATTTTAACAATGCCTCGCTCAAATTTAGCGAGGCTGCCCCCAAAATCCCGCCTTCTCACTAGCTGCAGGTATTGACAGACCTGTTCTCATGCCACTCTATAACGTACATGTTTTTACACCTTCGCCCTTTATGAGGTATTTCAAATGTCACGACTGTCACAGGAGTCGTAATTCAAGACTCGTATATCTAATTCATTGTTGTGCCGCTGTATAAAATATCGTGATAGCGTCTGCCTCTTCTGCGGGTAAATACAGTACCGTCGCATTTTTCCCGGCTGCTGTGCGTTCGAGGTTAGAGGCACTGAAAGCCTCAGCAATCTCCAATCTTTTCCGCCACAGTATCCCCTCGCCTAAGTAATTTTAAAGATAACCATTTGAGTTTCAATAAAATCTGCTAGTTGACCACAATTTGGGTTTCAAGTTCCTCAGTCAATGTCAACATATTAGTTCGAGACTTGGCTTCTACAACCTGCGCACCACAAGCCTCAAAACAAAAAATATTTGGCATCACTATGCATCCATCATGGCTGGCTATTTTTGTCCCAGTACCACCGAACTGGACCCAGCAGTCTTCAACGATGTCTGCATTGTCCACAATAATCACGATACCCAAGCCAACTGGGACATCACTCAAGCTGCATTATAAACCTGCTGCAGCCCCAACAACTACGCCTCCACGGGCAATTTCTGCTATTTCTACTGCAACATAACGGCACCCCTCGACTCCGTGATGTTTGGGCACTGCCTCGCCGACGCGGTACCGGCAAGCTGGGATTGGAGTCAATTCGATTGGGATTGCTACCCGCTTGCATGGGAGACGGCACCGGATACAAGACCTGAGGATATTGCAACGTATTGGAAAGTGATCAATATTTTGGTGCACAATCGATATATTGAAGGTTGACAATCTGTAGAATGACTAGAAACAAGAGAGTGAAGAGTGAAAAGGAGAGGAAAGTGTCTAAAGTACACTTGTTATACCCATTAGTGGGTGGCGCTTTCTTCCGATATATTATAAATCAGATGACTATATATTAGGAGCGTTCCCCGAGCTTCTATAGTAAAGCTATTATAAATGAGAGTGGCGAAGCTAAATTAGTAGTCGAACCTGGTGCTGGAAGGACTGTAAAGCTAGCTAAGCTAGCTAGTTCAACACGACGACTTGGACGTATCCTGACGATACTTGGACCGACACTATCACTCTCTCAAATAGTGTTGTAACGACGGTGACGATAACTGATAATTATTGGAGGACTCCCTTAACTGCCATGACTACGACTTCAGCCAAGGCATTATCCAAGTCAGCAGGCTCGACGGCGACTAAGACAACGGCTGCCACTGGTACGAAGTCCACCGGCTCATCCGCCGCACTAACATCTTCTACAAAACCGCCAGGAGCAGGACCCGGGGTGCAACTATCTTGTGGTGCTGTGGCATTGATTGCTTTGTCGGTGTTAACTCTTGTATTCTAAAGCAGTGGACCTAGAAGATGATACCCAAACTGTAGTAGAATTGTAGAAGGATGTTCTAGAATCAGATTGGAAGAGTGTAATATAATAGGGAACAAGTGTCTTGGTTTAGACAGCATGGACATATATATTCGGCGTCAAGACCCTATACAATTAGCGATTCAAGTCCCTGAAAATAATGGCACCCACTGGGAACGGCTCGCTGTAGACAAGGCCCGTCACCTGCCATTTGAGCCGGCGACGGAAAGCAAACCGAGGCTGATTGATCGAAAAAGCGACATTCAGGGCTAGCGGCCGCTAGTGAAATACTTCATTCTTGGCGCAGCTTGGGACTTCCAAAACTGGAGAATCAATATAATAAACCTTAATTCCTCTTCGCCTCTTTAAAGTTTCAGCTTTCGTCAACTTCTCCCTTTCCCTAGCACCCCGAGCAGCCACATCGACATTAAGTGTGTAGCTTAGCATTTAAGTATGGTGAACCATATTCAAGGGGCGGAAGACCCTACTTCGGCAGCAGGCCCCACATCAATGCTCGCAATGGAACAGCCTGACGATATCACCACTCATCAAACATCGGAGCCTCAGCACGTACTACACGGAAGTCAGCAGCCCCTTTTTTCTGAATACCCAAATGAATTGGAGATTGGGACCGATTCTTCTGATGTGAGTCGATCCTTTCACTTCGAGATCAAGCAAGCAACACTGATATCTTATTATCTTGTAGCAGGACAGTCGAGATAGTGATTCTGCACTGGGTGACTCTGTACTGTAAGAGACCCGCCACTGGGTTGTTCCTTTTGTTGGTGATAAAGTACTTACTAGGTGTGCAGGGGATCCACTACTTCTTTGAGGTCGCGTATCTATGACTATCTGGTAGAGAATGGACGCACTTACCATGCTTTTAACTCTGGCAGTAAGAAAGAGCACCAAAGAAATATTGACGAAATTCTTGTTAAATTTGTTAGAATACATGCTGCCAAATGATACTCGGGAGCAGGATAGACTCGGTGCGTATAGGACTTCAAAAAATGGGCATTGACACTGACTGTTCCTTCTTAGACCTCCAGCACCACTCATTCAAGATAATGCTAGATGGCAAATTAAATCTCGCACCAATCTCGAAGCCCCAGCGTGTCCTTGATCTAGCTACTGGAACCGGTATCTGGGCTATTGAATTCGGTACGTCTACCTCTTTCCAAACCAGCATTATCTGACATCGCCTAGCCCAGGAGCACCCAGAAACAGCAGTCCTAGGCACAGATCTCAGTCCAATCCAACCAGATTTGTAAACTATATCCTCCCTCATTAATTTTCTCTTTCTCCTCTAACAGCATATAGCGTCCCGGCAAACTGCCAATTCGAAATCAGCGATGCGGAAGATGATTGGGGCTTCAATAAACACTTCGACTATATCCACGCTCGCGCCATCGTGACTTGCTTCAAGAACAATCGCTCCATTGTACAGAAGATCTTCGAGAACCTGGCGCCTGGTGGGTATTTCGAGTTACAGGATCCGACGTTCCCGATGAAGTGTGATGACGGAACACTGGACGGGACACCGCTTAATGAGTGAGTCTACTTGCGCGCACCTTTCTCCTTGATTCTTGCTTCCTATCCTTTCTTCCTGGATTCAAAGCTGAGAGAGTTGCTAACATCCCTGGCAGATGGGGAGAAAGAATGATAGAGTCCATGGCCCGCATAGGCCGTAACTTAACAGACGGGCAAAACTGGGGACAGTACATGCGCGAAACGGGTTTCGAGGACGTGACCGAACACCGTATCTACGTCCCCGTCAATCCCTGGGCTCTAGGAAAGAAGAATAAGCTTTTAGGTGCCATCTCGCAGCAGAATCTGTTGGAGGGAGTGGAGTCGATGAGCACCGCGGCATTTACAAGGATACTTGGGTGGACTCCGGAGAAGCTACATGAGTTGTTGGAGGGAGTGAGAGCCAATTTGCAGGATAAGGGGGTGCATGCTTATGGTGTAGTGTATTTTGCGCATGGGAGGAAGCCAGGGAAAGCGGTGGAGTGATACTGCTTAGGGCTTGATTATATCTGACTTCGCAGGGGCCCTTGCCGACATGACACCAAGCTGCAGCAGAGAAGATCATAGAATTATTTGGAAGACCCAGTTGAAGAGACCAGGAGGAAAGTATAGCAATGCTCTGTTGGCCAATGTTTGCTTTCTGATGGTAATGTAATCTTACAATTGGCACCTGAACTCCCAGATTTCTGCATTGTATGATCCTGCAAGAACGAAAATACCCACCTTCCAGATCGTGTAACCGCCCTCGTCATCTTAACCTCTGGGCACGAGTTGCACCTTGGAAGTTGTTTCGAAAGAAAATATAGTCTTGAGACTGATAAAAAAAAAACACTGTGACTCGTTGCTAAAGTGGGGTTTCAAGATCGGGATCAGTGTTGGATGTGGGTGTGTAGAACATACTTCCTGGGCACAGCGTGTGGAGTTCTGCGGGAAGTATGGGACATCAAAGTCACAGCAAGGCGCCATGGAAATGAACAAAGGCCCAAAAGACCAAAAAGGGAAGCCTGGGGAGGTGAAGCTGCTTGGTCTTCTGTACATGGCCAGAGGCTAATGGCCATGAAAGATATCGGCCCTCTCCGCAACCGTCCTCTGGCATTTGGCCAAAATAGCAGCCTGCCTACTCACTTCCGCCAACTTCCCAATTACTTCCCTATTTCCATCCACGAAACCATACAGCGCATACGGTATCTTGACATCTTCGCAGAATTCTTGCACTAAACTCTGCGTCCTTCTCAAATTATGCCTCGGAATCCTTGGGAACAAGTGATGAATAGCTTGAAACTGGAGACCTCCATGGAAGAAATCCAGCCATTGAGGACAATCAACATCCATGGTCGTGCGAAGCATTTTCTGCGGAAAGGATTCATCTGGTCCAAGGTCTGTTGTAGACATTGCGAAGTGGGAGAGCGTGAGTTGGACGTGGAGCGGCATGTTGATCATATGGCTGACCATCACGAAGCCGAATCGTGCCGACGGCTTCGGGATTGACTTGTAGACGATGAGGTATCCGAACCAATACCAAAAGATCAGATTCCCCACTATTTCGAAGTACCGATGCCACCAGGCTAGCCCTTTCCTTGGACCTTGGCCTTGAAGAAGGAAGGTCCAAGATTGGACGTAGAGGTTGAACCGTCCTAGTGTGAGAACAGGGTAATACATGTACGCCTGAAATGGGACCAAGAATTTTGCGACGGCCTCGTAGGGGAGTAGGCGCTCATGATAGGTAGACCATATATTGCCCAGGAAACGGTGGTTGACGGCAAAGACGGGTAGGTGTTGATTATCTGGATCATGCTCCGGGGAATTCGTGACAATGTGGTGAACGTTGTGCGTACGTTTCCACCAGCCCAATGATAGGCCACCTATCGGAGCAGCAATGATCATGCCAATGAGTGCATCGATGGTAAAGTTGTGTGTGATGGCAACATGACCCGCATCATGAGCTGCAAATACGAGCTGAGACCAGAACATACCCAGAAAGGCACCACTCGTGCAGTACCAGCCAATCCGAAGGAAGAAGAGCATGGTGAGGAACAGAGATACCCAACGCGCTGCTTCCCATACATATGCCGTGTGATCGCAATCATACAGACCTTCGGCACGGATCCGCTGATTGAGAAGCCTGTACTTCTGAATGATTCTTTCCTGTACGTCGGAGTCAAGGGCAGGATATTTTTCGAGGTCTAAGTCAATCTCCTGCTTCGTCTGGCTATCTAGGAAGGTCAAATCATCTGGAGCTCTCGAGCCTGCCACGGATGACGTGGATGTACTAGAAGTGCAATCGGTATCGCTGCCTTCTCGCCGTTTTCTCACTTCCTCTCCATCGGCGTCGGAAATGAGCGAAGTTGCTCTGGTTGAGTCTGAGTCGGCACTCTCATCCGATTTTTCCGAGTCTTCCTGCAGTACCGCGGGGTATTTTCGAAAGGTGCCACCTTGAATGGGTGGAACAAAATTCTTCCAACGTCCCTCAATTGTACCGATCTGATACCGAGTCATTCGCAACCGGGTCTCTGCTGAATGTAACCTTAAATTTTCCTCTGTCAGCAAATCTTTCATCTATGGAGCTCAAAATGACGAACGCAGTCACTTCATCGGTCGCATCCTTCCCAACCATGTGCTGGATAGCTTTCAGACCGCCGGGATGGTAATTGAGCCATGCATCAGCCTTGATGACTTTATTGTCTAATATGAATATATATTTGCCACTGGCGATAAGACCTTCGATCTTCCTGGACGATAGAACGGCCTCCCTCCCTCGGGAGGGGGAAATCTTTTCAGGAATCATGGTCGATCGACGTGAACAACTGAAGGCTCTCGTAATCTCTGGGTGCATGCATTCTGTTGAAAGAAGTAGTCAAGTACCAGAGACTTGAGATATTGGTGGTTGGGGGAAGTAAGGTTAGCGGTGAGGTGAAACGTGGGGACGTTAGAAATGTTCACCCGCCAACCACCCAAACCCACTTTCCGCCCAAGCTAAAAACTGATATTTCTCTCGCCGTTTATACTACTACTAATTAAACAAATTTTATTAAAATTGATTTTTTTATTTGCTAATAGTATGGCTCTCAATTATAGGAATATTTATTGAAAGGCTTCTTTTAATTATTCTTTAATATAGCATTAAAATTCTAAAAATATAATTAGGAACTTGGTTTTATAAATAATATTAATAATATCTTTTACTAGCAAAATGTTGATTTAAATAAAGGATATATTATTTAGCCAAAAACGGAAAAGTAGAAAGTTATATTACTAATTGAAAAATTAATATTGAAGTTGAACTTTGGCTTGGGCGCAACGTGGGTCCGGGCGGTTGGTAGGCGAATCCTTCTATGGATGCCCGGAAAGTGGTCCGTTCAGTTCTTCCGACTCCGAAATCAACATGCAGAAGAGTGGAGACTATCGCTTTCACCTGAAAGATACCCCTGAATGAGACAGAGGATGGAATCCGCAGGGTGATTGCAGGAGCTAGTGTTTGTAAATTAACGATCCACGCCCTGAAAACTAGCGCATGCTTACTGGAATGATTGCTTGCGACAAGTCGGCAAAGGAAGAGGAGCAGCCATGAGACGAGTACTTTATGTTTCTTCTTGGTGAGAAGGACGATCAACTTTTCGAAAAAACAGCATTTCCTTGGTTTTCTACTCCTGGCGATCGCATCAGGGACGTTCAGGCGCCACTCCGTTCTTCTTCCTGAACACTCTATCAAGTTCAATATTTGCCTTCAGTGAGTCAGCAGAGGTAATCAAAAATTCAAAAGTACCACATATCCGACTGCATCGTGTCCCATTACCCAAGCAGATGGATGGCTATTTTCTCTCCCCTTTTTGGAATCTCTGCCAAGTGCGTATCTATCACTATCTTCATCTGCGCATCTCGTTCTCGTTGCTTCTTGCTGTCTGGATAATGCTTTTCAACCCCACTTCCTTCGGAAGCATTCTTCAACTTATCTGCTCTGGGTTTTCTAATGGCTTCATACACTCTCATTAGCTTTGGGATTTCGTCCGCTGTCTCTGTACATGAAAGACAACTCAGCGAGAGTTGCCCCTTCTTCAACTGCCATCGCTGCTCCCTGGGTTTCCAAGTCAACTAAGCCACTTCAACGGGTACGAAATTCAAATTACTTGAGCAAGATATGGACGCATTGCGTGTGCAGCATCACCAAGGAGCACAACGTCTCCACCAACACTAACCCAGGTTGGCAAATCCGGCAGTGATAAAATATTCCAAAGCCTGCATTCCTCTGCGATTACATATTCTACCGCCTTCCTAAGTTGTATCATAATCTGCGAAAACAACTTTCAGGTGAGTAACATCTCCTTTGCTGATCCACTTCGTATGCAGGGGAGTAACAGGCCGTCCCTCGTAGGTTTTATCGAAAATGATAATCATGTCATACATGTTCGCCTGACGGAGAGGAGGTGTTAGGATGTGCCGTCCTGGACCCCACCAAGCCGTCAACTTGCCAGTTTCCATGAGGAACATTGTTATTGGATATGATTTTAGGGCAGCGCCGTCAGCTCTGCTGCTCTGCATCGATACGATTTGTCTCCACGGATATGCTCGATGTCTTCTCCAAGCACCACCCCCCGGATTTTGGACTGAACACTTAACAGGCACCAATAAATAAGACTTATAGATAAAAATGCGAGATACGGTAAGTAATCTTGCCATCTGCTCCAATGACAAAATCTGCCTCCAGCTCTTCCCCACCCTCTAGTTTCACGGAAGGAACACTTTGATCAATCTCCTCAATTTCGCATCTAAGTCTAATATTAACACCTAGTTCCAGCGCTGTCCCGTCAGAGGACCGAGGTAATGCTCAGTCAGCGCGCTGATGACAGATTCCGTCGCCCCTGCAAAAGTAACCCTTCAATCTGTTCTAACGCCGGTGCTCTTTCTTCTCGTATGTCATTACCAACATGGTGGAAGCACTCCCTGGTTCTGCAAATCTGAAGCGGCGTTTTCCCATGAAGTCCATTGAACCTGAACTTCAGACTAGTGTGTGGCCAGATGAGCCCATTAGGGTCTCCAGTACCTTCGGGATCGGCTCCGTATTCTAACAGTAGTTGAACTCCCTCTAAATCCCAAGCCGCGACAGCAATTTGTAGTGGAGTAACGCGATATCCCGAAGGGTTGGGTTCTGCTCCGGCTTCCAGCAGCGTTCGAACTGGACAGTCGGAGTTGTAATCATTGTCGCATGAGTATCGATCCCTGCCAGTCACTCCATGATGTCCTATGAAATGGAGAAGAGTGGTAGAGGGGTCGTAGAAACCGGGGTAACTCTTCAACAGAAATCGAAAACTGTGGAAAGAATGATCCACAAATTGACTCATCACTTCGATAACTGAGCCACTGAACGTGTAATAAGCATCGGTTTTTGTCCCGAACCCGTCTCCAATTATATTCTCTTCCACAATTTCCATCCTCTTTTGAAGCACGACCTTGCGACCTAATAGGATATTGAGGTCTACTTCCCCAAGAATCTTCATCGTGAGGGGACAAATTGTATCACCTGATATAAGAAGTAGACTCAAAAGCAAAGCTGCCTCTGTGTCAGTTGCCGATTCTTCCCAAACAACAGTCCAAACCGTTGTGGCCACATGCTCATAGTCACCCTGCGCGAGAGGGTACCATAGCTCGGATTCATCTTTATCGACAATGCAATCGCTTAACCACCTAAAATATTGCCCGGATGGTTTTAGAAGAGACTTCATGAGGCCGAATAGACTCTCATTCGCGCATATTTCAAGACTTAAATCATTCACTCTCATCGAATGTAATGCACAAAATGCACAATGAAGGGAAAAAACCTGTGCAAGGTAAAGCCAATCATCTTCGCTACTGAACTTGGTATCCTGTTTCAAGCGTACCACGTCGCTGTAGGTGACACTTTGTGCTCGAAAAAACACAACGTCCAGACATATTGGCAATATTGTTGACATTTGAGTGGAAAAGGATGACGTTGGGCTTTGTAGTATACGCGTTGAGTCCAGATATTCCTGAACCGTATAATGCGCAAATGTGATGAGTGTATCACTTTCGGAATCCCCTTGCTCTAGGTCAATGAGGCATCCACAAAGTTCTTTCAGCCTTTCGGAATCGTAGTAGCGGTTGTCGGTGGAATGTCCCGTTCGCAATGTGCTGGTTCTGGCGGCGTCCAGAAGTAGCGTGCAAGGAAGGCCATCCCAGTGAATGTCAAGTTCTCGGTAGAAGCAGAACCAGTAAAAGACATGGCAAACGAATGACCATTCCTCTTTTGGTATACGAAGGAAAACTCTTTCGTAAGTTTCGTCCAAATCTTTTGGAAGCGATGCTAGGGCATTTCTGACGATAGATCTCTCGCTTTTCAAACGCTGCAATTCATCCAGCTGACACACTGCCCACCGAAACCTAAATTAGAGTCAGTTACGGAGTTTGTTTTAGGGGAAGTGGTGACGCAGTTACATACATTCCCTTCGCCTGTGTGGAGACCGCCTCTTCAACCTCTAAGAGTAGATCCTTGGGCCATCGCTTAAACCTCATGTTCGATTGGATAGTGGATTGAATGTAGAGCCGAATATCTTGTTCCACAAGAGAGTTGGACATTGAGACTGATTTAGTGATGCCTTCCATTCCCAGCTCAATATCGCGATACTCTCGACTCGTAATCAGCATCTGGATCTTTGAAAATCTTGGGCTTGTTGCAAGGTCGCGGATACTTTCAAGAAGATCTTCACGAGGGTTACTTTCATCGATGGCATCGATGACAATGTATACCACATCCCAGAGCTGAAGGGCCGTTTCGAGTGAATCTAGGAGTTCCGCGATACTAGGTTCCTCGCCACGTTTGAACAGATCGTACACGAGAGCAGGAACTACTTCTGCTTGGCGTAACAGCTGGCTGATTATCCATCTCAGAAAAGACATCGTTTCGTCTTGGTTATGGCCGAAGTAACAGTAGTAGTAAGCACATATGCTTGATTTTGACCAGGCTTGCTTGCAATGATTCTTGACCTCCTCAATTAGCCATGATGCAAGGATAGTCTTTCCAGCACCTGGTATGCCGTGGATCCAAACGTAGCCATTTTTTCCAGCTAGCCAGTTAGTCCATTCAGGTGTGCGCAACATCCAGCTTCCAGTTCCAGGCTCGTACAGTCTCCGTGCCCGATTGTGAAGTGGCGAAGGGTCGGTTAGTACGAGCCAGTTACATACATCTTGACATTGTGCCACTATAATGGTTAGTCCTGGGTATTAAGTGTAGTAATCAAGAGGTGCGTGGTGTTCCGTACATGTTAACATAGTGTTGATCTGTTTAGAGCTTGCTTTTATTTCTTTGATGTCCTGGCTATTGCTAATTAGCACATAATCCACCATAATGCGTCCATGACAAGAAATCAGACTAACCTAGACTCCGTGGTAACCGCGAGCTGAATGACAGCCTTGTAGTTACCAATTTGTTGCAGTAGTTCTTTCACTCGACTTTGCTTCAGAGGCCATACTAAGATTGCGAAACCAACATTCACCTTCTGTCTCTTCGAAGGCTGGGTGTTCTGTCCACCTTTTTGCGCAAATTCGCGCGGAAAAAGCTTCTCAAGCTCCGCGAGCGCGCATCGACACCCTTCGATTGGGCCATTGGGGGCCGATATCTGCGTCCACAAGGCTGGCATGGAATGATCGCATTTCTCCAAGAACTGCAAGGCCTCAAAGACTGTTTTCAGCGTCGATATTTCAATTAAAAGCGCTCGAAGGCTCGAAGGTATTTCAGTAAGTGCTTCGATGTAGAACTTGCACAGCTCGATAACTCGATCCGAAATTTGGATCACAGCAATCACACTAGCCACCACGGCGACAACTTCCGCCATGTCTGGCGATTCCTAGCTGCTCGCAGCGCAATGAGGGTTGAGGTTTTCAAAAATTGAGGTTTGGCTGGGTCTTGAGGACATTCACTCGAAGTGATACTAATAGAGGTGGAGGTCGGCGGCTCCAGTCCGACTCTGCCTCGTGGCTGTGCAACGGGCTGCGCAAATGGCTGCCCAACGGGCTGAGCACATTGATCACTTGATGGGCTGAAAACGTGGGGCGGTGGTGGCGGAGTGGCTCGCAATCTCGGTGCTATCCAACACCAATGGCTGATTCCGTATTTCCAACTCAGAGCAGAGTGAACTGTGCCCCCATGTCGATATACCAGTAACCGAGATCCAAGGTCAACGCACGCTCAAGGTCAATGCACGCTCAAATTTAACTGAATACTCGACATTAAATACTTAATTATTAAATAATTACTAAACAGAATAATAAAATTCTTTAAGTTATATAAAGAGAAGAAGCTAAAGATTCAATATGTAGTTTTTTCTTAATTAATCTCTAATTTTTAATAACCTTAAACCTAGGTTTTATGAAAATATTAAAAAACTCAAAAAATTTAATTTAATGTTTAATAATTATATATAGATAAGTACTTTAAAGTCAATATTAATAAGAATGCTTTATTATATATATAAGAGTAGATATATAATATAAAAAGTTTATATTATTATATATTACTTATAATATTTGACTTTTAACTTTATTTTTTAAATAATATTTTAAAATTTCTTAAAATAAGCTTAAATTAAGAAATAATAAATAAATGATATTATAAAAGCTTTCTTATATAAAACCTACTCAAAATCGTTATATTTCTTATATTAAATACTTATATCATTTATGATTTATTATAATATAATATAATAATATAAATAATTATTTCTTACTCTCAAATATAATTATATATTATTTATTTCATACTATTTACTTTATATAGTATTATAATACTATAAGAAAAAATAATTAAAAATCCTTTTATTTACCTTTAATTTAATTATTATTATTAAAAAAGACATATTTTTAAATAAAATTCGAAAAATATTTTATTTATTTATAAAAGTGAGTATCTCTTTTTAGGTTATTAATATATATAGTGTATTTATAAGTTATTATTAAAAGGTTTAATAAAAAATAGACCTCTTTCTTTATTAATAATATTTTTAAAAAACGTAAGATTTTAAATAAATTATATTCCTATATTAGTATTACACTTAAACTTTTAATTAGAACTACTAAAGAAGGGATTATAGGAACACAACACATAATAATAAATTGAACAAGTACACACACGAATTAAGGAAGCATCGTATAGGTAAAGTGTATATTAAGTTACTTAAGGTCCCCTTTATTAAAAAGGTGAAAGGCTAAATACTAAAGGGAGTAAGAAGCTAAGGAATCACGTGTAAATACCTAACCTATCCTATATCTACTAGATCCCTACTATATACGTCCCTTCCCTAGAAAAGTCGCCCTCGACTTATTAATTCCTACCAGAAAGAAATTTTATAAAGGAAACACTAATCTTAAGTATAAAACCCTATCCCGTAAGAATAAGTAAAGGAGGTACTAAAATAAAATAAGTAACTTAAAGAAAAGAAAAAAAGAAATTTATATTATATCCCCCCCCCCCTTATCTATTATCCAGAAATTATCTAATCTATTATATTAAACCAAGAGAGAAAATATTTATAAGCTAGGCTTAGGAAGATCCTGAGCTTTTACGAATTTGCCTTTAACTCTAAGCTAAGTATAAGTCGTTCACTTTAAGGCGCTTCTAGCTTTAGAGACTATACGCTTATACTTAGTATTCTAAGCTCTCTTCTTCTTAGTATCCTCTTCTTCTAGTACTAGTAAGGGACCCTTTATACTAATAGTTAGGTATCTAGTACTATTTAACTTAGGAGTAAAGCTTTCGTCTTAAGATTATTCTACCTTAGGATCCTTAGTAAATATAAGAGACTAGGGAGGCGAGGGTTCTATAAGTAAGGGTTCTATAATTAGGGGTTCTATAGTCGGGGGTTCTATAGTTAAGGGAAATTAACCCGGAATTTCGACTATATCTTTAGTATTATCACGGTTCTCGTAGGAGTTAGTAGCCTCTTTCTTAAGTTAAAAGATTACTTATTCCTCGAATTACTTCTAATTAAGTTTATCTAGATCTATATTAAAGAAGTCCCTACCTCCCTCTAATTTACTAATTTTATTATTTCTTAGAGTTTAGAAAAGGGGGTAACCTAAAAGGTTTAGATAACTACTTTAGGAATCGTTTTAAGTAATATTATTATTTAGGATTATTCTACTTAATAAGCCTAGCTTAGGAAGACTTTATAAGGGACCTTAATAGTTCTAGATTTCTTATAATCCTAGGCTTAATAAGTTAGGCTTATTATTAGTTCCTAGGGAAAGAAAAGGGTTACTTGGATTAATATAGGATTCCGAGTCATTAGTATCTTTACTAGAATTATTATCTATACTTTAGTTAAGATCTAGTTCCTCTATAAGGGTAAGCTCGTAATTTTCTTATACCTTAGGCTTTAAAGGAGTATATAGGGGTTTAACTTTAATCTTACCTCGACGATTAATAACTAAATAAGAGAAGTCTCTATCCTTATAATATTCTAGAACCTTTATCTTAATATAATAGTTATTAGGAGCTAGAGGTCTAGCTTTTGGATTTCGACGTATTATCTCTAGGAATCTTATATAGGAATAATTACTATAATAGCGCTCCTTATCTTCGAAAACTCTCTTATAAGCTTCTATTATATAGCTAATAGTATTAGCTTATATCTCGGTAATATAGTATTAGACTTCTTCTTCTT
This sequence comes from Hyaloscypha finlandica, assembly GCA_021399475.1. Lineage (NCBI taxonomy): Eukaryota > Fungi > Ascomycota > Leotiomycetes > Helotiales > Hyaloscyphaceae > Hyaloscypha > Hyaloscypha finlandica. Next base: position 84,202 of record JAJTUR010000078.1, on the reverse strand, counting down.
CTATTTCGAAGATTTTATCTTATTTAGCTAAGATACCTCGGTTAGTCTATAGTAAATAACCTAGTAAGGCTTCACTAATAGGGGTTAATCTAGTAAGAGTAGCTACTACTCTAAAAGGTTTAGTAGTATATATGATTTTCTTAAGGTCCTCCTAATAAGGAATATCGGGTCTCTTAAGGTATATATATTAAGAGTAAAAGTTATCTTAGGAAATACTATTTTCTAGAGTTATATAGTCCTCTAAAAGAATAGTATAGTTAGCGGATATTATTTAGAAGTCTTCATATAGACCTTTGAAATTAAGTATAAGGGGCTTATAGCAGAAATAGATTAAAATACCCTACTTAGCGAGAATAATTTCTCTATTCTTCTAATTATAATCCTTTTATTTTCCGACTATAGCCTCAAGTTTTACCTTTAATTTTATTCCTAAGCTAGAATTAAGATAAAAAAAGCAATTATTATACTTAGTCTTAATATATAAGCCCTCTTATTTAATAATATTAGAGATAAACTTTAGTAGTCTTTTAGATTTAGAGGAGCTAGATATTAAAATATAGTCGTAGATTTAGTCGCTAATCTTAGGAGGGTATTTAGTGAAATATTTTATAATATTAGGAATATTAATTTAGACTAGGGCTTCTTTTATATAATAGTAATTATCGGTTTACTAGTAATATATAGTACCGTTATATAGTCGTGGAATACTAATTATATAGGTTAGTAAAGTAGTTATATTCTATAAGTAGGGATTATAGTATTAAGGTTCTGATATATGATCCCTAAATACGCTAATCCTAATTAGTACTAATATGTCCCATTTCTTATATATCCTATATCCTATGTCCTATATCCTATATATAGGAAGCGAGGTCATATAACAAGATTATATAACCTCTAGGAAACTATACTAATACTAGTAACTACCTGAAAAACGCGAAAAACTAATATAAAAGTACTAAAAACGTACGAAAAATAGTATCCCCTATTTATATATAGATTTCCTAATCTAGCCTAGTACTAGACTATCCCTAAGCGCTTAGTATATGTATCCCTATTAATATTTCTATCCTATATACCTATTTCCCTCCGAATATATCTATTTCTTACCTATATACCCCTCTATTTACTTATCCGTATTTGACCTATTCCTCTATATCTAATTATATAGTATTCGTATTAAGTAGGTATTTAAGGGTATTTATAGGCTTTGATTTCGTTATTAAATCGGCTAGGTTTAACTCTCCCTTAATCTACTTAACCTCTATAATCTCTCGTTATTTATAAGCCTAGTAGAGGTATATTACGTCGATTATAAGTCGCTTTTCTTATATAGTTCCTAGCTTAACTAGGTATTCGTAGAGGGACTTAGAATCTATATAGACGATTAGTAGGACTTCGATTTCGAGGGCCTTATTAATTATAGACTTAACTAAACTACTTATATTAAAGCTATATACTATACTATAAAGTTCAGAGGCTAGAATACTTCTAGTGACTCTCTTATATTTCGTAGAGGACTAGTAGATTATATTAGCATATTTAGAGCTATCCGCTAGGACTAGAACATATCTAATCTAAGAAGAGAGGTCCCGATTACCTACGAAGGAGGCGTCTATAAAGACGATTAGGTATAGGGACTCCTTATCTAGCTTCACGAAATATAGTCCTCTAGTAGTATTTTCGATTTACTATTAAATATACTTATTAAGGGCCTTAATATTAGTTTCTATAGATTTAATAGCTTAAGTAGCTACTAAGTAGTTATATGAAGCCTCTAGTTAATAAGTTAATACGATATATATTCCACGAGCTCACTAAGCGACGTATTATTCCTTAATCGTGAGGTTTTAACGTATGATACCCCTACTACTAGTTATAGTTATATTCTTAACTATTACTAGGTAGAGGTTACTATACTAGTATTCTTATATAAGAGTAATACTAGTAGAGTTAGTATAAATAATACCTCTATTAAACTTGAGATTATAGTTAGTATAAGGTATTTATATTCTTTAGCTAGGAAATTAGCCTTCTAGAGCTCTAGATACTCTACCTTAGTAAAGTTATTATCTCCTACGAATAGAGTATTATTAGTCTAAAGACTAACGATACTAAAGGAGTAGTTACTATAGAATAGGCATAGGTTATAAGTCGACTATTCTATAGCTAGCTCGTTTAGGTAATAAGAATAGTAAGTCTTAAACTAGTAGTTTCCGGCTTCTAGTACTCTATAGAGTAGTTTTATAACCTTTAATACTAAACTAGCCTCTAGATTCAGTTAATTAGTAAGCTTAGGAGGTAGGTTAATATAGAAATCGCGATTTAGTAAGGTTAATAACTAAATATAGGCTTATAATATATCCTATAGGTATAGTCTAGTAGTTCCTATAGTTATAGTAGTAATATAGAGGATAACTCTCTAGCTAATTCGTTAGATAGTTAGTAATTATATTAATACTATATATTTCTCACTATTATTATAGGCTTAAATAACTAGTCTTAACTTCTTAAGCTCTCTATCTATCCCCTTATTCTTAATCTTATTAACGAAGTAGGAGTTAAAGATACATACCTCCTATAATACCTGAGATCTAGGAATAACTTTAAATATACCCTTTTTAAGGAGGCTAGTAACTTTAGTTTAATAGGAATCCTTATATAGGTCATTGTCCTATAGGAATACTATTATATTAGGGTTCTTATAGGGTCTACCTCTACTATACTTTAGTAGAATAGGTAGTATAGTAGGAGGAATCACGCCTATATTACTTTCACTATTACCTTTACTATAGTATTTAGGATTATCCTTAGGACCCTTAGAACTAACCTTAATATCTCCTATATAGAATAGCTTTATAGAGGTTAAGCGGAAGGTAGTATTACTATATAGTAAAGCTAGTATATACGACTCTTCTTCTATTACTACTAGCTTATATAGTCCCTACTAACTACCTAGTTAACCTATATTCCCCTTACACTATACTAGAACATCCGAATTTAATATAAGTCTATAGATATTATTCGTAGAGGGGCTATTATATATATTTAGGGTATCTTCGACTTAATACTTAGCTTATAGCTTCTGAATCTCTATTATCGCCTTCTTTAGAGCTATTAAATATTAGGAAATAGTAAGTACGGGAGCGTTATACTCGCTTAATCGAGGTAAGGCGCTATAGACTAGGAAGGTAGGAATAATACTACTAATTCCTATAGTGTTATTAAGAGCCTTAAAGGCTATCTATAAAGCTATCTCCTTACTAATTCCCTTGATTTCGGCTATAATAATTAAGTAGGTATATTGAACTAGCCTATAGTAGTATTCGACGATTCCTATAGAGTTATAAGCTTCTATAGGACGATTTTCACCTTTATTCCTATTATATTTATAAGCTAAGTGAACTCCTTACTAGTGAACTACTTTCTAGTATCTACTATAATCTAATTAGGAGGGCCTAAATAGGTGTTAATCTAATATATCTTTAGGGTATCCTAGGTATATATAGTACTAATATTCTAGAGCTAATAGCCCCTATAATATCTAGTACCCTTATCGACGATATAGAGAATAGGCTTCCTAAGGATATAGAATATATTAACGATAATCGAGAGGTTAAAGCTAATATCGTCTCTTAGATTAAACTTGAATTAACTAGGTGATTTTCTATTCTTCTAGTATTATTTATAGTATTTTATAAGGTATTCTAAGGCTTCTATATTAACTTCGTAGCTAGTTTACTCTAGTAAGTTCTAGAGCTTACTAACTAATAGATAGCTAAATTAGTAATAGAGATATCGTAATTTAGTCTCTATAAGGAAGTATAGATTATAGGTAAAGGATTCGGAAATAAGGCTTTATAACGTATTATTCTAAAGTAGAAAAGAGTAACTAAAACGTCGTATAATAAGTATATGATATCTAGTAGAAGTAACGATATAATTAGTGAGATTATTGAAATAGACTCGTAGCTTATCTATATTATCTAAGCTAAGTAGGAATAGAGTCTTTAAGAGTATAATATAGAATTATACTTACCTAATTAGTATTTCTATAACTATAGAACTAATAGAAGTAGAAGAGCCTATACTAAAGTAGACTATAACTTAACCTTTAGTACTTTCGTCGAGTGTGATACTATTATTAGTTCGCTATAGAGCTTAGAATTAATCGAGACTAGTAGTTAAGTATTTAGAGGCTCTAGTATCGATTACGATTCTATAAAAGTATTAACTACTATATCTAGATATACTTCCTACTATAAAGGTTTAGGTATCCTCTATAAGTAGTTCTTTAGGTTCTATAGTATAGTTCTCACCTATTAACTAGTATATAAAGGAAAGAGAGGTAAGTTTATCTATAAGACTATTAGCTATAGTTATTAGTACTTTAGGGTTTATACGTTAAGAGCTTAGTTATTAGGTAGTTATATATCCGAAGTAACTAAGAGACTCTTAATAGAAGTAAAAAGGAATCTAAGTATTAGTATTTGTCCTCTACTTCTACTTCGTCTATATCGTCGATTATATCTATTAAAAGAGCCTCAAAATCATTACCTAGATTATCTTTACTATTCTAGTATATCTCCTATTGCCTTCTATATAAACTATATATTATAGGTATAAGTAGCTAAACTCCTTATTAAAGTTTCGGGAGTTCGGGCCTTAAACTAATAGAGGTTTCTAGCTCTAAATCGAGCCTTCTTATCTTATTATTCCTCTAGTAAATACTTCTAGGAGTAGTAATCTAGTCTCTTATATATAAAGCACGACTTCGGGTATTCGGATTACTATTACTATAATAGGGCTTATAGGGAGTCAAGTAGCTATTATAGTAGTTATTATAATTTCCGTAGTTATTACGATTTCTGTTTCCGTAACTACGACTATAGTTATTTCGATAGTTTCTAAACTAATAGTTATTTGAATAGAATCGTCGATTAGTAAAGAAGGTAGATTCGTTATTAATCTATTATTACTTCTTCTTATACGTAGTAATAGAGGACTATAGCTTATAGATAAACTAGCTGAGATTCGTAAGAGGGTCTAAAACTATATATTAGTATACTAGAGAGCCTTAGTAAATAGTAATAATCTTATTATATAAGAATTTAGTACTTTATAAGGTAGTTATAAGTCTGAACTATAGTTAATATAGCTCATTAATTAGAATCTAAATAACCTCAAATATCGACTTTTTAGGGTATTTAACTATTATAGAATTCAAGTTAGTAGTATTCTATTTATCTAGGTTTCGTTATTAATATTTAGGACCTTCGAAGAAGTTATAAATATTTATATAGGCTACTTCGTAGGTTTATTGAGATAAGCTATTATTATAAAAGAAGTCTTATACTAAGCCCTTTAGTATAATAGGGAAAGCTCTTATAAGTATATCTTATAGGAGATCTATATATTAATAGATATTAAGGAAGATAGTGAGTTTATAGTTAAAACTACTATTAGTTCTATTATACTTCTAATCTTTAGTATAGATTCTAGCTACTTCTCTAATAAGCTTTATAGCCGGGATTACCTAAGGAGCTCCTAGGTTAAATAGTAATAGTAGTAGTAGTAGTAGTAGAGGAGGTTAGTTAATATTCTATATACCTTATTCTAGTAGTAGTAGAGGTTAAGGTTAAGGTTAAGGTTAAGGTAGTAGAGGTAGTAGTTAAATATTCGGTATATTAGAATATCTAGCTCCTTCTAAAGTTACGAAAACCGAAGTAATAGGCTTATTCTTAAGATCTACTCTTACAAGACCAAATTATATAATATCGTCTTTATTCTATATATACTTTATCTCCTTATTAATAATATTAAGTAAGGATTAAGCTATAGTAAGGCGGTTTATATTCTAGTTAATAGAAATACTACTATACTAAAGATAGGATTAAAGGTACTATAATTCGGTATAGTTATATTAATTAAAGGCTAGAAGGTTAAAGCTTTTAAAGTTATCCTTAAATAGATCCTATAGGTTATTATCTATAGTTCTATCTATAGAGTACTAGTATAACTTAGTATCTAGATACTCCTGAAGATCCTCCTTTGTCGTAGTTACTAGGTTAATCCTATTCTCTTATTTCTTAATCTTCTCCTTCTACTTATCTTTATCTATATTAACTCTTTAGAATATATATAGTTTTAATAGGGGAATAGTTCAAAGGTAGGGTAGTTCGTAGTAGGTTTATAGAAAGGTATTAGTAGTTCGTAAATATCTTAGTCATAAAAATTTCATCTATAATAAGTAATTTAGGGAGCGAAATATCGAGTTTTCTAAAGGTATTCTAAAGCTTAAAGGGGCTTAACTTAATAGTAAAATCGAAGTAGGAGCGAGTTTATAGGGCTTTAGGGTTATATAGTCTAGAGGAGGGTCTATAGTAGTATATAAGTAGAAAGTTAGTTACTAAGAAGGTAGTCTTAGTACTAAATAAAGTTGATTTTAAAAGATAGTTAAACTAGATAGTTTAGTTATAGTACTAGTCGTAAAGTTCCCGTTTTTTTTAAAATTACCCCGTACCCCATTATTCTCAACCACATTTAGATTTATTATATCTTTATTAATTATGGTCCTATTCACGTGTATAATAGCTCATTTTAATTATCGCAATGTTCTCTTTCTAATAATATAAAAATTATTAAATTGTGATAGATATTAGTCTCAATACTTAGTATGCCACCCCTTTGCCGCGATAATAGCCTCAATACGATTATTCATGCTTGCACCTAACTTATCAAAGAGATCTTGGTCTAGAGTATCCTAAGCGGCTTGGAGATAAGACTCTAATCTTTGCCGTGCGTATTCTGACTCTGACTTATCCGCCGTAACCTCAGGGAATATCTCGTAGCACCTAGTCTTTAGGTGCCACCAAATATGCTCGATTGGATTAAGATCTAGGGAGTAAGGGGGCTAGTCCATGAGTAGTGTAATCCCCCTATCCCTAAACCACTCCTTAACCTTGCCTGCCATGTGAATAGAAGCATTGTCCTGTATGAATTCATAGCCTAAAGCTAACGTAGAGAAGATTGGACGGACTTCTGCCTCTAAAACCTCAAGATATGACTCCGCGGAGTACCCATGCTTCGCTGACTTAAAGTCCCTATCCATGATATAAAGGTTACTCCTCCTAGTATCCCAAAAGGCTCCCCAGACCATGACCTTCATATTCTTACTCGTACCATAGGTTTGGACCATTCGTGGTTGCTATTTTTGCGTTGCCGTACGAAAGCACTACTCGTCTCTTTTGCCCCGCCCCCTCTCTACACTACACTCATCACTCCACATATGTATTCCCCACTCCTTAGGGCTCTTGCCTCGATGCTTTAGACACCAAGCAAGTCTTTTGTTGGCGTTCTTTTGCGTAAGAAAAGGTCGTCTCTTGCGCTTCCAATTCTCAATACCGTGTAGCTTTAAGATCTTCTTCACCGTGGTCTTCTTGAACCCCACACTACACGCTATAATAACTTATGCATATATATCCTTAGGGAAACGGCGTACGTGACGTAGTACATGTCTTTCCTCGGCAGGTGTCCACGATTTAGGCGCTCCAGATCGAGGAGCAGAGTGCCCGTCTTCGCGTATTAAGTCCTTCTCAATAGTGTCTCGTACGGTTAATTGTGGGTGAGAATAGAACCGGTAGATCTCGACGTTCTTTTTACCGGCATCGTGTATACCAATAATACGGCCTCTTTCGAATTTAGAGAGTTCGGGGCCCCGGTGGCTATTGCCATTGCGTTTAGCTAAAGGAGTACGAATTGGTGGCATAAGTGTGTGTTAAAGAGAGGAGGGAGTGACGCGTGAGACGCGCTTTTACGTGTTTTCGCTTAAAAAGCGGGAACTTATTGGCGGTCACTGTAAATAGTTAAAGGGCTAACTGCTTTCTAATTAGTAAGAGCTAATCTCTTCTCCTTAGGCTACCGAATATTTTACTAGAGTTAATATTAGTTCCCCTCTTTAACTAGGAGTAGATATTACTATCTTAGGCTACCAAATACTTTACTAATAGTAGGACCTTCCTCTAATCTGAATTTTCTAATCTAAATATAGACTAATTAGTATTAGTTCACTAGTAATATATAGTACTATCACGTAGTCGTGGAATACTAATTATATAGGTTAGTGAAGTAGTTATATTCTATAAGTAAGGATTATAGTATTAAGGTTCTAATATGTGATCCCTAAATACACTAATCCTAATTAGTACTAGTATATCCCGTTTCCTATATATCCCATGTCCTATATCCTATGTCCTATATATAGGAAGCGAGGTCATGTGACAAGATCACATGACCTCCAGGAAACTATACTAATACTTTCCTTCCTTATTATATACTACCCTAGTATATAAGAGTTAAGGAATTAAGATAAAATTAAAGAAGTAAATAATAAAAAAAATAATAACTTAAAAGGCAAAATAAATAATAAAAAAATATAAATTATAAAAGGAAAGTTAGTTTATTATAAGGAATATAGATCGATTCCTAGGATATATTCGTATTATCTATTAAGTAATAAGCGTATTAAATCTTTTAAGTAGTTATTAGAGTAAGTAGAATTATTAATAGTTAAGATTATAATACTTTATTTATTAGTTTTCGAGGTATAGTTATAGTCCTTCTAGTCTTTTTGCTTATAATTAGTACTTCTTCCTAGGATTCGCTTTTATTTAAAGAGTTTATTTTATCCAAATTACTTTCTAATTCATAATAAATTAAAATAAAGGTATCTTTCTTATATATGAATTTCTTAAGATAATTCCTAGTATAAGTTCCTTTTAGTTCTATCTTATTTATCTCCTCTAGCTTGTAAAACCCTTTTAAAAAGACTATCTTTACTTAATATAGACCTATTTATCTAAAGCTAAGCTTAATATTTGAAGTTATATTTATAGCGTATTAGGAATAATATATAAGTATAGTATCCTTTACTTTAATTTCTTATAAGTAAAGTCGATATTTAGTATTAAAAGCTACTTTTCCTTATTCCCGGAATTATTATTTATAAAGTACTATTTCTTCTATATCCTTATCTCGTAACTAGAGTTATTAAGCTTAAACCTCTAGGAGCTCTTCTCTTATCTTAATTTTCGTCTAGTCTAATAGTTACTAAACTAGGAATCTTATTTCATAAGACAGAATTACTTCACGTCTATAAATTAATAAGAAGGGTATTACTCCTATTAGTTTATAGATTAATATTCTTTCTACTAGAAGGACTACAAGAAGGTATCTTCTCTAATTAAGTAATAACTATATTTAATACCTCTATTAGCCTTCGAGTTATATACTAAGATTTGGACTTATTTAATACTATACTTAACTATAAATACTTTAGCTACGCCTATATTCTCAAGTCCCCTATCTATAACTAGTTGTCTAAATACTCTATATTAATATACGATTTCCTCCTAAAGGAAGTTAGCTACTACTTCTAACGAGCCTACCACCCATAAGTCTGTGGACTACAGGGCATTTCGCTAACAAATAACCACTAAAGGAATAATCCAAAATTTTGCACAATGTAATAAATATTTAAAATAAATGGTGAAATTATTACTTAGCTTCTCTCCTACTAAATTAATTAAGTTTAAAGGAAAAAGAATATGTAGTTATTTAATTAATTTCATGTGAAGTGATTGACTTTGTTTTCGCGAGGCCTGAAAACCTCGCTTAAATGCCCTGTAGTCCACAGACTTATGGGGGTGGGCTCGTAAGGTAGCCTTAGATAATGCCCTTATTTTAAGTTATTCTAATAAGTCTTCCCTCACGTTCACGAGGTACTTCTTTCCTTTATTAATTAGAAAGTAAGTTAAATTAAGTATTACTTTTTCCTATAAAGTCATTATATAAGTTAGGTATATTAGTTCCTCTATTTAATTAACCTCTCGCTTTTAGTATAAGATATAGCTAAGTATATAGCTTTAATAATTAGTATAGTATCCTTCTTAGAAGAAAGCATTTACTACTCGTCTATAAGTACCTTCACATCCTTTATACCCAAGTTCTTTATAATATTAGTAGATAACTTCTCTCCTTTTTATAGGATTATCGATAATAAGGTATATTAGTATACCTCTCTCCCTTTACTAATATAACTCCTTATTAATTACTAAGTATAGTAAGGCCTTACCTTTAAAGTTAAAGAATTCCTTTTATTCTATATTAATAAGTCTTTTAAAGCTTTAAAGGAAGTATACTATATATTAAGAGGCTAGTAAATACCCTTTTTCTAGAGGTATATCTTCTTAAGTTAAGCTTATAAAGAGTTTCGCTACTTTTAAATATTTCTTTACTAGTATAACTAATACTATATTTAGTTTAGTAGTAATCTAGTTATTAATATTAACCTTATAAGCTTTATCTATATTATTAGATAGAGTTCGTCTTCTTTATAATAAGCTATTAGTTACTATATTCTTCTTTCTAGGAATAAACTTAACTTCGAAGTTAAATAGTTATATCTATATAATTTACTATATTAGGAGTAATCTTAGTAAATCTATTACTACTTTATTTAACTAGGCTATAAGTACTACTACATCTATCTCGAGAATAAAATAAATACTAATTAAGTATAATTACATCTTCTTAAAAGCCTTTAAGGCTCCTTAATATTCCGCTTAGTAGTATTATAGTTTCTTTTAGCTATATTCTAGAGGCTACTTTCAAATTAGGTAAGGTATCTTCTTTTTATAGTATTTAATATTATAGTACTATACCCTATCTTATTAGACTAGCGTCTACTATTAAAATAATCTTTCTACTATCTTCCGAATAATCTATTAAGATAAGGCTAAGTACTTTAGTTAGTACTTTCTATAATACTATTATTAAAGCTTCTTATTCTAGACCAAATTTGAAAGGAATATCTTTCTTTAATAATTAATAAAGAGGTTCTATAATAAACTATAGTATTTAATCCAAATATAATAGAAAATATAAACTCTGAGAAATTCCCTTACTTCTTTCGTATTATCAAGGGTTCCTATTCTAGTATCTTAATAACTCTAGCTATTAGTAGGTATCTTCTATCCGTATTAGTTATATAGCTAATAAGCTTTAATCTAAGTATATAAAACTGAGATTTTAGTCTAATAGTAGCCCCGGCTCACTCTATCTACTCTAAAGTTATATCTAGGTTTTATATATATTCTAATATATAGTATCGAATTCCGGGAACTACTTCTTTATAGTTATAATAAGTCTTAGGACCTTTATACCTATATTATTAATATATAATTTAGCGATTTCGGAATAATATTATATAATATTATCTAGATAATATAAATAAACTATCTAACTAATTTATTACTCCTTAAGGTAATTATTATTCGTAAAAGACTAATTAGTATTACGAATACTATTATATCCCGAGATTTAAGTACTAAGAGGGCTAATTATACCCTAAAAAGAAATTAATTAGCGAAGCTATATATATCTAGTAAACTCCTTAGAGAACTTATTAACTTATAGTAGTAGTTACTATCCCTAATTATAACCTTATTTATTTTATTACTATAACTATAAGGTAATACTCTCCTTTTTCCTTCTTAGTAACTAGAAACTAAGGATTATAGTAAGGGCTATAAGAGTATTCTATTATTCACGCTTAATTTAGTCTTTTAGTATTTCTATTACCTTTCCTATTAATACTCTAGGGACTAGGAAATTAGGTATCTACTAAGCTTCGTAATTAACTATACGAATTTCCTAGGGTAAGGTAACTTCTAGTTAAATTATTCTATAATATATCTAATTAAAGGTAAGAGCCTCTTCTCGGTTATAAGAACCTCTATTAAAAGTTCTCTCTCTTCTAGAGTTAACTTATCCCTAATAATTAACTATTCTACTTATTCTTTTATTAAATGAGAGCTAGGAGGGAGATTAGAAAAGCGCTAACTAATCTACCTAGGTCTCTATACTTTCTAATATAATTCGGGCTAGCTTTTCTAAATATACTTTCTAAAACTAATTATTATTACTAAGTAAGCTTCCTTATTAATTTTCCTAGATCTACTAGATATACTTTATTTACTTTCTTATATAATATTTTAATTTAAATTAGCTATTATAGGGCACTATTCTTTAGTATTAGTATAAAGAAGGTTAAAGCTAAAGGTCTCTTCTAGTCTTCTCGACTTTATTAAATAGAAAAATAAAAGAATCTTCTTTAAAAAGGTAAGGGATTTAAATAATATAAATATTAATATTAAGTTTAGGGTTCTTACCTCTGAATTTCTTCTTAAGCTAGGCTTATAATTACTACTCGAACTACCCTCTATAGTAGAATTATATAAGTTTCCGGATTTTAGGACTTTCTTTTTCTTTCTTTTTCTCTTACTAGTATACTACCTAGTTCTCGTACTAGCCTCTAGTTTTCTAATTTATTACCTTTTACTAGAATTAGATTACTAGTAATAGTTACTATTATTATTTATTTATAGTTACTACTTCTTAGTTTAGCCCTAATTACTCCTTCTAGTTTATAGAGGAATATTAACTTAGTTTCAATGAAATAGGGTATACCTAAAAGGAGATTAGCTATTCTACTATTAATAACTAGAAAGTCTATAAATTAATTAATCCTCCTATAAGACTTTAATATATTAGTAAGTACTAAGAAAGAATACTTTACTAGGACTAATACCTTAGAAAACGAGATTCTTTTTAGTTTTAATAGCTAGGTTATACTTATTAGCTAGCTTCTTAGATATTATATTAACCTTAGCTCTATTATTAAGTATTATATAGACGTGTATTTTATTATAAATAATAACCTCTATTTTGGCGTATATATAGCTAGACTAGAAATATTCGAGGTATCTAGGGTAATAGTATAAAGAGATATAACTTCGACTTATTAACTCTATTCTAGGGCGATATATATATAGAGCCAAGTATAGTACGGTATTAGAAAGACTATTAACTTCCTATATATCTTATATATTCTATAGTCTTTATACTCTAGTAGTCTCATCTCTAACTTAATAATTATCTCCCTTATTCCGAGGTATAAAAGGTATCTCTAATTAAGAATCTAAGTAAGGGAGATACCTAGTAATAAGAAGAGATCTCTAAGGCATATATTAATATAGTTATTTATTAGCTATTAAAGGGCTACTTTAGCTTTCTCTAGAGTCTCGTATTCGTCTATATACTAAGGGTACTTTCTCTTTCTTAGGAGTACTTAATTAGTTAGAGCTTTAGTTATCTCTTGTCTATAATTTCCTTAATATTAGTATTATCTTTAGTAAGATAGTATTATCCTTATCTTCACTAACTATAGTTCTAGATTCTTAAGTACTAGATACCCTTATACTTTAGTAGTAGTACTATAGTAATTCTCTTTATCTAGTTAAGTCTTAGTTACTCTTACTAGATTACTAAAACTAATTAACTTAGCTTTCCTTCTTAATTATTACTATATTTATACTTAAAGTATCTAAAGAAATAAAACCCTTAGGGAATAGACTACGTTTATACTAGTCCTAAAGACACTAATAGTTTATCCTAGTAGGATAATAGTTAGCTTAGAAGTAATAGGATTAAGTATTATTACTCCTTAGCTAGAGATAGTCTCTTAAGCGTATTTAGAAAGCATTAGTTTAATCTATATCTAGCTAGAATTTAAGGGGCTAGACTATTAAGGGGGTTAGGTCTATTAATATTAAAGTTCTACTAGTAGTAGTAAGTTAGACCTAGAGACTATAAGGGCGAATATAATTTAGACTTATAGGCAAGCGTCGAGGCTTCTTAGTCCTAAATATAGCTTCTATTATAGTTAAGATAATATACGCTAGCTTCGAAGTCCTATAAGTAGTCTAGGTAATAGTTAGTATAATATCTTATATATTAACCTTAGCTTCGTCCTAGTAGTACTAGTATTAAGTATTATAGATATTAGTAAGCGGGTTAATATTAAAGGTATAAATAGTTCTATAAGGGTTATAGCTCTCGTAAGGTCCTTCCTAAGGTTTTAGGTTAATAGGATAAGGTTATACTAAGGACCTATTATTATTCCTTTAATCTATTAATCACTAAGATAATCTTTAGGTTAGTTATCTCTTTTATTAAGATATTAATCTAAGCTCTCTTAATAAGAGGTAACCTAGTAGTTACTATAGGAGTAAGTTTCTTAGTACCTTTAGTACTTTAATAGAATATCTATACTCTTATACTAGGTCTTTAATATCTCGCTTATATTCCGCTATAGGTTCCTTCTATAACTCTAAGGCCTTATTAGTCTAGTTAACTTATATGAAGTCTAGGGTATTCTTATAAAGTCCTTAAACTTTATATAAGTTTCTAGTTTTAGATTATTAATATAGTATTAAGCGAGAATTTTCTCTTGTATTTTAATAGAAGTCCTAGAAAGAAGAGGTAGCCTTAGTCGACTTCGGAAAGGACCTTCTTTTCTACTAATATAGTAGAGATAAATATATATTAATAGTAGTAGTCCTTAATACTTCAGCTATCTTAATTAATCTTAATAAACTTAGAGAGAAAACTTATAGAGTAAGTTAACTAATAGCTATCTTCGGATCTAAACTCGCCTTTAATATATTAATAAGGTTTTCCTATATTTTATCTTTCTCACTAAACTTAGGTAAAGACTTAATAATTTCCTTATAGATTATATTATAGTACCTAAGTAGCTTAGCTTTCTTATTATTAATAGAGTAGATATTATATAAGTCTATATAGTAATTAAGGAAGTTAGTTATATTAAATCTAGTAAAGATTAGAGTACCTTCTAAGCCTAGTATAAGTAATAGGAAACGAAGAGGGATAATACCTAATATTATAAATAGAGTAGTAGGATTTAATAGTATATATATTAGTATTTCTTTAAGGGAGGTTCTAATATTAGGTAAAGTATTACTTAGGGTATTATCGAGGGTAGTTATAAGTAAGGGGGAGTTTAGTTTAGATATTTTTCTACGATTAGGGTTATCTTTTCTTAACTAGTAATTAATAGGTTCTTTTCTCTCTAATTAGTGATATTAGAAGATATCTATATTTTCGTGATTTTCTCTCTAAAGGTCCTAGTTATAAGAGTTTAGTATTCTATTTATTTTCAATAAGTTATTATAAACTAAAGTATAAATCTCTTTTTCTTAGGGGTTATTATATCTACTTCTTCCTAAGCTAGGCTTAATAAGAATATTCGAGTTAAGTAATTAAGTATCTTAGTAATCCTTCTAATTACTCCCGCTAATATTACTAGTATAACTAATAGTGACTATACTAGTTATATACTATATACTTAAGGAGCTTCCTAGTTAGCTAGTTTCCGATTTTCCTAAAGTAGTAGTTTAGTTACCTTAGCTTTAGTCTCGACCCTATAGTAATATCGCTTTAGTTATTAGGTATTAGTTCTAAGATACTATTTCTTAATATTATATCGAGTATCTTGGTTTCTTTATATTAGCTTCATAAGCTCTAGTCTTCGCTTCTATTCTTTCTCTATTCTCTTCTTCGTAATCTCTGTATTTCTTAGGGTCTCTAGTAGTACCTACTATTTTCCGTATTAAATTTTCTATTTTCTTATTAGTTTCTCTTTTTCTCAGGGCTCATTATACTTATTATATTAAGAGACTATTAGTTCGCTCTTATAAAAGAAGAAGTTAATTTATATTAAAATTATCCCTACGTCGCTTACTAATAAAGAGGGGATTATAGGAATATAATATATAATAATAAATCGAATAAGTATATGTATGAATTAAGGAGGCATTATATAGTGAAGTGTATATTAAGTTACTTAAGGTCCCCTTTATTGAAAAGGTAAAGGCTAAATACTAAAGGGAGTAAGAAGCTAAGGAATCACGTATAAACACCTAACCTGCCCTATATCTACTAGATCCCTACTATACTATCTCTAGAGATATACGCCTATACCTTAGAAGGTTTTAGAAGCTAATAAGTGAGATCTCTCTTCTTCTTTCTCAATAGTCTTTTACCTTAAACTTTAGGTTTAGAATTATCCCTAGAGTATTTAAGGATTTCTTAGACGAGATATTAAGTAATAGATAATACCTTTATATATAAGTCTTATATAAATATTAAGAACTATAATTAGTAATTAGCTTTCCTAAAGGGAATAGAATAGTACTCTTTAACTTACCTCTAACCTAGGTTAGATATCCTTTAAAGAAGTTATAATAGAGATAAATTATCTAAATAAGTATATAAGATCTTTAATTACTTTATTAGATTTAATAATCTCGTCCTACGAGTTATTTAATAAATCTTACTAGACGTCTATTATTAGAGCGATATTTAACTAAGATTTAGTAAGTAAGTTACTTATGTCTATCGCGAATATTTTATACTTAGAGGTAAAGGGTATATTTAAACTAAAGAGAATAATTAGTATAGCTACTAGGGTTACCTAATATTAAGTACTTAAGCCCTCTATTAGTAGGGCTATTAAGATATTATATTACCTTACTTTTAGCTAAATCCTAGATAACTATTATAGCTTAGTTATTTAAGTAAGTAGATAAGATAAGACTATCTAATACTCGTATCACTAAACCCTTTATAGACGATATTACTTAATATAAGAGTATATAATACTAAGTTATCTATAGTACCCTAAAGGAGGTTATATACTATTATTTACTCTTTCCTATTATAATCTAGGAGGTAGAAGTATTAGTTCTAGTCTATAATTATACTAGTTAAATTAGATAAGGTTACTAGATACCCTTATTATTATCGAATAATATAGATAGTATTAGATATATGAGGGCTAATAGCTATAAGACCTTATATAAGAAGTATTTTAATCCTCTAAGTAACTAAAATATATAGTAATAGCTAGTCTATTTAGTCCCCCACTACTAAGCCTAAAACTAGCTAGTTTTAATACCCTATAGCCTTAGGATCCTACTAATAATCGTTTCTAAGTCTCCTAGGTGTCTTATCTTAAATATAAACGAAGGACTAGACCTAGTTATTAAATATATATCTAGGAAAGAGATAATAAACCTTTCGATTATCTAGCCTCTTCCCTAATTAGTATACTAACTCTCGGATTAGTATTAATATCGTGCCAAAAAAATACACCTAGCCTCGATTAGCTAATATAATAAAGAAGATTACTACTATATATAGTCCTAATAGAATTACTTAGAGAGAAACTACTCTTATACCTCTTCCCTCCCCCTTCTTTTCTCACGATTACTAAACTCCCTCCCTTACTATCGTCGTCTTATAGCTATAGTATTAGCTAAGATTCTACTAACTTATAGTTATCTCCCTAAGGTCTTAATTATTTCTTATTACTACTTCTTATATCGATAGCCGCCTTTAACTCTATAATACCTATAGCTTACTATATACTACTATCCGAATCCGACCCTCCCTAATATCTTTACTCTATATATACGTACTTCCGCTAGCTCCTTTATAGCTATTAGGTAATTACCTTAACTATATAAGTATAATATATTCTTTATCTATATTCATAGACTTCTACGCCTCCTAAGAGAGCCTATTATATATATATAAGTAGATCTATATTATTAGGTAACCTCTCCTTACTTACTTACTAGATATATATTAACTAATATTAATTATATAAGATAGTATTCTACTAATAATAAGAGAGAAGGTTAATAGTAACTATACCCTCTCCTAATAGCGAATTCATTAAATTCAGACCTGGGTACCTAACGAGTCTTAGTCCTCTTAGTACTATAAAGGCTATACTTATATCTCTTTAGTATTCCTCTCCTCCCCTCCTTTATATTAGAAAGTATATATGAATGCCTTTATATATATATACTAATATATCCTTAGTATCCTTAACCTATATATACCTTAGCCTATAATAACTCTAGTACTATAAACTACTAGAAAAGGTCACTAAATAGTGTAATAGCTAGGCCTTAATAAGGAATACTATTTCTATAGTAGTAGTTAAAGGTACTCGTGATCTATTCTATTAAACTTACTAGCTTACCTTATTAGCGCGCTTCTCGACCTTTATTATACTTATTATTAGTAGGCTATAGCGAGAAAATCGTAGTAGTAATTTAGTTATAGAGATTAGTCGTGGACTATAGAATATTATTAATTATAAGCTCCGGAATATCTTCTTCTAGTTTAGTAAGAGGTCTCGCGATAATAAGAAAATAAGCGAGTTAAGATATTTTTAGGGCTAAGTAACCTAGGTATAAGTTCACTTTACTCTAGTTAAGTATAGAGGTACCTTCGTTTCTTATTCCCTAAAATCCTATATTACTAAGCTCTCGGTTATATGATTTCGTTAAGGGGGGATCTTTTTTTTTTTATTTTTTTTATTCCTTTTAATGTGCTTTATTAGTTTTCAACTATATAGCACGGCCTATATAGACCAGATAGCCTATATAAAGCAGGTCAGCTTTTTAGGAAGAGAAACTAGCAAAACTCCCCTCTACTATTTCAAAATCTATTATAACCCATAGTCTTCCCTAGACAGGTATCTAGCTCCTTACCTCAGAAAGAAATAAACAAATACCCTAGGTCCCTCTATCTCGTACATATATCTTCGCGTAAAAGGCTTTCTAGATAGATAGTAGTCGCCTTAGGTCCTCCTATCCTAGGCCCCCTCTTGCGTATAAATAGTTATACGTCTAGACATTAACTAGTATTCCCGGTAGTCTATTCACGGCTCCCTTTCTTGTCTAACCAAAATCCTCCCTGTCCTTCTCGTAGACTATAACTATAACCCGCCTTTTTCCCCTTTATATTTTCGCCCGGCCCTTTCCTCTAGTCGTAGGTATGTATTTGAACGAGTTACGATATATAAGAGGAGGTCGAAAGTAGAGGGTTATATCGTGAAAATTTTTTCTCGGATCTCGATCGTGGGTATTACTCGCAGGTGATCGCGACGGCGTCGTTGGCGTCTCGACGTCGAAGGTCGTGATTCAGTCTTAGCCTAAGAGCATGAAAGCCCTTGGTATCCAGCCTATACTACGTGGAAGTGCTGAATCGTCGCAGGCCAGGGGGGATCTTTCTTTAACCTTTATCTTAAGCTTTAGTAAGTAAGGATCCGCTTTTATAATTTACTATTTAATTATATATCACTTTTTATATAATTTATAAATAGAAGTTTTATATCTAATAAATACTAGTAAGGATACTTAGCGAGAAATACCGAGTGAAAAATGCCCTATAGTTATATGGCTAATAAATATTATAAGAAATACTTAGTGAGAAATACCAAGTAAGAAGTACCTCACGTATTAATAAACATTAATAAGAAATATCGTTCCTTATCTGTATTTAGTTTTAGCTACTTAAGAGAAGGCTTTAATAGAGAATAAGCTAACTTATAGCTTTTAACTAAGTAATTACTCTTATTCTAGGCCCGTGGTTTATATATACCTTCTAGGAGTTAGGTTTCAAAAATTAGATATTAGAAAATATATTTAAAATATCCTAGGTAATAGGGATATTACTTTATAGATTCCCTAGTTATTCCTATAAGAGAGAATAATATCACTCGATAGGATTAGTAAAGCTTTAATAATTCAAAAAAGCTTCTTAACTTATATATATTAGCTAAGATAATTCAAGTTATTTATCCTAGGCTTATTTATATCTTAGTTACTTTTAGTAATAATAGAAGTAATGATATATATTAGAAGTAAGGTATATATATAGGTAGACTAATCCGGGGAGGTTAATCTACGAATACTAATCTAGGTAGATACGGAGATGTATTTAAGGAGACTAATCTAGTAGTTAATCTAGGGAGGATTCTTAGGTAAATATATTTAATAATTTATTTTAGGGAAATAAAGGAGAGATTAATATAAGTAGATTATTAGGTAGATATATTTAGGGATTCTAATCTAGGGAGGTTAATCTAGGGAAGTTAATCTAGGTAGATTTATTAATTAAATATAGGAGATATATAAGAAGATAGACTAAAAGAAATATAGTAATTCCTTTATTACGAGAAATCCTAGATATAAATAATTAATTCTAGGATAGAAGACTTCCTCTATACTATACTATAATTAGTTTATAAGAGAAGATATTAAAAGATAGGAACCAAGGAGACTAAAAGTCTACCTTATAGCTAATAGGTTTACTACTAATAAGTTCGCTACTAATATATTTATTACTAATAGGTTTATTACCCGATAAGTCTATAGCTAGTAGATCTTATAGCTAGCCGATTTTTATCCTTATATAAGTAGATTCCGTGTATTCGCTAGACTAATAACTTACTTACTAGGAGTTCTAGCCTAGGAGTTCTAGCCCGGGAGTAATAGCTTAGGAGCTCTAGCCTAGGGCTAATAGTCTAGGAGTAATAGCTTAGGAGTAATAGCCTAGGACTAATAAATAAGAGTTCTAGCTTATCTTAGCCGAGATTTCTATTATTATAATATTTTATTTATCTAACTCTAACTAGAGTTACTCTTTTAAAAGTACTTTAGTAATATCTAAAAATAGATTTGAAATCTAAGGGGAAAAACTTTCGATTCTTAGCTATAGACTAGCTTTATATTTTTAGTACTATTATAGTCTATACTACTCCTATATTCGGGCTTAGAGGCTACTAATTCTAGTAAATTTAAGAGCTAGTAAGTACTATTACTACTAGTTTAAAGA
Organism: Hyaloscypha finlandica; assembly: GCA_021399475.1. Classification (NCBI taxonomy): domain Eukaryota; kingdom Fungi; phylum Ascomycota; class Leotiomycetes; order Helotiales; family Hyaloscyphaceae; genus Hyaloscypha; species Hyaloscypha finlandica. The sequence goes on along the minus strand of JAJTUR010000078.1, from coordinate 63,586 downwards.
TCTAGTTCGGATACTACCTTAAATGTTTCCTCTAGTATAGCTTCTTTACTATAATCACAACTATAGATTTATTAACTATACCTCTATACTCATTAAATACCTAATTACCTCAATAACCTAAGGAATACTAATTCGATATACCTTCCCTTTTACTTACCTCTATACCTATTATTAAATAATACGAAGCCTCTATACTCTTAACTACCTTCGTTAAGTCTTCTTATACGAAAAACCTCGCGAATACTATACTACTTATAGCCCGAAAACTATACCCCCTATATTTGGCTAGGTAGCCGGGAGAAGTAAGTAGAGGTATAATAAGATAGTAAGGGAGGGTAATTAGCTAGATAATTAGGATTATATTAATAATATTAAGTAAATACATTTAGGGTCGAAGTTATAGATAATAGACTCTAAAGTATTCGAGCGTGGTTTAAGTGAAAGTAATATCCTTTTTAGGAGTTACTATCTTTCTACTACTCGATTATAATTAGTATTAAGTCTACTCTTAAACTATTAGTAGCCTTTTCATTTATCTATAGATTAATCCTATTATCACTTATTACTAAGTAAAAGAGAGAATTTAGAAAGAAAATAGTTAAGTTAATAGTTAAGTTAAATTCTATTATATAAATATTTTATATTTAAAATATGAAGATTTATTAAATATTACTCCTAAAAGAGAAAAGACCCTATATAATATATTAAGTAAGTAGCTAGAGATACTATCCGAGTTCTTTCGAGATAGTATCCTAATTATTATAACTACTAAGTTAATAGTTTCTAACTAAGCTCTAAGTAACTAGTTCTAATATTCGGCACATACTAATAATATTCGGATACGCTTTGTGAATATACTTAAGGAGTAACTTGAGGTACGTATAGTCGTAATTAGTAATCGAGTAACTAGATTATATATTAGTATAAGTAATTATTTAATAATCCCGATTAGATCTATCTATATATTCTCTTCTTAATCTCTAGCCTAATAAGTAAACTAACCCTAATACCTAGACTAGGTACTAGATTATCTTTCTTCTTATTATAACCTTTTACCTAGATTACTTATTACTAAGTAAACTAGAGGTCCTTTTTAAGCACCGCTAGGGCTACTAATAGAGTCTCTAGATAATAGTCTAGAAATATATGTTTCACGTATTCCTTATAAGCTTTATTATTATTATTCTTACTACTTCCGCGAGCTTATATACTATTAATCCTCTACTTAGTTACTTAATAGTGAAACTCATTATAGCCTTCGAGGGTTCGGTATTCTACTATAAACCGACGCTACTACTAGAAGTCATTATCCATATCTAACTTCTATAATATTAAATAATACTCGTGATACTATATATAAACTAAGCTATTAATTATATTAGACTACTAGAGAGGCTCGTGCGATTAATCTATAAAGAGGCTATAGACTTTTAATATCTCCTAATACTTATTAAGGATATTAATAAGGTCTAACTAAGGAAATAAGCTAGTAACTATCTCTAAGGAAATACGCTTACTTCTCTTTCGTTTAGTATACTCCTAGAGCTTCTTATACTTCTCGTAGTTATAGTACTAGTATATAAGGATATCCGGGTTAGCTTTAGAGTAAGAATAGTAGTTATCTAAAAGAGGGCTAGTCCCGTAACTAGCGCTCCCTATTAAGTCTAGCGATAAGTCTAAGATCTTATCTAAGTTATAGTTTAACGATATTAATATATTTCCTAGGCTATAGTTACTATTCTATATAAAAGCGTGCTTCTAAGAGTTATTCTCTATTAAGGTTACTAGGACCTATAACTACTTAGGGATTAATACTAGGAAGGCTATTATCTCTATAATATATTATAGAGTATATTAAAATGAACTAATTCGTGGTATCTTTACTTAGCTTAGATTCGAGCTCTAGAAGTAGATTATTAGTTCTTTCTTATAGGTAGGGCGGGATCTCTATTATAGCTTAAAGGTATAATTATTTAATAATAAAGGTAGAGGATAAGGGTAAGGGGAGGGTATTAGATTTATAAGTTATAGGAGACCTATAAACTCTACTTTTCGTAGGTAAGTAGGGGCTTACGAACTCGACTTTTTCGTATATAAGTAGCTTACCTGATTTATTTATAGAATATGATATAGGCGCCCTATAAGGGTAAGAAAACCAAAACCTTTCTAAGAAAGTATAACCCTCCTAAGTTATATACCTACAATTAGTAGCTCTTTAAGGAATACGTAGAATAGATAATAAGAACACATATAATAGTCGTCGAAAAAGACTAATAGTATATTAAGCCCCTAGTAGTAGTAGATAGACCTAGTGAACCCCTTCTATAATAGTATAGTAGGTTCTTTTAGACTACCTATAAGTATAAGTAGAACTACCTCTTCTTAGATATTCTCTATAATACTACTAATACGAGAGGGAAGGGAATCACATTATTCTTTATTTAGAGATTAATATACTTCGTATTCTTTAGTAGACGCTTACCCGGCGCTATAGCTAAAGCGCTACGAGGGCAATTACCTCGAAACCCGGAAGTTAATATAACCGGGAAAAGCGATAAGGCATCTCCCTATAATACCGAGTTAGGGCTAGCACTGCCCTAAGCCCTAGTAGCCGAGCCTTTAGTATAGAAACGAGTATAGAGAGATCGCCTAATACCCCCGCCTCTATTAAGCTAGGAATAGATAGTACTAGTCCCTGCTTTATAAGCTAGCGAGAATTCGTCGAGCTAGGAATAGATAGTACTAGTGCCTACTTCATAAACTAGCGAGAATATATATATTTATCCCTATTCTCTAAATTATACTTTTCGGAAAACTATAAGGTAAAGCGAGTAACTACTAAGTATATTTGGAAAGGTATATATTTAATAACAATAAGAGGCTATAGCCTCACCCTAGAGAGGTGCTATAACGCGGTAGTTAGCGATAGTATATATACTATAGTACTAGTACTAAGAGAAGAGAGGGAGATTAATAAATTACTAATCGCTTCTAGAGTAGGATCTATTATAAAAAATGAGCCCTAACCTATAACACCCGAGCCGAAAAAAAGAATAATCGTAGAGGGATGACTTACTTATTTTGTAATTAGAATACAAAATCGTACTAGTACTAATTCTCGTACTACCTATAACTCTCGTACGAGCCTATGTGCTCCTACTAGCCTGTATGCTCCTACTAGCCTTGATTCTCGTGCTAGCCTGGATTCTCGTGCTACCCATAATTCTTGTGCTAGTACGTGAGCTCGTACGAGCTCAAAGTCTCGCACGAGCCTGTGTGCTCCCACTAGCCCGTATACTCCTACTAGCTTATATACTTCCACTAGCCTTGATTCTCGTGCTACCTATGACTCTCGTGCTAGTATGTGAGCTCGTACTAACCTGTATACTATTAATAAATCTTTATTAGTTCTCGTAGATCGAGAGCTGGGTCGTAATTATAGTATTAGTGTGGATAACTAACGAATACCCCTCTTCCTCGCACGCTAAAGCTCCGTTTCGTCTTACTATAACCACGTTAGTCGAGGGTATATGATCAGTCTGCTAAGCGGTCAAAGTTACTATCCGGAACCTCGATCGACGACTATCTCAGTTGTCCTCTTCAGGCCTAATCTCACTGCTACTAATATGTACTTTGTTTCAAAGAGGGTGGCTCAGATAATGCACACCGCTCCCTCCGCTGAGCATAAAAGGGGGTCGCAGATGAATTCCTCACCAGCGAGCTCTCCTTCAACTCCCCGGGCCAAAAAGTGGTCTAATTGAATACTAATTAATAACTTCATCTCTGACAAGTCTGGGCATTGGTTTATATACAGATCTACTAACCGATAGTCGTTTCCTCTATTATGGGATAAGATCGTAAGTTTCGTGACGAAATACATATAGGCCGCTAATAAAAAAACAGTAAATGTCATATCTACTCCTAATAAATCTGCTACCTCGGGATTTCTAATATCGAGAGCAAGATTATTCTATAATATACTAAATAGGAAGATATTACGTTTAAATTAATACAGCTATATATTTGAGTTTAGGAGTGGCATAGCCGATTATTATTATGAATTTACTACTTTATCTTAACCTTTGCCCTATCCTGCCTTCGATTATATATCGTGAAGTGAATTTCAAATTATTATAGCGTCGCCTGCTATCTAACCGCAATTTACCCCGCTCTGAGAGGGTAGGGTAAGCGTATCCGTCAATATTTACTTTAGTATCTTAGCCCTCGAGTAGTATCTCGACTCACTAGCTAATACCTTCGAGTGCGATGTGTGCGATAGGTTGACCGCACTGGATGGTTTAAGAGTACTAGAAACAAAACACGTCGTCTACAAACCTGTCGTCTATAAACCTGTCGTCTATAAACCTGTCGTCCATAAACCTGTCGTCTATAAACCTATCGGCTATAAACTTGTCGGCTATAAAGCTATTCGCTATAAACATGTCGTTTATTATTACAGTATTAAGAGAGGTAGGAATAGTCCCTCAAGAGTGAATAGTCGCTCACTAAGGACTGAAATCATGTGACCCAGAGTTCTACTACTATTTGGAATAACTAGAGAACTATTAGTACGAGGAAATAGTTAGTACAAAAATTAGGTTAGTACCAAAATACTATTAGTACAAACGCATAGTTAGTGCTATGAAACTATTAGTACCACGAGGCCGTTAGTACTATTAAAATATTAGTATAAGAAATTTATTAGTACTAAAAAACTACTAGTACTATAAAACTATTTATATAAACAATTTGTTAGTACTGTAAACCTCCCTATCTAGGCAGTCATGTATTATCTAAGTGACACTCGCCCTTAAGTGGGGGATATAGGGTGGGATTACCGAGATAGTAACCCTTAAAAACAAGAAGGGAATGACCTACTCGCTTGCTCGTAATTACCCTAGTAGAGCTATTACGATTCTGATATCGCGTTGATCTTCCTTGATCTTACCTAGAAAGCTTGGCTGCTATATAAACATGTGTAATAAAAGTCAAAGAAATCAAAGCGAGACTACTCGGAGGAAAAAACGGACTATTATTAAGAAAGTGCATGAATATAGAAAGCTCCCTGGTGTACTTATTATTCTATTAATAAAAGAAATTAGCCACTATTAATAGAAGAAATAGTAAGTAGTACCCTGAATAAGATAGAAAGATTAAGCTAATCTCGCTATAGTAGTAGTTATATCCGCTCCTAACTAATCTGCTTCCACATAACGTCAATACCGAGCTTTAATTACGACGTTTAAATAAGAACTATCGAATAACTTTATCGTAGGCGAAGAGTAGGTAATCTAGGTATAAAGGTGCGGTGTAAATAGATATGGAGCATGAAGGTTAAAGAGGGTTACTACGATGTAGCTAGTACGTGGTATGCTCCGTCTTTGTATAGTAATATCCCGAACCGTTGGTTCGAGCTCCTCGAGAGATAGAGAATCGTCGTCTAATTTATTATCAAGAGCGTGCTTATAATCTAGATTAATAGATTAGAACGATTTCACTTTCGGTATAGCTTTTCCACGTACCTTTAGCTCTCGCTGCCGGTATTTCTATCTGCCCTAATTTGACATCTAGAACGGGGAAAAGCAGCCGCAGGTCTGCGTATTTTCTGGCTGCTGCTGGCGTTAAGTGAACGGATTAAACGGCTGGGTTCAGAAGGCCAGAGAGTATTTCTGTTGCAGAATGGCGGGTTTGATGAAGGAAGTGCAAATCGAACAAATTGCGTACTCTCAAGGGCAGCCATCACAAAACGAAGTGGGCAGAGAGAAACCAGTTTGAGCATGTGTGGAATGTTCAGCGAGGGGAATTGAGCGGCTTAAGTGGTAATCCGTGAGCGCCTTCGGCTCCTGGGACTGGTGAGAATCCTGGGACCGTGGGGTGTCGTGGGACCACGGCTCCCAGGAGCCCCTATAGTCCCGGGAGCAGGTCTCCTGGGACCCTTGTGGGTCGTGGGAGCATATAGGGTCCCGGGAGCGAGCCAAGTCGCACCTGCTAAGCCGACCATGAATCTGCGCCTGCCACCGCTGGATCCGGGTACGGTCTCAATGTGTGAGATGTAGTAGTATATTGTGCCGCAGACGACAAGGACGAAAGTAGACGTTATTGCGGAATGCGCTCCCCAAGGTGCGCCATGTTCCTGGGGTTTTGCTGGACTTGGTGGAGTATGGAGTAGAAAGAGGATCAAGAGAGCTTACTAGAGTGCTTCGAAGGATAGGGCGCGTTTGTGGTGAGTTTCGAGGGTCGAGGTTGTTAGTCGAGAGACGCGGCGAGAATTGGGGGAGCTTGTAGTGGAGCTGGCACCTAAGTTCAGCTTGTAGGGCTAATGAGGTTGGGCGTGGCGTTAGTGGAGGTAACTCACAAAGTTATGGAGATGGAGACCCTTGCACATTTGGTGTGTACACACCACTTGGTTCCTACACACCAATTGGTTTTTGCACACCACTTGGTTCCTACACACCAATTGGTTTTTGCACACTACTTGGTTTCTACGCACCAATTGGTTTTTGCTCACTACTTGGTGTTTACACATCACTTAATTTTTACACACAAACAGATATCAACGCCGCCGATCAAAATGCGCCAAACCCTTGGGGTGGATGCACATGGGGAATACTGGTACTTCTGCTTCCAGCACTGGCAGATTGAGGACGACCTGGTTTGACTGCGGTGTTGCAATCACTTACTCCACGAAGACTGCCTATCCAAACCCATTCTCACCTGTAGCACTTGCCTTCATGCAACGTTGAAGAGTCTCTGGGGATGGTGGGAAACAATTCGTCCTCCAAATCGATATTCCTCCAATCAGGGACCCTCCAAACCAACCATCCTCCAAATCAGACATCCTCCAAATCAGACATCCTCCAAATCAGACATCCTCCAAATCAGACGTCTTTTAGATAGGAAGAGCCGGGCAGGGTTGTCCCTCGAATTTGCTCGTTTCCTTTATAAAAAGCACGTGATATTACAGTTTGATAGGGACATGAGAAGATCACAAATCAGGCAAGTGAACAATTTTTATATTATCTCTAATATATGCTGAGGTTCTGCTAGTATTGCTATTAGAAAGTCTCTTCCAAGAAGCCCCTTCTTGTGTAGTCAAGTGATTGGTGAAGTGCGAACTGTTCCTCTGAAGAAGCCGCACGAATAAGCGGCTCAAAAGGCATAATTTTGCGAGTGGCCAAGACCAGAACTCTCCAGGACTCACACGGACCACTCTCCACATTTTCGTTGACACCTTCCCAAGCCAAGTGTACATTTGCTTGTCCACTACCCTGCCGAGCGACCCACATCTGGTTCAGGGTGCCTGTAACCTGTGAATAGTCCAACCAAAGATGCAGTGTAGGTCCCGTAAAGACTGGGCAACATTGCAGCGCTCTGAGAATCGAATCTTACCGGGAAAAATCCCCAAAAGGTCGCCCGGGGATATGAGGACAATAGGAAAGACGCTGATCAGCTTGTCAACGCCAGGTCGAATTGATATAAAGAACGACTTATTCGTTCCCGATCCTATGTAAGCATCCTCTGTGAGCCGTTTCGGAGTGCTCTCAGTTGAGGTAGCTATGCAATTGCTAGTAAGCTTCCAGGACTCTTCTTCGTCGTCGGAGTGCCACACGTTGGACCCATTATCCCAATTCGATTCCGATATGCTTAGTATTTCGGCGACAGACGGATGTAGCAAGTCCTGCCTGCCCGAATAGTTACCACGGGCCTGGTCGAGCGCTTGAAGCTCGATCTGTTTGATATAGGTACCATATACCTTTTTCCTCTAGGCTGCTACTAACGATGATCAAGATGCTCAAGTTTTACGAAAAACATTTGTATTTAACACCTGGAACCAAGGCTACCCACATTACAACTAACGTGAAATTAGAACCTTCTATCCTGGCCCGCTGAGGGCTTGATCAATATCTCAGGGTCTACCTACGCTTCTCGAGTTTACCGACGGTTGTGAAATGGTGACCAGTAGGATGTGTAGAGTCCACGTCGAAACAATACAAGCTTTAGCGAAAAGTAGATGATAGTTCCCCCTGTCACGAGTGTGGATCCTCAGAGCATTTTATGAAGTAACGACATATTCGGGGAGTGGCTACCATTATCTAGAGTGAGCACGAGTGTTCCCCAACCTCGTAGCTTAATCCTGCAACAGGACGTGCAGGTTCACGTTGGCTAAGCCCTTGGCCTGCCTGGTCAGCCTCCCTGGCTGCCTTCTCAGCTGCTCTAGCTGTTTTCTCCTCATCGCTTGTGAGGGGTTGCCACTTCACCGGTGCCCTGACCGCAGAGAGCACGACATTACAGAGTATATGTCAGATTGCAACAGCTTCAAGGATATCTCGATTCAAAACCCGGAAGTAGATCATGACATTTTACTTTACGTCCGAGAACAATTGAAGGAAGACAACACTCTTCTTGTCAATACCACACGGGTTGGAAAGTTGATATTTTCGCTTCTTCGTCTTATCTCTACCATCTCTCAATTTCATTGTGTGAATTACCCTTCCCTTTTAGGACATTTGCCATCTCTTCCGCCGTCGAATGATCCGACGTAGTCTTCATCCTATGCACCCACTCACACTTTCCCGCCCTGAAAATCCACTCCCCACCATTCTGACTAAAGTCTCCACCCTTGAACGCCCCAAATCCGCTCCAGACCATTTGTCCCACACTTCTCATGATAAGGCTGAATAGCGAATGTTTCATATACGCTGGTCTTGTAGAACTAGCTAAGGATTTGTTCATCTGGAGCGTTTCGTATATGCGACAAGTAGGGTCCGTGAAGATTGGAAACTCGCAGGATGTTTCTATAGTATAAGGGAGGATGCGAGACGGGTCACCGCAGCCGATAATAACAACTCGGGAGGGTCCGATAGGCAGTGGAAGTGTAGAGAGGACATTGGGGGTGATGCTCGTCGGTAGGGAGCAGACATAATCTTGATCGAGGGAGCAGAAGAAGTGGCGTACTAATTTATAGACTGTTAGTAGCGTAGGGGACACACTAGTAATGAGAAGAGATTTACTGAATATGACAATGACGGTGATGACGCCGTCCTTTGGATCAACTATTTTGCCAAATCGAATAGATTTGCCGTCGTGAGAAAGTACCGGAAGGTTATAGGCATCGGAGATAGCCTTTTCATCAGGAATGACGTCGGGAGACTTGGGGAGGGATGGTTTAGACATCGTGAGTGAGCAAGATGATAATGTAGAGTCAACGGCCAAGCCGGTAGGAGGTTGTTTGGTCAGTAGGATTGATTTGGTGCTGATAACGGTAGAAATTAAGGTCATTAAGCACAGATAAATGAAATGTGGGGTGTGGAAGTGCACGTGTGCTTGTGGAGGGGGAAGGGAGAAGGGGAGGCTTAACCCCCACTGCCCAAACCCATTTTCACATGTGTTTGATCGTCCGGCACTTTCACAAGCCATCACCTCTTAATCACCAGAGAATTATGGTCATGCCACCCGCCATGGCTGATTGTCAGACCACGCGGCCTATGTACGGATGCATCCAACTACCTTCATATTCAGGTCTTCGAAGTTGTGGCTTCAGAAGCACGGCTGTAGTTCGATCATATTCCGCTGGGCATGGCACTTCACGTACCCCGGTCCGACGACGCTTCAACCTATTGCTGGAACTGACTTCGTCTTCACTTAATCCTGAACACTTCTTATTGAGAAGAAGTACCCTGAATTTAATTTGGTATTGTTCTTGACCGAGATCGGGTGCAGATTTACTGATGGCGCTTGTAGGGAAAGTAGCATATGCTGCTTCTTGTGGGATTAGGGTTTTAACGATATAGTACTTGGATTGGCTCAACATTTCATTCATCCCAATATATCGCAACCGCCGGTCCAATTCGATCGCTACTGCCTCTTTTTCAACAAAGTTCATTTTTAGAGGTCCTTAAACGACTGAAATCGTACTAAAGGTACCAGTGGCTCAACTATCACGCAACCCATATTATCAGCCACACTGTTCTACCTGCCCGCTACCACAACCTGTTCATATATATATAAGCAAAATCACAAGACCTTACATCACATTCCAAACTCATACTCCTATTTCCTCACCATAATATCTCCCAATCCACCAAACATGGACTACGCCACACTTCCGACCCCACCTACTTGCGTCGCAGATTTCTGTCTCAACCCCGTGCGTTCCTTATCCCTTTTCTTTTCCCTTCCCGTGCCACTTCCATCTCCCTCACTACTACTCTTCATCCTCTATCCGGTCTTTGACATTTCACGCAATTCCGCTAAGCGGCCCGGTGAAAGATCGGAACCCCCACCGCCTCCATCGCCAATGAAGTCGCCGCCGTCCAGCGCCTCATGAAAGCCAGCGGGCTGAGTTATAGGATGCACTCCGCTGGCACAACCGTTGGTTCGTTTTCCACCTCCACTCTCTTTTGGTCCCGGTGCGGAAACCTACCTCCTCCATCACAAATGAGAAGAATCTATTTCTTTGCTATCATTGCTGATATTAATGGTACCATAGAAGGACCTTGGGAGTCAGTAACCCGCCTAATTGGCCAGGCACACACACTCGTGCACCGCAACGGGGTGGTGCGCATCCAGACAGACGTGCGGATTGGGACGCGAACGGACAAAGAAGAACATTTCGCTGAAAAAGTGTCAAAAGTCGAGTCGATCCTTACTGAACGGGTTCATGACGCAGGCGGAGGAGATGAGGCTGAAGAAGATACGGTAAAGTTGCAAAGGCCTGTTTGAGGTCGCAGACAGACGGAACTATGGGAGGTACAAGCGGCATCAAGAGTGGGCGAGTTCCTGTCATGTAGGCCCAGGGTTTCGGGCCCCCTGGCGGCGCCTTTCGCTGATCATAAGGGATTATTTCGGGAAGCAGATGCATGATCTTGCTACACGAATATTTCAAGTTAACTAAAAATCTAGCACTGAACAAAATTACTCCATTCCCAACGCCATAATCTCACACTCTACCTATTCCAATTCTTGACCACGTGATCTCTTCCCGGGAACTGCTGGCGGATTCCGCTGTGATCGTCGGCCTCTGGTCACTTCAGCCGCAGCTCCCTGATTGATTGATTGATTGATTGATTATCTCATACTCGGTTCCAGCAGCTTATGTCAGCCGCTATGCCGGAGAGGGCAGCTTCGGCTGGTCGCCGACGAGCGCTGGGATTGGCCAGCACTCCCCACTTCATCATGCTTCCATGACCAGCGACCCCCCCTTTCCGCCCCTTTGTCTGGTTTCCGTCTACGTCTATCTTCATTATATATCCGCTTCAAGAAGTATTTCCCGTCCTTTAGGCCGCTATCTAGGCTTATTGGCAGCCGCTTCTACTGTCCTTCCTGTGTCCTCGTACCTTTAGTCTCCCCCTAGTGCTTGGCTCTGTCTACTCCATGATCCGAAATTGCCCAAGGATCTGTGTTTGTTCTATGAAGTTGATGGCTTTCGTGGCCGCTTTGCGCTCATTCAGGATTGCCCGCATGTTGCTCCGTCCTGGAATCCCGGATAGTTCCTGGCGTCGTAGGTCATTGAACCTCCTACATCTCGTGAGTACATGTATTACCGTTTGTCTGCCCTCTCCGCAGACACATTGTGGATCCGTGACCTCCGGGACTCCCCTCTGATAAAGGAAGTCCCTAAGACCTATTTTCTCTGTGCGTATTTAGATTAGTAGGGAGCTGTGCCGTTTGCTGCGATTCTCATGTAAGCGGAGGACTTTGTGTGTTGGTTTGGGAGTGTATCTGTAGCAGACTCTTCCCCTCGTTTCCATATTCTAACTGTACTCCTATTCCTTTTCTGCCTCCTATTTGATCCAGGTTTTCAATGTGGCCCGTAGCGGGTATAACCGTGTTGGCGGGGCTGCTCGGTTTCCAGCGCTTGTCTGTTCTTTTGCTCCCCACCCGGCGGCCTCCTCTGCCGCGACGTCCGCTTTTTCGTTTCCCGGGATGCCTGTGTGAGCCGGTACCCATCTCACCTCTACCTGGACTCGCTTGGCTGTCTGAAGGCGGTCGATCAGATGTACGATGTCATCGGTGATGTATGCCCCGGATTTGCCGGCTGGGTTTGTTGACAGGTTCGTGGAATGAATGCATTGACTGAACTAATGAGCGTCGGATGGACAGATCTCTATACAAATACAGTCCATATATAGTCACGTGCAAGGTACATGACTCATTATCACTTGACTCATTCCACAACAGCCTCTAGGCTTCCACACCCCTTCAACAGGGTTCCCGACTGTCCTGATGGCCGCTTGGTTGTCCGTGTAGATGATCAGTTTCTTTCTTCTATTTCCCTTGTCCCAGTCCTGTAGAGCCATCATGAGCGCGAGTCTGATGCCCTGGAGCTCGGCTGCGCATACTGTCGACATGGAGCTATCTCCCATGTATGCTTTCATTGTGCTTTGGATCATCGGTGACGTTGCCGCCGCGCCTATCTCTCCATTAATGCCGCTGCCGTCGGTGTAGACGTGGAGGTAGTCCTGGGTATTCGCAGTTTGTTCCTGATGCTTCTTAGTGGCTTGTTACGTGCTTGCCTCGATCTAGGTCTTGGGCCCCTGCCACCACGGTGGGGTGAGGTATGGCAGAATGATTTCTTGTCTCTCTATGGTGGGGCCTCGTCTCTGGTAAAGTCGTCTATAGATGTGTTCTAGTGGGCTGAGCAGGTACTGAATTGTATTGCAAATCTACAAGTAAACTACAATACAAGTAAGGCCAGCTACCTCCTTACCACGCTTTCCCTCAGGTCTCAAGACTTTTGCCTAAGCTCACTATTTTGCCCCTGATTCGGGGGTTCAGTCGGGACCAGAACCTCCCCCCACGCCCTCTGCCCTGTTTGCTCCTTAAGCCTATATTAGCACACCATGCCAACTGCCCTATATGCTCTCCTTATAGACCGACATGCGCATCCGTCCTCTCAGGCCATATAGACAGTGTCTCTGTCGCTGCCATTATATGCCACGCCCCACGGCTATAAACCGCTTCGCGTTACCTTGCCAGGTCTCCCCTCACAACAAGGCCGACCGTGTCTTGCAGAGGTTGCCCTACTTTCCCTATACTCCTAGCCAGGCAGCATAGTATGGTGTTTCCCCTCTACTAACCAAAGTCCCCTTTCCAAGAAACGCAAGAGGGTAGTCGAGGGCCTTCAGAACAACGTTCTTGAGCCAAGTCGCAGTTCCAAAAGACTTAGAGAGGCCACCGAGGGTTCCTAGACGATCCCTCAGGGCAAGGCTCTTCCAAATTGTCCGGCTAAGTCGTGGAACTCCTCGCGAGCCTTAGCGCCGATGGTTTCAATATCAAGACGCTTTTCACTTCAAGATTGGAGACAGATATTGAGCTTCATCTCGGCTCTTACGAGAAAATCAGCATTGCTGCAACAAATAGCGACCTGAAGTTATACGTCGCATCAGAGATCGAGAGTCGGTCTAGGAAAAAGTTGCTCCGAACAAGGGACCCAGATCTCAAAAGGGAAATCATGGACCGACTAGTGGAGGGCGCTGAAGGGATGTTTCGATGGTAGCATGCCAATTGGATTATTTATGCGAATTGAATACTGACAAGGGAATACGGAAAGCGTTGAATTCTCTTCCACTAACACTTTTCGCAACCTACGAAAAGAATATTGGATAGATGATTCGCAGAAATTCTTCTCGTTTGGAGAATTTTGTAGCGGTGGTAGTCGAGGTGGATGAAGCCTCAACCACCACCCTAACGCACCATTCCAGCTCCGCCGTGACTCTATCTTGGCTCTGCAGATACTCCAAAGAGTACTACAGGTTCGTAGGACGCACCACATACAGGCGAGAGTCGTCGCATCCCTGACGACGAGATCCTTTGGTGAGTCCAGGTACGTCGATTTTGTTTACTAATTGCTAAGAAATTCTTATGGACTGGGCAGAATTCTGTATAGTCAAGCGCTAATATGGGACACGCAACGTATACGTAGCGTATCCGAAGACACGTAGCCGGCCGGCCCGGGGCTTGCAAGATTGGCGTATCAGAAAATATATGGGCGGGAAGTTTGTTTAGAGGTCGCTGGTGATATGGTTGTGCGGGATGAGTACTTGGGCTGGGTGACAGGGGAAACACCACCATTGAGGCAAGCACGCATTTGTTGAGAATAGCCCTTTTGCTCTGCGGCTGACCATTGCTCTAACTAGGCACATCGACTACTACGGCGTCACATTCGACCACCTCGTCCCCGCCGACGATCCCGATCCAAAGGTATTACAGATTAATATTATCGAGATGGATAACGATGGGGGAGCATATGCAAACGAGCACTTACCATTTGCAGAAGTAGGGTTGATGGATAAGCTTGGCCGGACACCATTACACCGTTCTGCCGGCTTGGGATACGGAGCGGCAACCAAACTCTTGGTGATAACGACGGAGGACAATGATGGACGCACGGCGCGCGATCTGGCTAAGGTTCAGACCGTGTAATCAAGGCTCTCAACGGTGAAGAGCCGGATTTTTATATGTATAAAGATCGTATGATTCTGCTCTAGTTTAGGAGTCTGAGACAGAGTCTAACCTTGACACTTCGAAGACTAGTCTATCCATCTTACCCAAGTGAGCCTATTCAATCCTCTTTCGTCTCATTTTCTGGTTTCTGCCCGTAACTGACATGAACGGAATTTAGGGGTGCCATCGCTTGAAAAATAAAGGCAGAGACGAAGGCAGAGAGGCAAGCGGGCTCAATCAAACCATATGTAGCTCGGCGCTGGGAATATACGTAAGCTCTATATGCAGCACTTTGGTGACGCCTTTCTTACCTTTGCCTAGCGGTCGCATTTCCCAGGTTTTCCCATCTGACTTCGTCCATATGCCCGCCCTAGATAATCTGGGAGACCAGACGCCACAAACGTGGCCGGCGTTTTGTATCTCAAAAATGTCGCTTGAGATATTCTCTTCATGCATTTCGAAGGTTCGAAGCTTATCCTTAGCTCTCTGGATCAACCCATCGCCGACCTTCCCCCCGCTACCCTTCACGACCCAGAAATTTTCTTTCGGGTGCATGTGAATTGCGACATTGGCTCCGTATTCGTATTCTAGCTCGCTTAAGGGTGTGAATACCACCGAATGTTTCGCCGGATCGAGCATAAAGAGAGAGACGAGTGTCTCTCCACCTATCTCGCATTGTCCAAGTGCTAAAGGCATGCCTTTGGATATAGCACGGTAGATCCACTGTATGATTTGGTTGCCCCACGGATGGCCTCCTAGAAATTCCACCTTTCCGTAAGGTGGGAACAAGGAGCGTTCTGTCATGATCATAGCTAGTCCACCGGCAGTTCCTGCAAAACGAGCTACTCCAAGATGGTCAGTCTCCAGCGACGACTTTTCAAGGATATGGTTTGGCCAGTCCTCTTCTGCGCGAGTGCGGCGCCATTCTTTGAGCTCGCCGATGAGTTTGAAGGCCTCTGCTGGGCTCGCCAACTGACGTGGCAAGGCTGATATGAGGAGGAGCTCTACTATATCCGTTCGGTCCTGCGAAAGGAGCTGCTCCACAAGGAGCTGGAAGACCACATGACCTGCTTCGTCGATCTTGCCTTCCTTGGTTCTGTAGGGCTTTGTGTATTCCCTCAGAAAACAACCTACGGCGTCCGCAAGTTGATCAAAACCATGGAACGGTACAATATCCCAAAGAATCCCTCTTACTAGTGCTTTGCCGTCCAGAACCAAGCAAGGATCTCCGGACCTAATCCGGTCGCTTAACCTCGAATGCCCGGACAAGGCGTATGGCAATTTGAGGTAGCTCAGTCCGTATTCACCCAATGGCGCCCACGAAGGGTTGCGCTGTTTCTCGGGAACTTCGTCACCATCGGCACGAACGGGATCTGGCCGGCAGAACAGAATGGTTAGATCTCCATTGTAGAGTGCTGTTGCTATAACAGAGGCGGTAAAACTTAGGGCATTCTGGATGACCTCGTGGGTGTGGATGCGATAGCGATAATGTGTCAGATTACTCAAGATAGCAAGCCTATCCGAGACTAGAAGATTTCGCTTCCCAGAGAGTGTACCGTAAGCGGCTGGCATAGTCATGCGAAGCTTTTGGTAGCTCTTAGATTGGCTGCCGACTTGATTAGCATTAGACTCGATATGGGGGCAGGTGTACTCACCAGAGAGGCACGTCAGTTTTCCCTTCCATTTCCTCAGCGCTGGTATCGAGGAGAGTAAAACTCCTCTTCTCCGACCCAATACCTCCAAAAGTAGCACTTGCTGACAAGCTTCTCATAACCTCTGTATGTCGCATGCTCCTAAAAGACATGCTGAATATCTCATCGTGGCCAAATTCCCAAGCTCGAGAGACTTTTTGGACCTTTCCGTCTCGATTTCTCGCATCAGCCACACGCCGCCATGCTATCCCGTCGACGTCTACGTCATCCTTCCAACCAACCAAGTATGACAGATTTTCCAACTGCGAGTTAATCCATTCCTGGAAAGTCCAAGCACGTGTGAACCACCTGTCTCCCAAGATTCTGTCTCTGAAATCGTCATGCACGCCATGACGAAGAATCTCTGGTAAGGCTTGAATGTCGTCTGGCGACTGTACATGGCAATCCAAGAGCACCAGTGTATGGGCCGCCCGCCGATAAACGAGGTGCATAGATTGAATAGCTTGCTGCTTAACGGCTTTATTTTCCTGATCGATGGATTCCTGGTCGATCCATATTCGCTTGACTCCCTTCGCTGCCGCAAATTCCATACATCGTCGTATAACACTTGAATTTGCACGTACGTCTCGGGTATGCGGCGGGCAACCAGGTTCGTCTTTTTGGGGGATATGGATGCGGCGCGGTGTAGCTGTGCTGGAATCCTGATGCCCCCTCCAGCAGTACGAGACTGCGATATACGGTTCTTTTGACTCGGTATCAGGCTGGATCAGCGTCAGATCAGAACCTGATGACCCGTTTGTATCTGAATTGACAACGAAGAACAGTTTTTCAGACCAAGTGAAATCAGATTCGTGGAACATGAGCTGCTGCCCTCGCTCAATGTGTCGAAAGACATCACCATCGGCTCCCTTTCCGAGGGGTATATGAGAGTCGTCTTTCATGTCCGATTTAGGATCACCGTCGGCCCCATGCTTTAGCAGCAATCCTACAACTGCCTCGTGTCCACCCTCGGTCGCGTACCATAGAGCTGTGCGATGACCTGCTCCACGAGCATTGACATCGGCGTCGGATTTCAAGAGTAATTCCACGGTAGAAAGATGTCCAAAGCAAGCCGCTGAGTGCAGGGCAGGATCGCCATCCGCGTCCTTTAGTTCAATATCAGCAAGACGATCCAGCAATAGCTGTACTATCTTGTTATGACCGCGAGAACATGCGCAGACTAGAGGAGAATGCTCGGCTCCTCTTGCTCCATTTGGATTGGCTCTTCTCTCAAGAAGCAACTGCACAATGTCAAAGTTGCCAGACTTGGTTGCTAGGCATAAAGGAGTCATCCTATCCCATCGATCTTCGCCATCGACGTCCGCCCCCGAGTCCAAAAGCGTGTTCACAGTGGCACTGTCTCCTCCCAAAATAGCGCAATGAAGCGCTCTCGCTCCTGGGCAGGGAATTCCAGCCATCTCTTTCATCCTCAGCTCCATATCCGCACCTGCTTGAATGAGCGCTGCGACAACTCTTTCATGTCCCTTCTCAGCCGCCAAGTGCAACGCAGTCTTCTTGTGCAACCCTCTCAAGTTGACATCCGCTCCTCGTTGCAGGAGCAGCCGCACGACATCCACGCACCCATTCTCTGCCGCTGTATGCAATGCGGTCCTTTCCTGCACGTCTTCTTTAGTGATGTCTGCGCCCCTTTCAAGAAGAAGTTCCACCACTTCCACATGCCCCCCCTGAGCTGCAAGATGCAAGGCCGTCTTGTGTTGTCGGTTTGCAAAATTAGGGCTGGCGCCACCGTCGAGTGCCAACCGGACTAATGGGAGGTGCCCCTGAGCGGCACATTGACTTAGTGAGAGGATAGCGAGATTTCCATTAGGACTGGCGCAGGGCATGTACAAGCCCATGGGTGTCTGTGAAGGCAGAGTCCTGGATGTGAATGGGACCAAGCGGCCGGGAGGAAAGGGACTCGGGGCTGAAGCGTCAATGGACCTTCCCTGGCTTTGAACTCCTGAAATACCGACTGATTGCCCTCCTTGGTGAGTACCTGGCTGCTGTTCTGCGGGTTGGCTTGTTGGAGGACCATTTTCGTCTCCTGTTGTTCCATCGTTTTGGTGGGACATGATGGTGGCGGGTTGCTTGGGTTTTTGGCTTGGTGGTCAGAATGGCGTGCTTTGATGGTCTAAAGGCTATATATGGAAGAATATAATGGGGTGTTGAGACTGAGGCCCGTTTTTATACCTAAAATGTTGTCATGGGGAAATATAAGTGTAGAACCCCTTCCTTAGAGACTGCATAAAAAGCTTGCCTTAAAAGAGCAGTATTTCCCCTACTAATCGTGTTTCCCGCGTTTCTACATTCATGAGTGAGTTGTTATGAATCATACGAGTCATTCTATACGGGAATTTCCCATTATTGAAACAGAATTGAACGAGCCTTGTCATAAATGGCAGGGGGAGGCAACCCCTAGGCTACGGTGACCAGGAAATTCCCTGGTATGCAGAACCTAGGAAGGTTTTCTCTGGTAACCGCCTACTTTTGCCAAGGCACTATAAATTTAGTGAAATAAGCGGCAACATCAAAACTCGTGTTTTTAAAGCAACAAAACAGCAGTTGAATGGCCTTTAAATCTAATACAACTTGAGCCTGTAAAAGATATAATGTGATTAAATATATGCATAAATTTTCTACTCAACTAAAGCGTTGTAGTGGCGAGTAATTCTGAGAATTATTTTTGCTTAGGCGGTTGCTAAATTGTGAACCTGTTGTCTGAACACAGCCACCTCGTCAGCCCATCAGGAAGTCGGTGACTGTCGGTTCACCAGAAACGCTAAGCACCATCACGTGTAGTCGTGGAATGCTCGTTACGTTTATCGTTAGTGAAGTGGTATATTATAGAAGTTAGGGAGTTCAGTTCAGGAGGTTGAGCTACTGAACTGCACTCCCGAACCTCTGCTATGCCTAATTAGGTCTAGTCTACGGGATGGGCCGTGCACGCAACGCGGCACGTGACAATCTGCAAAAGTATATTCAAATACTAGAAGCTCTCTGAAAACGTCGAAAAATATAGTTTCCTATCGAACGTATACTAGTTTCCTAATTAGGCCTAATCCCATGCTCTCTAACCGTGCTATATGCCCACGTGATACCCTCCTATCGATATCCCTGCTTCCATGCGTCACTCTCCTACTAATATGTCCCTCTCCTACTCTCCTCCGCTCTATACATTACCTTATTCACGTTTAACCTACTCCTCTATATCTAGTTATATAGTATTCGTATTAATTAGGCGCTTGAGGGTATTCGTAGGCTTTAGTTTCATTATATAGTTAGCTAGATTCGATTCTCCCTTAATCTACTTAACCTCCGTGATCTCCCTTCGTTCATATACCTAGTAGAGGTATATTACGTCGATTATAAGCCGCTTTTCTTATATAGTTCCGAGCTTTACGAAATACTCGTAAAGGGATTTCGAGTCTATATAGACGACTAGTAGTAGGTCGATTTCTAGGGCTCTATCGACTATCGATTTAACTATAGCGCCTATATTAAAGCCGTATACTATACTATATAGCTTAGAGGCTAGTACGCTTCGGGTGACTCTCCTATACTTCGTGGACGACTAGTGGATAATATTCGTGTTCTGAGTAGTATTAGCTAAGGCTAGAACATAGCCTATTTGTGAGGATAGATCTCTATTATTTACAAAAGACAAATTAGTTAATACGATTAAGTAGAGGGTCTCCTTATCTAGCTTTACGAATCGTAGTCCCCTAGTAGTATTCTTAACTTACTACTAGAGACGCTTATTAAGTGAACTAACGTCGTTTTCTATAGGTTCAATAACTTAACGAGCCTACCGACAGAAGTCCGTGTTTTTAGCGATGTTTTCAGGTGTCGCAAAACTCAAATCGCCCACTTCACTTCACATTTTCTCAGCAACTATAGATTAAAACTATATAGAATTCAAGCACGCGCGATAAAAGAAGCCGGGTTGAGTTTAGAGAGCCTTCAAACCTAATTCTAAATATAAAACAAAAGTGTCCAAAATAGTAATGGGGTTCATTTCTTAGCGAAATGCCCTAAAAACACGGACTTCTGTCGGTAGGCTCGTAAGCGACTATTATGAGGTTATAGGACACTTTAGGTTAATAGACTAATATAATATAGGCTCCCTAGGCTTATTAAGCTATATATTATTCCTTAATCGTGAGGTTCGTATATATAGTACCTCTACTACTTATTATAGTAGAGTTCTTAGTTAATATAGTTACTAGGTATATAGGTATTAAGTGAGATGTGAAAAGGTTAATTATTACTATCTAAAGCGAGAAGTAGCTATGTAGTAGCTAAGCGAGAAGCGCTAAGCTATTCCTGATTCACTATATACAGGAATCCTAGTAACCTCCCCTCGTTCAAAAAAAGGCTAGTGCCTATACTAGATAAAATATATGAGGAAATCCGTATATTAGGATTCCTATTTCCGAATATTAAATTCCTACCATTTTTTGTAAAGTAGAAAACGAAGTCCGAACTCGTATATTAGGATTCCCTTCCGTAATATTGAATTCCCTCATGAAAAAGAAAAAAAAAGGTAATAGTTATTCTCACTCCTATACTACCGCTAATATATTCGCGATTACCTCTATTACCTAAATAATATCCTTATCTCCCCTATTTCTCTCCTTCTAGGTATTCTATTCCTTTTCTAATACTATTCGGCCCCAAAAGTCGTTTCCTTTCTAGTAGGTTCTATATATAACGTTATTATAGAGGGTTATCTATACGCCTCTACCCGGCCTACGGAGCTTCCTAATCTCGAGGAATAGAATAGTTGGTTTTTTAGTAAGATTAGTAGGATTAGCTAGATTAGGATTTTGAGTCGTAGGATTAGATATAGGATTTTATAAGGGATTCTTAGTCGCAGGATTAGACGTGGGATTTTCAGCGGGATCTACTAAGGGACGATTCTCCTGAGCTAGATTCTCTAGATTAGGAGCTAGATTCGCTGAACCTGTATTCGTAATATAGTTACTCTCGAGCTCGCTTTCTCTAGCGGGATAGCCTACTAACTCTCCTAGCTCATTCTCCTAAGTTATATACTACTACCTACGGTATTTAATTAGTTATCTAGAATTCCCCTTCGTTTAGTAGCTATCCATGTGTCCTATAGGGAGTTATAGTAGGTTTCTTATTCTTTTAAGTTCATAATATACTTCGATTTCTCCTAGCGAAGTTATATGATATTAGGGTATCCCCTAGATATCTAGGAACTTAGTAACGAATTCGCTATTTTATTAGTAGGTTTTATAATTTAATCCTTTCTTACTATAGATGTTTTCTAGCTTATAGACTAAGTCTTCTATCTCTAAAACTTCTCTACTATCTTACTCGACTCGAATTAGGTATAGGAATACTTTTGATTTTACTTTCGGTACCGATTTTGGTATAGCTAATTTCGGTGTAGCTAATCTCGGTATAGTTGATCTCGGTATAGCTTTCTTTAGTAATTATAGGCGTTAGAAATCCGCCTTCTTTTATCGCCGGTCTACTAGATTCCCGTGAGTCCTATAGTAGTCTCTAGTATTCTCGGGCGGTGATATTTCTAGATCTACTATTAGCCTAAAGAAATCCTAGAGTAATTCTTTAGACTCGAGGAATTCATCGATTCCGGCTCCAGAAACTTAATAACTATAGGTAAGAGACTTAGAGGCTATTACTTTAGCCGCTTTCTTCCCTTTTAATCCTATTAATAATATAGGAGAGGTTGCTCGGTATTTTCGGTAACTATTATTATCGGATTCAGAATCTTCGGAATCGTCGTTAGGATTATTATTATTATCGTTATTACCTAAATCCTAAATAGCCTTTTTAACTATTCCTTTTTACAAATCTCGAGTACCCTCGTAGCTTTCTCTAATACTCCCGAAATCTAATAAGTATCGTGATATTATTTCCCTTCTAGTTATCTTTGAATATCTCGGCGATTTCGATTATATTCTCTATTAGCTAATTCATTCATACCTCGAGTTCTATAACCCTTTATCTAGCTACCTTTTAGAATCCCTATATTAAGACTTGATTTATTTTTCTAGATCTTCGGTTTTCTATACTAATTCCTGGTACTTATTTATAATCTATTATAGCTTCCTTCTTAGCTTTTATTATCCTTTTCTACTATAGATAACATTTCTCCTAGTAGTATATTAATACCTAAGCTATTTTCGATTTCCTAAGTAAGTAGTAATTTCTTTTCGTAGCTTTCCTAGGGTTAAGGATTCTATTAGCTTATTCCTCTCCGTTTTCCGCTAGGTTATAGTCCTCTATTAAATAGGTACTCGCTTTATCTTTCTATTCTAGCTAGTTTCTATATATTACTATACCCTAAATCGCGAGTAGAAGATTATTAGGGCCTAGGAATAATTAACTAATATTTTTTCTTATTTCTAATAGCTTTCCCTCTACTATAAATATAGTAACGAAGTTTATTACTAATCTTTATATGACTTTCCCGGCCTTAATAGCTAAGATTCTAACTCTTGTCACGTGGTCTAATTATTAGGAATTAGCCTAGGAAAGGTCCGAGTAGAATTGGTTCTTAGTATTTATTCCGAATAAGAGTTTCTAATCTAATTCCTATAGTTCCGGGTTAAAGATTAGTACTTATTAGATATCCTTCTACTAGCTATAGTCTATCCGTTTCTTTTAGCTATAGTTTCCTTATTATAGTCCTAGTATATATTCGAGTAGGAAATCTATCTTCTTTAGCTTTAGGTGAGACTTTAGCTTTTCGGTACTTGGTAGAGGAATCGCGGAATCGTTTCCTAGAGGTAAAGCTAAGGTACTAGAAGGTCTAGGTTATCTATTATTTATAGTATCTAAAGTGAAACCGAGGTTCCTAAGGGTCTAGGTTATCTATTATTTGTGGTATCTAAAGGTAAAGGTATAGGTTCGTCTATAATAGTGAACTAATTCCGAATCCTTAGGTTCTAGTGAGAATTCTTTTGGGAGATGAATAGTAAGTAAAAGGTAGTAGGAATTAGTTATTTGGAGTTATTATAGTAGATTATAGCGTTAATATTATTATTAATATTATTATTAATATTATTATAAAAGGATAGAGAGTTAAGGTAGGAAAATTTGATATATATTACTAGCTAAGTATAAGTAAGATAATATTTACTCGTTAATTACGACTTACTTTCGTAAAACTCTCCCTTACTTCTATATATAATTATACTAGTAAAAGTCTAAAATATCACTATTATATACCTAGGATTTACGAGGCTTTCGAAAACCGGAAGTCCTAGTTTTCTTTCCTTGAGTATTCCTATCCTATTACCTTCTTAATATTAACTATTTAGCTTTAAATTCTTTAATAACTTCCTTTATATTCTAAAGCTTTATAGAGGGAAACTATTAATTATCTTCCGGGCTATATCCTTTCTAGTAGACTAGATATCTAATATGACCTATAGGGCTTGTCTACTTATTAATAATCTTCTCGATTTCCTACGATTTCTGGTATTTGGTATCTCTCTTAATATATACCGAATCCGGGTACTCTAGACATGGATAGTTATATAGATCCTTTTCCTTTAGGGCTAGTTCGAGATATATAATAGAAAATATATTATGGATTCTCTAATACTTCAGGATATCTAGTTAGTATATGAGTCGGCTATACCACTAGACGACTCGAAAGGGTCTATAATATTATATAGAAATCTTCTTACTCTTTACTACTAGTAATTTATATCCCTTATGAAGCTAAATATAAACCTCGTTATTGATATCGAGGAAAAGTAGCTTTCTGGATTTATTATACTACGCCTTCGCTAATATCTATCCTATAGTAATAGTATCTAAAACCTAGATATAGTATTTAGGAATTCCTATAAATTTCCTAGATAAACTTGGGCTAAGAAGATTAACTATATTATTGACTATAAACCTATATAGTACTTCGTTAGGGGCCTTTCTAATAACTACTAAGAAGGTATTATTTAGTATGAATTACAGAAACGGTAGATATTTCGGCTAGTCCTTTTCGTCTTCTAAGTAAAAGAAGAAATATCTCATCGCGATTTCGATAATCTAATTCGTACTTTCGCTCTAACTATCTATTTATAGATAATAGGTTATCGAAAATAAGAGCTTTATGCCTAGTTCCTTGAATATTTCCTTCTATACTTCTAATAGGAATTTTGTATTATAATCCGAGATAATAACCTTTGGAATTCCCTAGTTAAGGTTAAGAAGTCTCCTAGTTAAGGTATTACCCTATTACTATACCTTCTAGGTTATTATTCCTAGAATAACTATATATCTCTTATTAACCTTTTCTGTAATTAATATAAGGTAGTCGAATTTCTCGTAAGATTCTAGTAGGGCTAGAATAAAATTAATTGTGATTATATAGAATAGGCTTAGTAGTTCTAGAATTAGTTATATTAATCTATATGGTATATAATACTTAGTTTAAAGTACCTAGTAATCCGGATAGTACTTAGTCTAGTCCTCGAGGTACTTAGTAAGGTTCTAGACAAAGAAGCTTTTATTAACTATTCTAGTTATCTTAGCTAATCTAGGGTATAAGGATTTCCTATATACTAAGTCAAAGACCTCCTTTATATAATTCGGGGGAATATATAGATAATGAGGAATCCTGTCCTAGGTATAGTAATAAATCAAATCGCTACGGATTTCGAATAGTAGTATAGCCTTATTCTCCTTTAATACGTCGTTTTCCTTAATTTAGGAGCGAATTCTGTCCTAGTGCTTATCTATTTCGTATCCGCTAATGAATTATGTCTTAAAGGCTAGTTCGATTTCAACGAGGGTAACTATAAACATATAGTTTTCATTGAAATCTGTGTAGAATTCCTCTCGAATAAATTCGTCTAGGCTTATATTTCTAGTAAATAGGGTATCTAGTTCTCTATCGCCCTCGTCCTTTAGCCTAGACGATTTCTTTTCGTTGTCGACTATAGCTAATTAACTTAGGGTATCCGATACGAAATTTGCCTTTCCTAGCTTATATTAGATATCTAGCTAGAATCGGGAGAGGTATTCGGCTATATGAACTAAGTAGAGGTTTAATTTCTCTATAGAAACTATTAAGGTGAGATTCGATTTCTTAGAAATACTAATTAGTAAGGAATAATTAATAAAATCGTGATAAGAGCTAGTCTATTAATTCGATAATGTGATATAGCTTTCTTATAACCTAAACTAACTAGCTATTTCTAATTCTATAAGCTAGTATCTAGTTTCCGTGTCCTTAAGGGTTCTTAATAAGAATATAATTAGTTCGACTTTGTCCTTAGTAGTACGGAATCTTCTTTATAGCCTGTATAAAGGGTCTCCCTTAATATAATATACTATAGTACTAATTCCTTATTACTTGAGGTATTAAGGTTATAGAAAAGTAGTCGTTCCGGATCTATGTGACTAGAATCGTGTTAGTTATTAAAGCTTTCTAGAGTATAGTAAAAGCTACTCTCTTACCTTATAGGTATATGAAAGCTTCCCGACTATAAAGGTTTTCTCTAATATCCCTTTACTAGAGCTCACTTAAATAATTAGTCTTTCTATCTTATAGTAGCTTGAAATATGTGCGTAGAATAGAACCTTATCTCTAGCTAACTAGTATTCCTAGGTAAGTTTCTAATTCCTTTTAGTTTTCGGGAAAGCTAGCTTTATAATAGCTTCTAGCTTTTCCTTAGTCGTAGATAATCTAAAGGAATCGACTTCTTTCTAAGTATAGTAAATAGATAACTAATAAAGTATTTCTTTCCCTTAATAGTAATATTATATCTCACTAGTATAGAGAAAACTGACCGAAATATTATAGGTATTCTTCACGAGTATGACTAGTAATAATATTATTAATATAAGCTCTTATAAATTAGAAATCCTTTAGAATAATATCTATCTAGTACTAGACATATAATAGTGTATTCCTAATCTATTAGAGTATAGGGAAAGTATATTAGCCTCTATAGGAAACTACTAAGAGGTATTTGTAGCTTTCTAGATAAGTTCGCTACTAGTAAAAGAAACTAGTAGTATCGACTACTATAATAAACTTATAGCTCATAATTCCTTAAAGTATTTCCTCCTATAAAGGTATTAGGTAAGTATTAAGGATTACTATATCATTTAATTCCTATATATTAACTACGACTAGCTACTAGCTATTCCTATCTAGGGATATACTTATATAACAAATATCAGAAAAGCTATAGGAACTACTATTCTATTTAGTATAGCTTATCCTAAGCTTCTAGCTTTCCGTATATCTCGTTAATAATTTCTCGGTCGTAGATTCCAGCTTTATAGACCTTAGTCTTACTAGAGATTCTATCTACCTAATTAGGGTATAGGTTAATCTTTATCTAGCGATCCTCTAGTAGATTAACGAATCCGATATTATTAAAAAGATTCTCCGGAAACTCGTCTAGGAGATTAGAAAATATTCTAGTAGTTTCCTAGTCTCTATAGATTATAGTATCTATATAATACTTCATCTCTATTTCCGAATCCTTATAGGGTAGTTAAGGAATCTTAATAACGGAATCCTTAAGGAAACAGGTAACTAGATCCGTGATATCTATATTTAGAACTAGGAAACTATTATTATACTTAATATCTATAAGGTTTCCTAGACAGAAATTACGTAGTAGGAATACTAGTTTTTCCGAATCATTTCTAGCTAGTACTATTTTCATATTCTTATTTACTAGTTATACGAATAGGGTCACTAGTGTCTCATTAAGTTCGAATAGTAAATCCCGATCCTCGATAACTACTAAATAATGGACTAGAATTACTATCGAAGCGAATACTAGGATAATGAGTCCTACTATTATATAGACTAGGGATTTCGGGACTCTTTTCTTCTAAGATACTTCGACTAAGATATTAGTACTATAGCTTCTAATATATCCAATTTCTTAGAAATCATAATATCATGTTTTCTGGACTATGATATCTATTCTAATAAGAGTTTTACGGCTAGGTTATTATAATATATACTTCTCTTGTGATTTTAGCTAGAATATCCTTACTTAATTTATCTATACCTAGAAAGAACATATCTAGTATAACGTATTCTTACAATTATACTTTACCTCTAATTCCTCTAATTAGTAAAGGCTTTAATATAATCCGTAGAGGGATATCTAGGTGATTACTTAATAGCTAGTTTCGGTTAATTAGTATAATAGAGTATCCTGTATCTATATATACCTTATAGGATTTACTATTAGTAGAGAACTTGAATATCGCGGGCACAAAGTACTAGTTTCGAAATCCGAAACTAGTACTAATATTAGCTTTTAAGTTTACTAAGGATTCTATAACTAGAATCGTATTAAAAGCTAAAACGATTTCTGATTTCTTTACTATAGTTAGCTTCTCCTTAGTTTCCTTAGTATTAGATTTGATAATTGACTAGTTCTTAGTAGCCTTTAGGATTCCCGGGCGCTTGTAATTATCTTCACGAATATACTTGTGTAATTAATTATTACTTAGGAACAATTTCTTATATTTCTTATATATGACCTCTTTCTTAATTTCGTTTAAGGCGAAATTTATAGCTATAAAGTTTCCGATAGGTTTATTATCGAAATTCTCTTTACTATAATTATATATATAGTTATTATCGTAATCTTCTTCACCGAAATTCGTAGGCGGCTTAATAGATTCCCTATAGAAAGAATCACTACTCTCCTCCTAGAATTACGATTCCTTATTACCTATTTCTACTCCGAAATAAATACGCTATTAATAAGGAAAGTATTAACGATTTCCTATACTATAATTTCTAAATCTACCTTAATTCTTTAGTATATATCCGTTTCTATTAGTGATTTATAGCTATTAATAGGGAGCGAGCAAAGTTGGTAAAGCTTTTTGGGCTCCTTACTATAGATTAGAATTCTACTAAGTAGAAGTCTAATTCTGACGATTAGTATAGCTCTATTAGAACCTCGACTAATTCCCTATTAAAGTCCTCTATAACCTTAACTACTAAAATCACCCCGGCTATAGTAACCTTAGTAATTCTGTGATTACTAAGGACACTAGAATAACTACTAGAAAGTATTCTAGTAGGCTAATTAAGGAAACTAATTCTGAGAGTACTAGGAATTCTAGAAATGGGAGCTGAAATATAGAGAGCCACGATTAGTATATTAGAACTACTTGCCTTTTCCGAAGTATCGACTATTAGTGTTTACTTCTTCTACTATATTCTCGAAGAGTATTAATTTAGAGTCTACCTCTTTAAGCTACTTTCCCTTAGCTATCGATTCCATGGGTACTAGAATATTCGCCTAGATAAAAAGCTCTAGTATATTATAGGCTACTATTAACTATAGGAAATCGGATTCTATACCAGCTACTTTAGTATATTGAAACATGGTTTACGTAAGCTATATACTAATTCTCCCTTCTAGAGGTTAACTAGGCTAAACTAAATCTTTCCTATATTTTTTATTATACTACTCACTAACTCCTTAAATCGCTTCGTAAGGGTACTATAGATCTTATTGACTAAGGTATTCGTTAAGAGATCTCGTTCTAGATCAGAAAGCTCGTATATATACTAGATAATTCCTTTACTACGAAGCTAGGTTATCTAATTCTCCTAAACTACTTAATCTCCTTTCTTATTTACGATTTCTCGGATCCGGTTCGTGAAAGTATATACGTTAGTATAGACCATAAGCTTTCCGATACTAACAATTCCTAAACTATTAACTTTAATATCCTTTAGATTAGGGTCAAAGACTCCTACTTCCTCCGCTCAAATATAGTTATTCTGATTCGTATTCTAGTATTGAGGTTCCGGCTATAGGGCTATAGTAGCTACGTTATTCTACTAAAACTAGTAGATAATATTCGCGACTATTAAAGCGATAGCTTACTAGTCATTAGTATTCATCTATAGTATGATTCCGGGAGCCGGGTTCTAGTTATTCCCGCTTCCTCTAGTACCGAATCTACTTATATTTATACGATTTCCGACTAGGTTCGGGAGGTTCGGGATATTCTCGACCGGGTCTTCGATTAGGTTTTCGACTAGAAGAGGGTAGTTTTCGATAGGGTTTTGGACTAGGTTCTCGATTAGAGGGGTTTCTACTAGGGTATCCGGGGTACCTATAGGAGTGAAGCCTACTATAGATCTCGGCTATAATAATAGCCTATTAAATCCTAATTCACTGGATTCCGATAGGGTAGGTTCAATACTAAGGAGGTTTTCGAATCGTTATAGGGTAGCTCTAAAGGTAGCTTTCATATAGATCCAGGCTTCGGGGAAACGTATACCGGGTTCTAGGGGGCTACTTTCTAATCTAGCCCGGGTTTAATATTATACTAGTAAGGGGTCTCTTTCGATTTCTCTACTAATTTACTCAATAGCCGCGAAGGTTTCAGAGGCTATATAGTTCGCGAAATCGTGGCCGGTTTCATAGAATACCCTGAGTTATAAAGTAAGGTCGGCGGTTCCTAGCTATAGTAATATACGGACAGGGTTTCTGATTAGTATAGGATACCATAGTATAGCGTAGGGTTCCCTATAGGTTAGGAAACCAGTTGGAATTAATAGGATCCGATTCTCTTAGGTCTCTTTTCGATAGAAACGATAGGAAACTAATAGGAAATGACGGGGGTTAATAGTTAAATCGCGTTGAGGTTCGCGATAGTGAGGTTTAGTGGTAGTAAGTCACGATGACTCAGCGACTCGGTCGCATAGTCGCAGCGGAAGCAGAGGTCTAGTTTAAATCGAATTCTGGTGCCCACGAATCGTGAACTGGTTGCCCGAAGGCTAGTCGCTATTTCTCTTCGAAAATCGAATCGAAAAGCTGGTTTTTTAAGGCATTACTACCAGATTACTAGGTATGCAAGTATTGAGTGAGATGTGAAAAGGTTAATTGTTGCTATCTGAAGCGAGAAGTAGCTATATAGTAACTAAGCGAGAAGCGCCAAGCTATTCCTAATTCACTATATACAGGAATCCTAGTAATAGTCTTGAGGTTACTATACTAGCGCTCTTACGTAAGGGTAATTCCAGTGATCTTAGTCTCTATATTCGTGGTGTTTTTAGAGGTTTTAGTAGTTTTGGTATATATAATACCTCTATTAAACTTTAGATTATAGTTAAAGGTGAGCTATTCCCGCTCCTTAGCTAGGAATTAAGCTTCCTTTAGTTTTAATTACTCTATTTCTAGGAAATCGTCATCGCCGATAATTAGAGTATTATTAGTTTATTAGCCTATAACACCGAATAGTTACTTGCTATATAAGAGGCATAGGTTATAAGTTAACTATTCTATAATAAGCTCGTTAATATTATAGGAGTAGTAAGTCTTAGACTAGTGGTTTCTAGCTTTTAGTATACCGTATAGTAGTTTTATGACCTTTAGGACTAAATCGTCGCGTAAGTAAAGGTATTTAGTAAGCTCTCGTAGTAGTTTTACATAAAAATCGCGATTTAGGAGAGTCGTCGATTAAATATATACTTGTGAGATATCTCGTAAGTAAAGCCCTATAGTTTCGGTTATTATAGTAGTAATACTAAGGATAATTCTCTAGCTAATATATTAAATAGTCAGCGATTAAGTTAATATAATATACTTCTCCTAATTATTATATACTTGAATAATAAGTATCGATTTACGAAGCTCTTTATTAGTACCCTTATTCTTAATCTCGTCGATGAACCTAGAGTTAAAGATATATACTCCCTCTAGTACCTCTAAATATAAGGTAACCTTAAAGATACCCTTTTCTAGGAGTCCTTCGATTTTAGCTTAACGGGAGTCCTTATACTAAACGTCGTTCGTTAGGTATACACCTCCTATCCCCTCTACTTCGATTCTATCGTCTTATAAGAATACTATAACTTTAGGTAGTGTTTTACGAGGTCGTCCTCTCTTATGTTTCGGAGGGATAGCGGGGGGAATTATACTTACTTTACCTTAGTTATTACTATAGTTATATTCGGGTTCAGGGCTAGAATTATCGAGATTAAGGCTTTTATCTCCCTATAAGAATAGCTTTACGAAGGTTAAGTAAAAGGAGGTATTACCTCGTAGTAAAGCTAGTATATATAACTCACTCTCTATAGATACAGTTTATATAGCCCTTCCTACTACCCTAGTTAACTAGTATTCCCTTCGTACTATACTAAGACTTCTGAATTTAATAGAAGTTCGTGTATATTAGCTATAGAGGGTCTATTACGTGTATTTAGGGCTCTTACTACTTCGTAGCTAGCTCGTATCCTCTTTATCTCCTTTATCGCTTTTCTTAGAGCATTTAATCACTATACGACTAAAGGTAATAGAGGGTTATATTCGCTTATTTGAGGTAAAGTGCCGTAAACTAGGAGTATAAGAACGATTTCGTCTAGTCTTATAGTATTATTAATTACTTTAAAGGCTATCTATAGTACTATATCCTTATTAATTCTATTAATTTCGGCGATAATAATCTTATAGGCTCGTTAAACTATATTATAGTACTATTTAACGATTCCGACTAAATAGTAAGCTTCTATAGGGATAATCTTAATCTTAGTCCCTATCGAATTCGTAAGCTATATGAACTCTTTACTAGTAAACTACTTCCTAATATCTATAGTAATCTAATTAGGAGGTCTTAAATAAGTATTAATCTAGTACTATTTTAGGGTATCTTATATATATTAAGTACTAAGGCTCTATAGTTATCGTCTCGCTTAATACTATATTCCTTTATTAATGATATATAGTATAAGCTTCCCGAATATATAGAAAATATCGATAATAATTAAGAAATTAAAGCTAACGTCGTCCCTTAAGTTAAACTTAAATTAGCTAAGTGATTTCCTATTTAATTAGTATTACTCGTAGTATCTCGTAAGGTATTCGAGGGCTTATTTATTAACTTCGTAGCCTATTTATTCTAGGACGTTTCGTAGTTTCTCGATCGATAAATAACCGAATCGATAGTGTAATTATTATAATTCAGGTTCTATAAAGAAATAAGAGTTAGAGGTAAAAGATTCCGATATAAAGGTCTTAAGGTATCCTATAGGAGGAAAGAATAACCGAAGCGTCGTATTACTAGTATCCGCTTCCTAGTAGACGTAATTAGTTAATTCTAGAGGTTATTAAAATAGACCTTTAGTTCGTCTATATCTACTAAGCTAAGTAAAAATAGAGTCTTCGAGGGTATAATATAGAATCGTATAAGCTTAATCGGTGTGTCTATAATCGTAGATCCTAAGGAAGACGATATACTAATCCCGAACTTGACTTTAATACTCTCTTTAGTAGATTTATCGAGCTCGATACTATTGTCTATCTATTATAAAGCTTAGAATTAATCGAGTTTAATAGTTGAGTATTTAGTAGCTCCGGTATTTATTATAATTCCGTAAAAGCGATTAGTACTATACCTAGACGTACCTCTTACTATAAAGGTTCGGGTATCCTTTATAGGTAGTTTATTGGATTCTATAGTATCGTTCTCTCCTATTAATAAGTAAGTATAAGAGCGGTTTATGAGGTTATTTATAAGGTCACTAGCTATATTTAATAGCTTAAGAGGTTATAAATCGGGTGTAGTAAAGAGGGTTTTAACTAAGGTAAAATAAGAGTCCTATTCCTTAGGGTCCTCTATATTCACTAGTAGAGCATTAAAAGTACTACTTAATTCGTCCTCTCTACTCCTATCGTCTCATTCGTCTCCCCTTTCCCCTTTAATTAAAGCTACGTGGTATAAATATACCCTTATAAACTTCCTCTTAAAGTCTAGGGAGTCTATAGCTCTGAACCTATAGAGGTTTCTAGCTCTAAATCGAGCCTTCTTATCTTATTACTCCCTCTCCGTGTGTTTCTAGGATTAATAGTCTAGTTTCCTATATATAAAGCACGACTTTAAAGGGTCTATATCTCGATTTTTATAGGGGTTCGCGTAGTTAGTATAGTATTAATGATTTCTAAACTAATAGCTATCTGAGTAATTATTTAAGTAATATCATCGATTAGTAAAGAAGGTATCTATATTATTCGGATTAAGCTTCTTAAAGGCTATAATTAAGGACTATAGCTTATAGAGAAGCTTATTAAGGGCTATTAGAGGGTCTGAAATAGCGAATTTACAAGCTTCGGAGTCTTAATAAGTAGTAATAATTTTATTATAGAGAAACTCTATTATCTTTAAGGTAAGTGTAAGGCTATATTATAGTTTATATAGTTCATTAATTATTAACTAGACGATCTCAAAAGTCGATTTTCCCGTGTATTTCTCTATTATTAAAGTCTATATAATTATATTCTATTAATCTAGGTTTCGTTATTAATATCTAGGGCCTTTAAAGAAACTATAGAAGTACGTAGTAATATAATTAAACAAGTCCTTAGATATCTAGTTATTATAGAAGTAATCTAGTACTAGTCCCTTAAGTATAGTAGGGAAAGCCTTCATAATAGCCTCTTTCGGAAGCTCTACGTATTCGTAGATATCGTAGAAAATAGTGAGTTTTTAATCGAAGCTACTATTCTTACTATCTCACTTAAGTTCATCTATATAGATTCTAGTAATCTCCCCGATTAGCTTTGCTCTATTAGTTAGTAGAAGGGTATTTTAGTGTGGTTCTAGTACTAATATAAACGGTTCTAGTAGTAATTTAGGTAATTAAGGTAGTAGAGGTAATACGAGAGTCCCTAAGTATTAAGAGAAGTATATACTAGTTTAACTAGCTCGATAATAGAGTATTCTTAATACCCTTAAGCGTAATATAGGCCGAAGTAATAAGTCCTTATACGAGATCTATTTGAATTCCGCCTTTTTTAGTAATATCCGTGATCTCTTATTCGCTTTATATATCCTCTCGTATAACGTTAACTAAGGACTACGTGATTATAAGTTATTTACTATTTTATTTAATATAAATACCCTTATATTATAGGAAAGCTCGTAGGGTATAAACGATAATTCGGTTAACTTTATTCTAGGTTATAGTATTAAAGGTTATAAAGTCCTCCCGGAATAGCTCTTATAGATTTCTATTAGACTATTTATATAGAGCGTACTATTATATCTTAGTATTAATATAGTCATTAAGGTCCTCCTTTAGTACTATAAGTACATTAATTCTGTCTTACTACCTTTTAATTCTCGTCTTCTATTCCTCTATCTCTATTTTCTTAGTATATATATGTGTTTAGTTCGAGGTAAGAAAGGGCTAAAGAGCTAAAAGTGACTATAAAAGAGGTAGTTTGGTTCGAAGGTTTAGTATTAAAGTATCGCTTCGTAGTAAGTACATGTCTATAGCAGAGAAGTATATATATAGGAAATCGAAGTAATTTGGTATAAAAGTCGGAGGAAAATCGTAGGAAAAACGTAAGGGAATCGAGGTTTCGGGAGGTTTAAGGTCAGAATTAAGGTATTTCTCGGGCGTATATATATATATATAGTATATATACGTAGTCCGGAGGTTCTCCCGATATTATAGTAATATATAAGTAGAATGAATAGTTTCTAAGTTCGTAGTCTTAGTACTATAGAAGTGGTTTTATAGGAGGTTCAGAGGTTCAGAGGTTCTAAGGTTCGAAGGGGAGTTATTAGAGGTTCGTAGGTTCGTAATTAAGGTATTCTCGACTAGTTCCTGGTATAGGGGATTATCGTAGGTAGATAAGTTATTATTCTAGTAGGTTATAAAGGGTATTCGGCCTTATAAAGGAATAGTTAAATAGAGGTTACTCTAGTGGTTTACGAGGAGGTTCGGCCTTATAAAAGAGCTATCTTAAGGGTATCGCTTTAGGTATCGAAAAAGTAATTAAGGTTAAGGTTAAGGTAAAAAGAGTAGTCTCTGCTAACTAAGAATAGCTAAGTAAATAGCTATTTACTATAGTAAAAATCAATTATTATCTCCCTAGGCTACTAAATACTTTCGTAGGAGTCGATAAGAGGTTTCCCCTAGTAAAAATCAATTATCCGCTCCCTAGGCCACCAAATACTTTTATAAGAGTTAATAAGTGGTTTTCTCCTTCGACGTAAGTAGACTAGATTTGCTTTAGGCCACCAAATGCTTTTAGGGCAAATCTGAATACCTCTGATCTATAAGTACTAACTAATTAGTGTCGGTTTACTAGAAACGCTAAGCACTATCACGTGTAGTCGTGGAATGCTCGTTGTGTTTATTATTAGTGAAGTGGTATATTATAGAAGTTAGGGAGTTCAGTTCAGGAGGTTGAGCTACTGAACTGCACTCCCGAACCTCTGCTATACCTAATTGGGTCTAGTCTACGGGATGGGCCGCGTACGCAACGCGGCACGTGACAATCTGCAAAAGTGCGTTCAAACAGTGACGTTTACTAAGGCATCCGTTCTGGCTCTCCCGTTAACCGAGTTCCAAGGTCAATGCACACCCCAAGCGAATGCACACCCTAATTTTAGCTGAATACATGATATTAAATAATCATTTACTAAATAACTATTAAAGATAATAATATAATTCTTTTATATTTGGAAAGAGAAGAAGATAGAGTATTCATTTGTGTTTTAGGTATAAATATTTTAATATTTTAAGATTATTTAAATTTGGCTTTTATTAGAAAATTCAAAAATCTTAAATACTTGAATTTAATACCTAATATCTTTATATATATAAATACTTTAGACTTAATTTTTATAGGACCACTTTACCTTATATATAGCTATAAATTAAAGTTATTATTTTTATATAAAATAGTATATTAGTTATAAAATTCTAATTTTATATAAGAATTTTATATAAGAATACTTTATTTTTAAAAAGATACTTAAATTAAAGATTAAATATTAAAAAATCAAAAAATTAAGTATAATTCTATAAAGCTACCCTAAAGCTATTCTTCTAATATATAAAATATTTATATAGCCTTATAATTAATATAATATAATTAATAAAAAATACTACTAAAGTTTTTATTTAATATATATATCTATAAAAGCTTACTTTTTATACTATTTTCGATTTTTTATATACTTTATATACTAGCCTATAATATTAAAAGAATAGTTTTATAAATAATACTTTTATTTTATATAAAAACCTAGGGTTTGAACTTTAAAATTCAAAATATAATATAAACTCTTATAGAATTAAGTACTTCTTTCTTAATTCTCTTTTTATTTATTAAAAATAATATCTTTTATTAAAAAAATTAAACGGAATTATTATAATATAAGCACTAATTAAATCTTTAAAAATCTTATTATTTTAAATAAACTTTTTTATTATAAAGGTATATTAATAAAACTTATTAATAAAGGTCTTCTTTAAGTAATACTATTAATATAAAATTAAGTAATTTCTGTTTATTAATCTTATTTATAATATTATTTATAAAATATTAAATCTTAGTAATTTGTGAATTTTAAGCTTAATATTAATTACGTAATATATAAGATTATGTAAATTTTATATTATAATCTTATTTAATATATATAAAACTAGTAATATAGAAATTTTAAAGATAATTGACTTATTAGTTATTTAATTATTAAGGTCTAAAAATCAGTAGTTTTGGTGGGAAAAGGGTGTGCATTCGCTTGGGGTGTGCATTGACCTTGGAAATCGGTTAACCTTCCAAAGATTCCCCCCCGACCCGATTTTGGATCCCGCTCGCCCCTAGCGCACGTGAATAATAACTCAATCTTTTCGAACGTCACGGTTTATGGTTCACGAGTCTGCAGCTTTAATCTATTTAGTAATCGTCCAATTTCTCCTCGCGAGCACGATGAAAGATGATCTCGGTCGCAAATCGTGTATACAAATTGTCATTCCGAGGGAATGGAATCTCTGTCAAGGCTTCAAGAATAGAGCTCTCTCCAGCAGGTTGGTCTCCGTGTACGACGAGCTGTGGAAGTGACAGGATGCTTTCGAGCCCACATTTTCGAACTTGGCCGCGGCGTCAAGGATTCGACGCTGCTCATCAGCTTGGAGCCCCTCAAGGCCTAGGAGCAAAAGCGTAGGTCGGATGTAAGATTACACAACTGGTTGAGGACATGAAACATGGCCCTAACGCAAATCGGATTGGTGCTAGACGCGCCACAATGCAAGCTGAATTGTAACATGCGGCTGAAGCAGGCAACATCGTACGTTTTAATGGGCAAGGATCCCGTGAAACAAGTCGAATAGATTACCTAATCTTCGATTTCCATTGGAGTTGAGTCTGGTGTCAGATACGAAAACCTAGCGGCTTTCTGACAGCCACCCTGACTTGGTTGGAGCCACAATTTTCAAAATTTGAGGCAACCTGACGGGAAAGTCCGTTCTATATGCCTCGCTCGACATGGGTGACTTATTATCTCTCCACAGCGGGCACGTGCAAGGGAGCACACTTTAGTGTGTCTAGCTAGCGCATGAATCAGGAGAGGGTTGAGCGAAACGTATTGTGCTCCCAACTCCCAGCAAGCCATGACTTGTGTCAGGGATAGGTCTTTTTGCCTCGATGCTCCTCGGAAAATTACCGCATAACCACAGTCTCGACATCGTTGTCAACGGAGAAGGTATACCCATTGCTATCGTCGTGTTCCTCACAGATACACCTTAATAAGGTCGGAAGTCTGCTTGAGAATGGTTACATCGATCTCCGGCCGACAGATTTTAGTGGTTGCGGCGATCAATCCTCCGTGACCTGCGTCAAAAGCTGAGAACGGGGCTGGTAGTAGAAGTTGCCGTCGGCTACACTGGTCATGTCACTGACCCCTTAACTTGACTCGATTCACAACGGCCCACCACCACCACGAGGCTGTCCAGCTTCCTCATCTTTGTTAGAATACGGTGGGCTGTTTTGACCTCCGTAGCATGACCTCAGTGTGAGATGATGATTGACATATCCGTCTCCTTTGTTGCCTACAGCTGCCTATCGCTTGTAGATGCATATAAGCATCTGAAGTTACAGTCTTAGAACAGTAACTCTTCCGCTACCAATTTACCAGAATGATTGGTAATCTGACCCGTGACCTGCTCTGCTAACACCCCACGCCCGTGACTGGTTGGCGGAAAATCAAAGAAACATTTCAAAGATTTGGCCTTCTTTTCAAACACTCAAATACTTCTTTTGAGAAAAGTCTCCCTCAAATTATGGCTTCAAAGACGACTCGACCGTCTAAACGTCCACGCAATGACACAACAACCGCGGATAATACCATTGTGTTGAAATAACCTGTACCCGGCTTTCGCCGCTTTCTGTATTATATATAGAGGTGGTTCGCACCACCTCCACCATGTATGGAATTTAAGCTGTTCTTACTGCTCTACACCTTATTTCAACACTCAGTTCTCACGAGCACCCCTTTTCACTTCTCGCCTCGGCCTCGGCCTCGCCCCCTCGCTTAACCCCCTCCCTCCGAGACTGCTGCCTAAACCCTTCACATCAATGGAATATGAATCACAATACCTCCCTTTGTCCCGTCCTATGGACAAATGGACAAATGGTCACATCGTAACAATACAGAGAAGATTAGCATGGCCACTGCACAAGGATGACACAAATCTTAAAGAGAAGCTAAACTTTTTTTCTTTCCTGCTCTTACCTTCATAACTTTGGAATGTGCGCTTGGCAGATCGTTCTCAGGTTCATTGATTATTTTGAGTCACTCTCGCACTTTTTGGTCCTTGGTTGGGGGGGGGGGGGGGGGTGCCGGGGGGGGAATGAATGTGTGTGTGCCGATGGGGAGGCGAGGGCAGGGTAGGGCAGGAAAGGAGAGGACGGCTGCCTGATGTTTGTCACACGCGGTATGGAATGCTTCCCGTCATCTATTGATGCCCATTTTCCAGCTGCAGAAATCCTCCTTGCTACACAATAGCTCAAAATTATCTCAGCAGAGTCCACATTCCGGTATTTGTATCTCATAAAATCAATTGCTTTTGTATCTACATTTTGATAGCGACAGTGTCAAGTTGGCCCCAAGGATTACAAATTCTTTTCTATTTGCCACTTCTAACTCCTGAAATTCAAACTTCAAACACCTTGCAACTATCCATACCAAGCTCTAGTCCCGAACAAGGGATTAGAACTTCAATTGTTCCCTCCTTGAGACGTCTTCTTCATCAACGCGAGATGCAGAGTCCGATGTGCTCAGAGTTGAGTCTGGATTCCAGAATGCCGTTTCGGGATCGAGCATACTGCTCGGGGTCAAGAACCACATGCTTAGGCTATTGTGAGAGGAGGCTGGGTTCTTGCCCTGGTCAAAGAGTATCCTGTGATACTGAGACGTCGGGTATTGATTTTGGTCGTTCGTGATAGATGGCACATTGGCTTGAGTGCAAGTTCCAGTCTGGTTAGCAAATTGGTGGCCAACTTCGGCAGTGTCGATTTCCTGTGCTTGCATAGCATGCTGAGAGCTTACTGCTTGGGATGGGTGAGGATACCCAAAGGTTGTCGTATCACAAGTATGTGGCGTCTCGGAGTAGTCGTGCATGCTTTGCTCTAAAGTGGTAGCGGGATCTGGGGCTCCATAAGGAGTGAGAGTCCTGGGACCGAAATATTCTTGGTTCAGGGGATGCTGAGATTCCCAGGTTGTGGAAATTCCAGTTGGATGAATCAATTCAGTTGGGTCTTCGTGCGCACTGAGAGCTTCTCCGCTCATGACTGGTTCGACATCCACATCTGAGAGAGGCACGAAGCCTTCTTCCCATAGTTGGGAATCGGAGTGCTCCATTCCTTTGTCAAGACTGTCATGGATTTTGACCACTGATTGCTCATGAGCCGTGACTCCGCTTGGGAGGGTTGAATGAGAGCTGGCTTGACGTTTAGGTGACAAAGACCTCGAGATATTTTCTTGAGCATGTAAGCACTGTCAAGAATTAGCGCATGACAATTCCGAACTTTTAAAATGTTGAGGCATCTCACTCGAACCTTCCTTCTGCGGCAGTTCATACAAGCACCAACTTCTCTAGTTTTCGCAACCTCGCGCCTTTGTGGACAATAGCGTTTGCGTGTGCGTTTGCGTGGAGACGAAAGGGGGCCTCGCGGTGATACATATACCATGATCGAAATGCAGAATACGTTTTGAAAAATAAAGAGAAAGGGGATCACTGTCTATTGTGCAATTCTGGAAACCAAAAAGAAACTTTTATACGAACTTGACGAATCGCTTGCCATCTCTGGCTAGAAAAGGAGGGAAAGCATCAGAGGAAGGAGCAACTGCAATATCTTATACCCTCTCACCGAGAAAGTCTTCCGTAGTTTCCTGATCTGTTGCATCTGTGTGGTCATTTCGAGCGAGGAGCCGAAGATTCTATTCGGTGCCGTCGCGGGGCAAACCCGTCGAATCAATTGCCTCACTCAAGGATGCACAGCCTCGACAGCTAGACACTTCCTCTTCCACCCCCCCCCCCCCCCCCCCCCCGGCCGGCTACATCACAACAACATGTAAAGCAGCACGAAAGCAAGCACCTCGGTGTGGATGAGCAAGGGTTCTGACCAATTGTCAACGCCCACACACCATTCCTTGGAGAGTTGGGCGACCCCGCCCAAAAAGCGGCGAAATGTCCAACGCCTTCCCATCGCCGCATACACGTCGCTCTCAACTGAATCAATTGCAACACGATCTTAATTTTGAAACTTAGCTTTGAAGATATATCATCGCAACAAATCGCCCAAAAGACACCTTCTTAGCCCTCTCCCCTGCGCTTCAGGCTCTTCGTCCTTTTCTCAACAACTTTTACATACAAATTTTTTTTCGATATCTTGAAATTTGGTGGAGCTGTGATCAATTTCCTGTCAAAACTGTGTGTTTGAAAAGTGGTAAAGTGAGCCTCCCTCAAACTTGAGCCACAAAAGAGGGTCCAATGTGGAAGCGAGCCAATACCCTAGCCCCAGCTTCACAAATATCGAGTACATGATAATAATTCACAAACACCGTTGAAAAGAACTTACTTCGCATCAAACACCAACAGTGCAATCAATTTGTTCGTAAGAGAGGTGATTCTGCCTTTGCAGACCCTCAAAAGTCAGATTCAAACTCTGGCACAGGTAATTTGTGATAGCACCACGCATTCTAGCATCTTCCTCCGACTGGGTTTTCGCTCGTATCTCCCGAAACTCGGCGAGAAATTCCTTTAGCTTTTCCAAATCCCGCAAAATAATCCTCATCTCCAGCCATCTCACATCCTCGCTTGTGACTCGGTATGTGCCAAAAGTTAGTGGCAGCGGCTGAGTTTGACTGCTTTCTCCAAGGCAGAGTCCAAAATAATTCTTCGATGCGTCTTGGTAGGTCGAAATAATCCTTCCAATAATGGCTCCAAGAAGCATGGTCCCTGAGCTGGAGCCAGACTCGGACATGCATATGGAACAATTGAACATTATTGAACATATCTCCACAGCTTTCTGGTTAATATTCAAGATGACGTTAAAAGTTGAAGTTGGCGTAATTGCGTTAGAGTTGTGCAATGCCTGCAGTGTTTTGATGCAGCTATTGAAGCAGCTACACGTCGGAGTCTGGGTCATGGAAGTAGACGTGTAGATATTAGGTGGAGGACTGAGGCCAGGAGCGGAGTTTGAAAAACAGGCAAAGTCCGTCCGGCCGAACAAGGCCGCTGACGGTGAGGTAACAGATGCGTCGCCCAAGGATTTTGACCGTGGTTGGAGGGAGTTGTCGATATATAGGGAAGTGATATCCGTTCGTGGCGTATCCGTCCATAAAAAATATGGGTCGAAAAGATCCGCATTTGCTTCAAAGCTCTCTGCTTTTAATGCACTCCTATCCTTAATTATTGGCATTAGTGTCGATGATATCGGACTTCTATCCATCCATCCGCCTCGCGAGACAGATGTTGTCGACGAATATGTTTCCTGCGGATATGATATGGAATTCTCGATATCGATATCCATGGACTGTGTTGTACGGTCGGTTGTATTGGAAACCGGCCTGTGTTTTGTTTGCGATGTGATTGAGGCCGATCTTATCGTCGAGTTGTGCGAAGCCGGGTAATGAGTTGATGTTATCTGATCTAGCGTATCAAGTGAGGTCTACTGGGATACCTCAAGGGTATGTCCACTAGTATTTGGGCTTAGCGTGCTATTGGCGGGTTCGACTATACCTACTAAATATGTGTAGGCCATAAGAGGGTAGGATTGATCTAGGTATTTAAGCTACGCCTTAGGCGATGAGCTTAAGATAATAGAGCTTACTAATCCCGTTATAGTCTCCTCTAATATAGTCACTAACTCATTAGTAGAGACTACTTTTTCGTTAGTTAGGAATAGCTCTAGAGCTAGCGAGACATGCTACGGATTCTCTTTAATAGTAGAGGCTAAGCTCTTAACTAGTAAATAGCTATTAACTAGAGCTAGGTCATTATTCGGTTATAGGGAATACTCTTCGAGTATAATAGACTCTAGGGGTAACGGTATTTCGTCTAAGAGGCTAAGTGACTCGGACTTCTTTTACGAGAAATTCTAACGAGATCCGCCTTAATATCTCAGTAAAGAGACTTTGTTTGTTTTACTCGAGCTCTATATCATTATTCCCGTGTAATTATCTAGTCGAGGACGTTTCTTAGGCTATTAAGGAGGGCTCTGAAGCGGTGTATTAGTATTAGGCGCGACTATGACGGATAAGGTGTCTTCGAGTATAATAATAGGATTAGAGGGTATATCTCTCTCGCGACGAATCTCGACTCGATAGTAATAGATAAGAGATAAGTTAATAGTTTATTTATTCGGATTTTATAAGAGACTTATACGCCTAGAAGATACTATTAATCTACTAGTCGAATAGTTTAGAGACTTCTTCGATAGTAGAACTATTTAGAGAGACCTCGTAGAGTTAGTCCTATTTATCTAACGATACCTAATAACCTAGAAATACACGTTTATAGCCTATTATCTTAAAGTACTACTAAACGGTTTACTAGCGCTACCGCTAATATTATAGCGAGTTAAAGTAGGATATATGATCGTGGGAACGAATTTCTGAGTTAATAGTAGCGAATTCCTAAATAGTATTTAGGAATTCGTCCTAGTATTAATTAGAACTATTAATTCTCTAATCTAGGGTAATATATAGCTTTACTTATAGGCCCTAATATACTATAGACTAATAAGCTCAAATAAGAATTACTTATATTAACTAGTTATAACTAGGCTCTATATCACGTAATAACCGGAATATCTTATTAATACCTAGTATTACAAGGTTATCTATTACTAGAGCTAGAAATATTCTATACTATTATAATAATATGAAGTATTTACCTAGATATCCTATATCCTCTATAGTTAATATAATTAGGAAGAGCTTTACCTATAGTCCTTAGTACAGGAATAGA
Source organism: Hyaloscypha finlandica (assembly GCA_021399475.1). NCBI lineage: Eukaryota > Fungi > Ascomycota > Leotiomycetes > Helotiales > Hyaloscyphaceae > Hyaloscypha > Hyaloscypha finlandica. The sequence continues at coordinate 20,179 of JAJTUR010000078.1, read as the reverse complement.
GGCCGTAGCTATTAAATTAATAGAAGACTAAGGGAAGCGTCTCGGCTATTTAAGATAAGAGATATAGTATACTTATGATCTAGTAATGAGCCCTCGGGATATTATAATTATTCTCGAGTAGCTAGCTTTAGATTATAATTATATACTTAAGTTTAGAGAGTTTATTAAAAACTCTCTAGCTCTTAGAGCGCTTAATGAGCTTATTCTTTTTATAATAAAGTTATCTCGAAGTATATTTATAGTTAGTATTATTAATACCTTTAGCTTCTAACCGAAATCTAAAGCCTCTCCTTAGCCCTTAGATTCCGAATACCTTACTCTCCTAGGAGAGTTTCTAAGACCTTGTAAGTTATTAGCTCGTAAAGAGTTTACGAGATATATTAATTGAATCTTATATAAGAGCTATAAGCTCGATATTAATATCTCTAGCTTCGATAAATAACTTAATAAATAGTCGACTAACCTCTAAAGATTTTCTTATTCTAATAGATCTCTCTAAATTACAAATATAGTCCTACTCCTAAAGCTCTATTACTCTCTAGACGAGAGCCCTCCGTCGAGCACTATTATAACTACTTTAATTAATATTAGGCTAAAGTAATATACCCTTAAGAATTAGAAAGAGGTCCCTAAGAAAAAGGTAATACGGAAGAAGGTAATTAGAGAGGTAAAGAAGTAGGAATATAGTATTACTAGTACTCCACTAATAGAGAAGGGGTTAGGAGATGTTTAATGAGACTATTATGAGTTCTACTAATGAATTTGTTTCTAAATATAAGACATTAATCGAATCCCACTATACTAGGGCATAATCCCTATATAGAACGAAGTAAGAGATATTTGAGATATATTAATACTAGTTGCTTTAAAATACTCGAGGGTTATAGAAGCCTTAATATAGGGAGTTAAAGGGGTAAGTTAATGTCCTTCCCTAGGTAGCGAAAAACCTATTATACCAAGAAAAATAATAGGTACTTTAACTTTAAGTATCTTATTATAGCCCTAAAAGTTAGCCCGAGTAACTTCGGAGATATAGTCTATTCTATTATATATATAGGTGAGACATTTATACTATATTTAATAAGGTAATAAGGTATCTATAAAAGGAGAAATAAGTAATTATATAAGCGAGGCGAAGAGTAATAAGTATCGTTTATTATAGAGGTAAAAAAGTTATATAATACACGTGTATAATAATATTAATAATACTATAATTATTATACTAATAAGACCTCTTAAGACACTTTATAACTTTCTCTTTTACGTTCTATTACTCGAGGTCTTGTTTTATTATAGCTCTCTTACTATTACCTGAATTCGTAGCCTAATATAACTTAATAGTTACTTTACTCTATCTTTCCTCTAAGTCTTAAAGTTCGCTATTATCCCTATATTTACCTTTCCCTCTATAGATTTACTAGATACTATAATAGGTTAAGACCCGATTAATATACTTAGCTAGAAGCCTCGCTTAGGTCACATGATCTTGGATATATCCGTAGTTATATAACGCGCCCCTTTTAGTTAATAGAGTAACTATACGTTATTAGGGAGCTTAGATACCTTAAGGAATATAGTTCTTGTCCTTATTTTCCTTTCTCTTCTCTTTTCTCTTTAGAGAATTCTATTTAGTTAATCGAACTACTAGTCTTCTTTATATAAAGGCCTAGCCTGTAATATTAGAATTCTTCTCTCTTATCTTTATTAACTAGAGATTATATATATACGAAGCTAGAAGTAAGGAGAAGCCTAAACCTATATATAGACGACGAAGCTTAGAGTAGACGAAGCTAGAAGTAGACCTTAGTCGAAACTACTTATAAAGCTAATATATTAGTAAGATTTTGGAGTATATAAAAGCTAGAAGTAAGGAGAGCCTAAACCTATATATAGACGACGAAGCTTAGAGTAGATGAAGCTAGAAGTAGACCTTAGTCAAAACTACCTATAAAGCTAATATATTAGTAAGACTTTGAGTATATGAAAGATAGTAGTAGGGAGTGCCCGAAACTATATATAGAAGCTAGAGTACTAGTATACTAGTCGATATTAGAGGTCGTGAGTTCTTCCTAAGCTAGGCTTAAGAAGGAAACCTACTAGACCCCTTATTATATAAAGATATAGGAGTAGAACTCCTAGTAGTTAGTTAGATAAATAGATAACTATATAAAGCTAAGATAATAGATAAAGCGCCTTAGTAGCTATAAGAAGCCTTCATAATATAGTCCTAATAGTTATTAGAGCTAGTAGTATAATAAGTAAACTTAATAGTGAACCTAGTTATATGAATTGATTTAATGACGAATATATAACACCCTAAACCCTCCTAAATATAGATACCCCCTCTAGTCTATATACTTTAACTCTATATATATCCTTAGCCCCTACTATAAAAACGAAGGCTTGCCTCTTAAACCCTAATAAGTTTAATAGGGACGACTTAGCCTATTACCCTAGTTTAAGGGACTCTTGAGGGCGAAGCTAGAAATTAATAGTAAAGTAATTAGTAAGAAAGGAGAAAGTCTATATAGATTTAGATACTTATTAGAGAAGCGGTGAGTAGGATATACCCTTAGTTAGGATATATATAAAAGGAAAGAGAGTTTATAGTCGAAGGACTATTTAAGTAAATAGACCTAACTTTCTAGGACCTAAGGAAGTAGTAGAAGGCCTTAGGAGAATTAAACTAGGTCTAGTAGAAGTTGACTCCCTTAGGCGAGTTCTTAAGCGATTTTAATTACTTAATCCTAGAAGTAGAGGGATAGGCTAGTAAGATAGATTAAGAAAGGGTATCTTAAGGCTATTATCTCGACTAAACTTATAGAAGGAATAGTAGGGATAAAGGAAGAAGAGTCTTATAAGGAATATTACTCTTAGTTATAAATAATTAATAACTAACTTATCGAAGTTAAGAGTATAAAGGCCTATTATCTGAACTAGCTAAATAAGAGACCTAAAAGCCCTCTCTCTAGTATAACCTCGCTTACCTAGCTAATAGAATAGGAACCTATATTAAGTAACTCGTAATAATAGTCGAAGAATACCCCTAATTAGGCTTCCTATAACGAAATCAATTAATGAAAGAAAGAGAGACTCTACCTATAATATAGTTAAGATAACTATTTTGTACGTAATTACTAAGTAAGGCTATACTCGAGTACTTCCCCTAGAGCTAGTAAGTAAAGAAGGGGAAGGAGGAAGAATAGCTAAAGGTAAAGTAAAGGATATGAAGGTATTGAGAGTAGCCCTAAAGAAAGTAAAGATAGCTTAGGCGAGAGATAATAATACCTTAGACGAGAGCTAAAGTAAGAATAAAGAGAACTCGAGCTCATCTAATTCGGGAAAAGACTAGCTTCTAATAAAAGTCGCTATTAGAAATATATAGAGGTAGAGTTAGATTAGAAAGCTTAGAAGTAATTTAGGAAGGATATAATTAGGCCCTTTTCTTATATTAGTAATAGTTAATAAAGAGTATTTTATACGAACTCTTATTAATACTAGGTATATATCTTATAGAATAATTAACTCTCGCTTTACTAGTTAATATAACCTCTAGTATATACTAATTACCCCTAGATAAATAAAAGCTTTAATAGAGAAGTATAAGAAATAATTAGAGAAGTAGTAGTATTTAGGATAGATATTAATAATTATTATAAACCTCATACTTTCTTCTATATAGTCCTTAGGATCTCTAGCTTAGATATAATCTTAGGTATATAGTAGTTATACTTATAGGATATATAGATTTATAGCTCGAAATTAGAACTATTTATCTCATTATTAGGGACCCTAGTATAGAATAGGGTAAGTAATATACTAACCCTAAGTTAGAGAAATAGACTATATATAAGTCTTAGTAGCCTTATTCTCTTACCTAGCGAAGAAGAGTAAGAAGAGGAATATAGAAGTCTTCTTAGCTAGTTTAGCTAATATCTAGAAAGCTCTAACCTAGAAAGCGAAGATAGATCCTTATATAAAGCTTCCGGAATAGTATAAGGACTTCCTAGACGTATTTAGCCTAGCGGAAAGAGAGAAGTTACTACTACTTCGGGCTAAGGGGTTAATTACTAGATTAAGTTAGAGGTAGTCGAGGGGAAGGAGCTTATAGTACTATAGGGACTATTATATAATATATCCCGAGACGAGCTCCTAGTACTATAGAAGACACTTATAGAACTACTAGATAAAGGGTTTATCCGAGTAAGCTACTCTCTTACTATAGCCCTTATCTTTTTCGTATAAAACCCTAATAAAGGGCTATAGTTTTATATAGACTATTAAGGCTTAAATAAGCTTATAAAGAAGGACTAGTACCTACTCTTATTAATCTATAAGACCCTTCGGAATATTAGGAAAGTAAAATAGTTCACGAAGCTTAATATTATAGTTACCTTCTATAAGATCTATATTATTAAAAGAGAGGAGTGAAAAATAGCTTTCTATATATAGTATAGACTCTACGAATAGCTAGTGACCCCTTTTAGCCTAGCGAATACCCCGAGTACTTTCTAGAAGTATATTAACTAGGCCTTTAGAGACTTCCTAGATAAATTCTACTCTATATATATAGATAATATCCTAGTCTATTCCTTAGGGTTAAGAAAGGAGTACTATAAATATATATAAAAGATCCTCTAGTAAATAAAAGAGGTAAGATTATAACTTGATATTAATAAGTACGAATTTGAAGTTAAGTTAATAAAGTATTTAGGGTTTATTATAGAAGCTAGGAAGGGTATTAGTATAGACTTAGCGAAAGTCGAAGTTATCTTAAGTTAAGAGGCCCCTAAGTTAATTAAGGGTATAAGGAGCTTCCTAGGGTTTACGAATTTCTATTAGTACTTTATTTGGGAATTCTTAGAGATTATTTAATTACTCTCTAACCTTATATATAAAGACCGGGTATTCTCGTAGATAGACTAGGTAGAGACTACTTTCTAGAAACTTAAGAAGATATTTATCTCGGCCCTAATACTCATATAATTTAATTATAACTAAGAGATTATCCTCGAAATAGATTCCTTTAGGTAGAGTATAAGTAGTATCCTTATATAAGTTAATAAGGAGAGTGTCTTATAACCTTATATATTCTTTTCGAAGAAGAATAACCCTATAAAATATAATTATAAGATCTATAATAAAGAGATACTAGTAATTATTCATTACTTAGAAGAATAAGATATAAAACTAAGGAGTATATATTAATTCGAAGTTTATATAGATTATAAGAATCTAGAGTACTTTATAATAGTATAGAAGCTTATAGAATAGTAAATAAGGTAATCCCTAATCTTCTTATAATATAATTTTAAGATCTCGTATATTCTAGGGAAAGATAATAAATAAGTAAATGTACTTTTAAGATAAGAATAGGACTTACTTACTAGAGTAGAGGACGAATATTAGTAGTCGAGGATATTATAACTACTAAAACTAGAGACCCTAAGTAACTTCCTTAAGGATATAATCCTCGTAGTACTAGTATAAGTAAGATAATAAACTAAGGAGAAGCTTATTCTAGTCTTAGAGCCTAGTTTAGAAGATTATAACTAGGAGTATCGAGGGAAGAGATAAGATAAGGAATAGGTCCTCGAGGAGTAGGAGACTCTTCTTGAGCTAGGCTCAAGAAACTAAAGTCTAGGAGAAGACTACCCTAGTAAGGGATAAGTAAGGTAATGAGTAGAAAATTATACCTAAGATAAGCTTAAGAAGCTATAATAAGATACCTAAGAGGGGGACGAGCTATATTAGGTAATAATCGAAGTAATATAAAAGAAGAAACACGTATTCTTATCTAGCTTAAAGATTAAGGTATTAATAGGAGAGTACTTACTATCCTAGTCTAGATAACTACTATTCTAGGGGCAATAATGAGTTCTAGACTTAGAAGAGCTCTATATAGAACTAATTTAGTAGACACACGACTCGATTTAGTATAGTTACCTAAGACAAGATATTATAGGCGCTCTCCTTATATAATAATTCTTTTAGCTAAATATATCGAGGTAAGTATATTAGTTTATATAAAACTATAATACTTATAGAAGAAATAAAGTATAGAGGGACTATTATTAGGGGTTCCTAAAGCCCTTCCTTATCTTAAGTTAGATCTAATAAGAGATCTCAATTAATTTTATAGTAGAGCTCTTATTAAGTAAAGGGTATACTAATATAATAGTTATTATAGACTACCTAGGAAAGAGAGTAATACTTGAGGCTATGAGGGATATTATAGTAGAGATAATAACGAAGTAGTTCGCGAAGACTTACTATTATTAATATAGGCTCCTAAGGGCTATAGTATCTAATTAGGGGAAGTAGTTTATAGGAGTACTATAGGGAAGGGTATATAAGCTACTAGGGATCACTCAATGACTATCTATAGTATATTACCCCGAGATAGATAAGTCTATAGAAAGAATAAATTAGATAATTAAGACCTTCCTCTATACCTTTATAGATTACGACTAAACGAACTAGGTAAGCCTCCTATTATATACTAAACTAGTAATTAATAACCGGGATACTACTTCTATAGGGGTTAGCCCCTTCTTTTTATCCTACGGATACTATATAGAGCTAGTCTAGTTCTAAGACGAAGTTAGTAAGGAAGGTAAAGGAGTATCACTTATCTAGATAATAGACGATATTATATATAAGCTCCGTGATATATGAGAGTACGTGTAAGCTGTAATAGTAATAGCCTAATAGCTTTAGGAGGAAGTAATGAACCGGAAGAGAGACTAAGCCCTAGAGTTTAAGGTTAGGGATAAGGTATAGCTTAACCTCTAGAATATATAAACGGATAGAGTAACTAAGAAGCTCGACGCGAGAGGATACGAAGTGGATATAGAATTTGACGAGGCAGATGCTACCGCGTCCGCGGGTATCAATGCGCTAGAGCTAAGCCTAACGGAATTCCCATCCGATCCCCGGGCACTGGCTTCCGTGGACCGCGCCTAACGAGCCTGCGACCATGGGTCTGTGCACTACAGGGCATTTCACATACAAATAAAATTAAAAATACTTTTAAAATTAAATTTTTAACTTCGTAAAGTGTAATTTAGCTATTTCCATACACTTTCCCACGATTATAGATTATTATAATTAATAGAGGTTATGAACTTTTGAAGTGAAAGTCGTGACTTCTAGGTTTTAAAGCCTGAAGGCGTTTTCGCGAAGCCTGAAAATACCTAGAAAATGCCCTGTGCGCACAGACCTATGGTCGCAGGCTCGTAAGAGCCGCACGGAAACAACTAAACAGCGCACAATCGAGCGCAACCACGAGTTCCACCACCTTTCCCCCTTCATTGCCTTCGACGAGGCTTGTCGTCTCTCTCATTGCGGTTCCAGCCGTATTCACACCATCGATGACTGGTAGGTTCTTCCCTTTCATTACAGCACCTATAATACTACGAGCTCGACGTCCGGCCTCAGCTCACGCTATCGCAGCACTGTTGGATCGGATGCACCATGCTATATATAGAGCGGACCTCATAGCAGTTCATATAGTGATGCGTTCAATAACATGCTTCATGATAATCTGATGCTACGTCCATATGTTCTATCGCAAGATTGAACTCATCGTACTGTGTTCAATAGAACCACAATCCACTGTAGTCCCCCGTAACGACTTTCTTCGAGAAATCGCTAGTCTTTCCCATATCTCCTATCATCGAGCCGTTATCCAGGTCCATCGCCCATACAAGTGTTCTAAACCAACATTAGTTGCATGATGTGATTTGAGAATAATCAGGACTTACCCTCCCAAGCACTTCGAATTTGCGTATTGAAGCTTAGTTTTCATCGTCTCACCATCATCGTACGACACCTAGGGAAGGTCAATTCGGTCACTTGAGCCATGCTCTCTTTGCTAGATAAGTGTACGTACCCACTGGTTCCCTCCCCACGTCACAATCTTGACTGCTGCATCCTTGTCCAAGGTCACAGTAGCTCCAGCACTGATGACGTCCCCAATCTCGACAGATGATAGAATCCCGGCAGTGGCTGTACAAGGCCCTGCGTTACCGCCGGCACTGAATGGGCATCCCGTTGCCGAACATGACGGATCGGTGAGCGTGAAGCCTGCACAAAATCGAATTAGTATACCGCTTGCAAGCAGATGAGGTACATACTTCGACCATAGAAGCCCAGACCCATGTTCACCTTGGCGGGGTCGATATTATTCCGCCACAGCAGTTGAAGTGCTAGGTTAATTTCCGTGAGATTTGTATGTGCTTGAACGATGTTTCCAATGCTCTTGACGCCAGAGTCCCAAGTACCGTGCAAGTCGTAGGTCATAACGTTGAACCAGTCAAGAATAGGCTCCATGCCGGCGATGTCGAAACCTTGGAGGTACCAATATGAAGATGGCTATTGTACAATTTAGCAAGAAACGCTGAGCAGAGAGCTTGGTGTTCGTACCAGCGTGAGGGAGATTCCAAACCTGTGCGACAACCCCGCATTGTCAAAAGCCGCACGGAGGTTCTTCAAAAACGAGACAAAATTAACAAAATCATCTGGAGATCCGAATCGATCCGGTGCTACTGGATACTCCCTGCCCTTACGTTAGTCAACGATGGCGAATCAGAGCCAAGCACATACCAATCGAGGTCGACGCCATCGAAATTGTTGTTCACCAAGAAAGAAATCAGAGACTTGAAGAAAGCACTCTGCGCGGATGTTGAACGCGCAAGGTTTGAAAAAGTGGTAGCTGTTGCGCCTGGATCGTTGAATGACCAGCCACCCACACTGATCCAGACCTCTAAGCCGTTCTGTTTCTGTTTAAGGGCTGAGACACGTTGATATAACGCCGCGACCTGAAAAAATGTGAGCTCAGAAGACATTGAATCTTGATGGAAAAGCATACGTCGTTCGACATCGGTGCTATCTCAAAAGTACCCGGGTCGATATACGCAAAGGCGAAATTGATGTGCGTCCAGTAGCCAAGTGCTACGTCTTCTGGTGCCATTGCTTGAATAGTTGTCAGCACGTTGTTATCTCCATGACGGATGCCTCCTTACTATTGCAAGATCTCTCCAAGTTCCAGCCTTCATAATATCCGATGACACGACCGTTCGTTGCAGAATTGCCGCTACACGATGGTTCGGGAACCTTTGTGTCGCCACAAAAGTCGGCAGTGCTTCCACAAAATCCTGTTTCCATTAGCCTTCCACCTACCACGATTCCTCGCAGCTGCTCTTAACTCACCAAAAGCACTGCAGCAGACATTCAACGGACACGTTGAGGCGTTACTCCATTGTATACCCCATCCAGGATCACATTCGCTCTTGTAGCCACAGCTGGAAGTGCAATTTTCTGCCGCGCAAAAGACAGGTCCCAGTCCACAAACACCTCTGGAAAATATCAGTCGGCCTGGCGTCAAACGTTTCCACTGTGCTTCGCTCTTACCCATTTGAACAGCATCCTATCGCGCATGGCTTGGTGGGGCTGCAGGTATAATCTTGGGCAAGAACGGAAAATAAAAGAAGGCCAAAGGTGGCAAGCCAGGCTGCCACTGTTCGAGTTGAAGTCATGTTAGGTCGATTCGACAGTACGGAATGAGTACAGCAACTTTCTGTTTCTTTGTTCTACATGTGTGAAGATTCGGAGGTATCTGTCATAATCCGAATCGTTGACCTTTTCATCGCAGCTACCGCGAATACTTTACTCCCACACGGAGCGTGCGGGGGCAGAAGTTGCATTTCCCTATGGAGCGAAACTGTATCTAGTAAATTTCACAGTCATCTCCGAGTACTGAGGGGCCCATTAGACTGGCTGATGATACACAGTCAGATTCTGTCAAATGAGGCAGTCCTCTGCCGGCGATCGGATCCTACAAGGCCGGACAGAATGCAGGCAACGGAGATGAGCAACTGTAAGGCTACCTGAGGTGCCGATCACTACCCTAGAGATTTATGTTCTCTCTTTACTGGCATTGCTCTGGATAGTTGATAAGATCGCAAACAGCATCTTGGGTAAATAACAATGCTGGGAAGAAGTGGGGGTCAGAATCAGAAGGGTTGTAATATTATACCCTTCCCTTGTATCTCAAATCCTTGCAAGCGGTTAGCGTTGGCAAATATCAGATGACATTTGCCACGATGCGAAGAGATGCAAGGTACACAGAAACTAATCTCGGGATTACCTCCAAAACTTTACTTTAACATCCTTGTATGCTCGATCATGGCTCGTGCTTACCCGAGCAGGTCTCTGAAATTCGCATGTCAGCAAAACTGGGGGGCACGAGTAAGTCAATTTTACCTCGTCATGTCTGGCTAGCACGAGATCGATCGCACCTCGTTATGTCTGGCGTTCGATCTGGAGAGAGAATTTCCCAAGGCGCGCTGAGCATTTTCAGTCCTGCGAGAAGTGAAGCATAGTTATATCCGAAGTTCGAAAATCAGATTCCACTGAGCCCAGGTCTCTGTCTTTCTCGACACATTGAAACAAATTTGCGATGCATCTTCTACTGGTAATCCTGACTCTGCTCGGAGCATGCGAAGCTCTCGTACCCCGTTCAATTGTACACAAACACGATCGGAGGGCAACAACAACAACTTCTGCACCTGCGGTGTATCAGACAGGAATTCCTTGTAACTGCAACAACTACTACGTAGTTTCGACCGGTGACTCTTGCGATGCTATTGTCACAACATATAAGAATGCATTCACTCTTGCACAATTGTAAGTCTCCGTTCTGCTGTTCTGCTTGAATGCTAACATTGTAGCTATGCATGGAACCCAGCAGTCGGAAGTACTTGTCTAAATCTTTGGCTTGGCTATAGTGTGTGTGTCGGTGTCGACGCCACAGTGACAAAATGCACCACAACTTCGGCAGCACCAACTATTACGACTACGAGCAAGCCGATATCTACAACCTCTCCAACGACAACCACTACTCTCCAGCCTTACTCATACATCTCATCGACAGTAATCAACGCTCAGCCAACTGTCACAGAGCTGCAGCCTTTTGGAGTGCCGAGTCCCGTCCAGGCAGGAATTTACAGTGGCTGCGAAACATACTATCAAGCTGTGGCTGTATGTCTATCCCGAAGCCATTACAGCAAATTTATGACTGACAGCCAAAGGGTGACAATTGTACCTCGATCACAGACTACTTTTTCGGCTTCAATGAAGCCCAGTTCATCTCCTGGAATCCAGCTGTATTCTACGACTGCTCAAATCTTGTAATCGGCAACTACTACTGTGTTCAAGCTCAAGCATACCGACCTAGCCCAGCAGTTTTTTCTGGTCCTGGTCTCCCATCACCGCTCCCCAATTGCACCGTTTCCGACTGTACAGCTTGGTACAGAGCGACGGAAACCGACAATTGCACCAGTGTTCCCCAGACATTTGGCAACTTCTCACTCGTCGAATTCACCCAGTGGAACAGCATAAACCCGACCAATTGCACAGGCTTCGACACCGGCTACTTCTACTGCATAAATTGGCCTTGGTCTTCCAGCACGAATTTCAACAGCAGTAGTTTCAACGACACTGATTACAGCACATGGCGATTTCCTATCAACAGCTGCTACAACTCCACGGTCAATGTAACAACCACTGTACCAAGCACAACTACGAGCACAACCACGACAGCTGGTCCAACTTCCACTTGTGTTAAATCGTACACAGTAGTGGCTGGCGACTCATGCGCTGCTATTCAGGCCGCTTACAGCATTACTTTCGCACAGCTCTTGGCGTGGAATCCCAGCATCGGTTCAAATTGCGAGTATCTTGCCATTGGGAACACGTATTGTGTTTCTCAGTCCGCGGGAACGACTACCACGACATCTAGTCAGCCTACACAGACATCTTCATGCACAAAAAGCTATACCGTTGTCGCCGGTGATTCGTGTGCTGCCATCGAGGCCAGTTATAGCATCACTTTCGCACAGCTCCTGGCATGGAATCCTAGCATTGGTTCGAACTGCGAGTATCTAGCCATCGGAAACACTTACTGTGTTGCTCAGTCTGCAGGAACGACTATCACGACATCTAGTCAGCCTACACAGACATCTTCATGTACAAAAAGCTATACCGTTGTCGCCGGTGATTCATGTGCTGCTATCGATGCCACTTACAGCATTACTTTCGCACAGCTTTTGGCGTGGAATCCCAGCATTGGCTCAAACTGCGAATATCTGGCCATTGGAAACACCTACTGTGTGGCTCAGTCTTCTTGAACAACTACAACTATCATACAGATGCCTTGGAGGATACTTGTGCAGTTGTAGAGGCGAAGTTTGTTATGAGCGATGTGGACTTCAAGAGCTGGGATACTGTGTTGGATGCCGGGTGCACGAATTTATGGCTTGGAAGTGATTACTGTGTTGGTATATAAAATAACGTACTATAATTGTTATGAGGTTTAGAAGGCGCCTTGGTCACCGTACCAACGTTCTGAAAGAGACAAGCACATTCTCTTCCCAGAAACTGCTCAAAAATTTCAAATATGATTCTGCATAGGACGAAATCGTGAAATTCTAAGGTGGTGTAAGGAGCCGCCAGTCTGTCGTGTCTACAGGTCCATGTTTCCCTCATGTGTGCCATCCTGACAGCTGCATTTTTTGGAATGAGTCGTAATTCCGACCTGCTACCTACTCCTCCACCACCATCCTCCCGCGGCCTTCATTTCGCAAAGGCTGGTATTGTTATTGACAATCTTCTGTCTCACCGGGTATATTTTGAACCCTACTCCTGCATGTTTATCAGGGCTTGTGACCATTCTCTTAGGTTCAGGAAATGCGGTAAGACGTGACAGGGGTATCAACCTTGCCCATCATCCCCTTTACTATGCCCAGTGCCCCTACGCGCACAGAAACACAGACGATCTTCTCCGATTCGCGCCATGTGTTGCGACGGAGATATACTCGGTACACTTGCAGGATTCGGGACTGACAAGTTCCATACGATATAACATTGTGGGGCCGGGAAAGCAAGGTACAAGCATTAGTGTGGCTCATCTCATCTGGAGCCTGTAGGGTAAGCGCTAGATTGTGTAACCGAGCGGCGCGTCCCGTCTGACCCTTGATGACTAGTCAGCATGACTAGCCGACAGTCCCGGACAGATAAAGCCTTACCTCCAAGAAATTACGAGCTCCGCCTCAAGCCATCAAAATGCGTGCTTGACGGACATCGATCATTCAACGCTCTTTCGATATGCGAGCATAGCCACATTGTCCTTGATCACCCGGCATCGCTTTTCTCGTATCTGGTGCCGACCAATTCTCCTACCATGCAACCTCACCCGCTTGCATTCTTGGTCGGGTTCACACCTCAGAGAAAGAAGAAGGGCGAGCCTTCGCCACCCAAGCCCCTCCCACCACGATCTCGTCGTCTGACCGTGGGCGAAATCCCATCTTTGGAGGTGGTGCCGCACCCACCAGAGGATCAAAATGCCTCCTACCTATCACGTCTCGCCAATCGCTTCAACTTCACCAAGCCTGAACCCTCCAGCGACCCTCTGCCCCCACCCACAATAGCACATCCCCAGGAAGTGTCCCCGATATTTCTTCTTCCCACCGAGCTACGCCTCCAGATATACACTCTCGTCCTTGGCAATCGCAACATCCACCTCGGTCTCGAGACGGAGGATGATAATCGTCATTCACCATACCTACGGCACTATCACTGCAAATACGGACGGCAAGATCTGTTCATAGATCCATGGCATAATTGTTGGTCCCCCCGAGGCGGCAGACCCAAAGATCCTGTACAGAAGATCCTGAGTCTGCTCTTGACATGCCGACTGGTATATTCTGAGGCAATCGACCTGCTGTATTCGGCAAACACTTTTCAGTTGGAGAACTTGCATCTTGTCAAGCATCTTCATACGCTAGTCCTACCGCAAAGGTTACAAGCCATGCAGCGTCTGGTGCTCATCTTACGTTTCGACAGATTTCCACTCGCACCGAACGAGATGGAAGACAATGAGCTGTCACAAGCGATGGTTTGGAAGACATTGTCGGAACTGAAGGGATTACGGGAAGTACATTTGCATTTACAGGCAGCCGAGACGGATGATCGCATGTGGAGAGACGATGGTAGTTGCAGAGAAGCATTGAGAACTCAGATAAGGCCACTGGTAGAGAGGCTAGATGTTTTTAGGGTATGGTTGCCAGTCATGAAGATCTTGACATGGGAAGGCATGGAAAGAGATTCATTTGCGGTGTGGCCGTCTCAATAAAGTTGCGAATGACAGCCGATATGAACACACTCGCCCCACGATAGTCTGACAAGAAGTGAACGAGAGATTGTGAACAAACAATGCGCTAAAGGCTAGAAGTACTAGATATGTCATATATAGACACTATCTAGACACGATTCGATACACACTAATGGTCATGGGCCGCTTCTCCGGGCATATTACCCATCAGTGCCTTCACAACCATTCCCTTCTGCTCCTCCGATAAGCTCGTACCTTCAGGAAAGAAAGTTGAGTTGAAGACCGGTCCCCACATCGCCATATCTGCCTCTTTTCCGCCATCGCTGCTTTCTTCGTCAAAAAATGCAGCGAGAGACCCCAACTCCTCCTTCTCCACAGCGGTCAGAGCACGTTTTGCCTTTGAAGAACTCGAAGCTCCTGTGACTTTGCCATTTTCGTCGATAGATCCTCCGGCTCCGATCACACGAACACCTGTTTTGTGTCAATCTTCGTAAGTGGAATTTGAAAAATTATGAACTTACCCGAAGCGAAGAGTCCATAGGAATCAGCGTTGTTCATTGGCTTTCCGTTGTTCGGGCCACCGTTGTCGGGTAAATTCGTTGAGATCTTCCTACAGTTTTTCCATCCTGAATCATTTAGCGGCACTCTATGAAGCTCAGTGAAACTTCTCTGCTCACCATATGCGACGTTACTAAATGCCACTCCTGAGCCAGCGTTGACATCGACCGGGGAGTCAAATGTTTTGCCTCCATGTCTCGTATGAGTGAGCTGACGAGTGACGACAAGATTAGTTCTTGAACACGTGTAAAGGTAGATTTGAAGATGCTGTATACCTCGTGTACTACAACTTTATCGAAGAGTGAGAGCAAGTCTATGGGTGTGAATGGCCAGACCTTGGCGGAAATCTGCGCAATGGGACGACCTAGTAACCCCACCAGCTTCTGCCGCCATGTTCCGCAGTTCGGAAACTTCAGTCCTTGAACGTAAGACTGTTCTCCAAGCTCAGCATCAAGGAATCATGTAGGAGGGGAAAGACATACCAGGAACCATGGACAAAGTGTAATCTGGGATGGTTTGGTTGCATCATCGCTGACCCACGTGTAAGCCAGAGCGCCGATACAGATTTTTCTTGGATCCTCTTCATCATCGTCCACGAACTCGACAATACTCGTGTCTTTGATACGAGCATTGCCGTCCTGATCTGTGATGTCCCTGTATCTTTCCGACGAGCAGTAAAAGACCTTGTGTTGAATTAGTTTGAGTCGATTAAAGTGTATCCGATGATCCTCACCACGTCGCCTGCAACAGCTCTGGTCGCACCTGAGGGTCCACGAAGGTCTGCCGCCGAATCCGCCATGCTCGAAATACCTCGAGGAAACTGAAAATTGCTACCATCAGCTCTGTACTGGAAGTAGTCTACGCGCGCCTTGTTTCTCGGACAAGTTCCACCGAAGCGACCTTCAACATTGTGTAATTAGCTTGTCAGAACTGGACTTCATCATGACCGAGACATAACGTACATAAGATTGCTTCTTGAGGTGTAGGATAAAAGGATGGATCAGCGGTTGGAGCCCACAGGTGGTCCATCAAAGTCTGAACTTCTTGTCTAATCGGCCCACGGAGCTCGGTGACAACATTCGTGGCCATATCAAAGGCACAGGTGAGCTTCTCGGCGAGAAATGCTTGGGCGACAAGATTGCAAGATGTTGTATCAATGACATAGGCGGTAGTTGTAGCGCTCAGGCAAAGAGCCGACAGAAAGTGAGTGGAATACATAATTGAAGCAAGTCCGCGTGTGCTCTCCGAACAGGAAGACCTTCGACAGGAAACTTTCTGCGGGTGAGGCAAGTATTTTGCCTTGTGAAACCCTCACTTGAGGCGATGTTTGGAAAACTATACGTGCACTCTCTCACACGCCACTAGACTTGTGATCTCAACGGCTAACCCCGAAGCTTTTTCGGCGACATACTCTGCTAAGGACGGAACAAGGATGGTAAACAAGGATGAACTCACATGAGCAGCAATTCATAAGCTCAGAAGGAAGGCAAGGATCACGGAACCAGAGAAATTGCAACACGGAGATGACTGACGTGAGATGAGGCAGATCATCAACCGATATTGTTTTTTGTCCGACGCACGAAATCCTTGTACGCCTTGGCATGGCCCCCACGCGGTCCGCTTACCTGACACAAGCGCTAAACCCTGAACTCCTGGTACCTGCATGCGGTTAATTTAGACTTCAACACGCTCCGACGACACTACTCTCTGACATGCGTAAAATCATTTCCTTTACATTATTCCATACCGGCCTTTCCAACCATCCCTGTTGCCCATATCGTTAGCTGTTGTGATATGAGAGCTCTCACCAAGGGGCTATGATACCACCCATGATATCCTTCTCTCGGACGGCCGAGGGACTTTTTCACTCGCAACGAAGATGGTGACGAAATATTACCCTCCATTCTCATAATCTATACTTTTTGCAGTTTTCTCTCAAGAACATCAAGTTCTGGGGAAACATCATACAACACCCGCCAATATGATCTTTCAACGACATTTGTCGTCACTAGTTGCGACTTGCCTCTTGCTGCGACCTGTTCTCGGAGCCGGCGTGGCTACTTTCACTCTGGAGGAAGCCTCGTCCGTTACTCTGGTACCTCGAGACCTTCCTACAGATGTACCGCCTGGATCCATCACCTCTATTCCTGCGAATGGCATTGATATTTATCTGTCAGAGACTACTCAGAAAGCTGTTCAAGATGCAATCTCTGGAAGTTGTGGTACGACTGGCAGCCTACAATGTCAAACAGCCATACAGGCAGCGCTCAATACACAGAGTCTTCAAGCTGGACAATTGCAGCCACGTTTTGCTGGCCTGATTGTTGCTGGGCTAGCTGCTATCGTTGCAATCGTCATAGAGCATTACCGACTGAGCAACACTGCGGTCCCTTCCGCGATCCATCTTTCACCTGCACAGCTCAGTCAGGCTTCGAACATTGCAAGTGCTACAAGCGTGGTAGCAGTAGGTGGCTCCCAAACGACAACTTTCACCCTCCCACCGTCCCCAACGACGGTCACGTAAGTCATCACCCTATGCAGCTGTGAGGCTTGGGACTGATGCAAAGCCTGTGCAGTGCAGTTCCCACAATCAGCATCAATCCTAGCAGTGGAGATCTACACATCAGTCTTACTGATAGTCAAGCTCAATCGTTCATGACGATCATGGGCCTCCCGGGGACTTGCTCGAGCAGCCAATCGCCAGTGGGTATTGGCAGTACAAAGCGAGCCATCACAACCACATCAACCTGCCTCAGTCTCCACGCAAACGCGCTGATGTACAACTCTTTCTCCGGTAAGATCTCCAGCAGCATTAAAGTCAGAAGCTGATTCAAAGACTAGGCCTTGCTTCGGCTATTAGCTTGATGTTCCGGTCAGCGAGTCCTCCGAATCCGTTTCCAGGCTTCAGAAACGCCGCTGTTCAAGCAGAACAGACGGAATTTCTAGCCCAATGGGCGGTAGGTAATTTCCAGTCGGAATTGACAGTTCCTGAGCTAAATTCGCCTTATAGCTTGCTGCACCTGCATTTGGGGTCACTGTGGACCTTATGACAGCCATCGCAGGTGTCGCGTTCGCCCTCTCATATATCTGGTGGGTTTACTTCCTCATCCCTGTCCAGTGACTAACGCAGCGGTCTAGGACGTCTCTGAGCGTCGCTCTTAGTGTAGATAATACCATCTCAGGTTCATTAACAAAAACTACCACAGGGGACTGCCCTTCGCAAGAGGGTGACCCGGACAACACAAATCTGGTGTGCTCGCTGCCCTCCTGTTCAGGTAAGATGGTGGATAGCAAGCAAATTTGATACATGCTGATACACTTACTCAAGGCACATCGGACACGAAGCTTTGCACCGTCGATCCGTGGATAGACTGCACTTGCATGAATCCGCAGAAATCTAATCTCGAATACTATGACCTCGTCATGTTTGCGGACCAACCCGACGCACTCACGCAGTTCCTTGCTGGTCCACCACCAGATCCACCGAGCCCTTTGTTCTGCGTTTCGTCTAAACCGCCACTTGCTCCGGCATACTTAACGCCAAAATTGGCGTACGACACATATCCAGACTTCTGCAAAGGGATATCGCCCGGCGATACGTGGAATATCAACAGCACCTTCTTTCCTGATACCCCCGAGCACTTCGCTTTGCTCATTAACGGGAATATGGCATCTTCTAAATGGTCTTCCGACTTATGCAATCAAGCTTTCAAGTCCATCTTGGACAATTGCGACGGTAATGATCCTGTATGTTTACCTTGCATGTCTGAGAGGCCCTTGCTAACTTATGTAGTCCAACCCGTATGTGTGTAGTCTACCCCCAGTCAATGTAACCCTAACATTCGCAGCATGAACTACAAGTTTGGTGGCACATACACAACCCAAGGTCTTGAATTCAGAATTCAGCCAATATTTGATAATCGCGCCGTCCCGCTGCCTACAGCACCATCTTGGTCTTGTACAAGCAGCTACCATGGCTTCTATGACAATTTCGGTATCTTAGGTACGTAATGAGAGACATATGTACGTACTGCATTTCTAACATGTTCAGGCGTGGGGTGGGCATCATCCGATTTTGGCAAAAACGCATTTTTCGGGGCCATAGCCAGCTGTATCGGGTCTAAGCCATCTGACTGGACTTTCGAGTACTTCCTTTATGATGGCACCCCGGACCAGCATTTCGGCTTCGAGTGGATTGCAAGTTTCCACACGCCAATCTGGGTTAACGCGCGCTGTTTCGACAACTGTAAGGTAGGGTCGAATGGAGGTGGACCAGCTTGGGGTGACAGTTGCCCAGGGTGTGGTGGAGACGGCTAAAAAGGAACGTGGGAGCATTTGAGTGTCATCGCGGACAATTCTAAAATTATCATTAGTTACGAGTAGAGGATGTTTAATCCATGTTGTTCTACTAACCCAGGGATAATCAAAGTTAGAGAGTAACGAAATATACCAATCATCTCTATACTATATAGAGGCTTAGGGCTATCATTATTTCATATAGGTATATACTACTTATCCTACCAAAAAAAAAATACGGCTATATAGTATATATCAAGGAAAAACTTAAGGTAAGGGGCATGCTTTATAGCGCCCTTAATTTAAGAGCTATAAAGTTAATTATTTTTTTAATAAAACTATTATATTTAGGGCTTTTAAATACTATATTTATTTATATATATATTATATAACTAAGTATATATTATATAATTAAATATATATTATATAACTAAGTATATATTATATAATTAAATATATATTATATAACTAAGTATATATTATATAATTAAATATATATTATATAATTAAATATATATTATATAATTAAATATATATTATATAATTAAATATACATTTATTAGTATAGTTTCCCGGAGGTCATGTGATTTATATCATATAACCTCGCTTCTTGTATATAGGAAATAGGATATGGGATATGCGGGAAATAGGACATACTAGACACTAGTACTAATTAGGCTTAGTGTATTTAGGGATCATATATTAGAACCTCGATACTATAATCTCTACTTATAAAATACAACTACTTCACTAACCTATATAACTAGTATTCCACGATATTATGTGACGGTGCTACACGTTACTAGTAAACTAATACTAATTAGTTAGTACTTATAGATTAGAGATAAATTAATTACGCTAAAGAAGTATCTAGTAGCCTATAGTAAAATCGACTAATTCTACGTCGAAGGGGGGAATTACTATTAACTCTACGAAAAAGTATCTAGTAACCTAAAGGGAGACGACTCTAGTTCTTACTAATTAATAAGTAATTAGTCATTTAACTATTTAACTAAACTATCTAGTTCTACTATCCTTTAAGCCTAACTTCGTTTAGTACTAAGACTACCTTCTTAGTAACTAACTTTCTACTTATATACTACTATAGCTCCTCCTTCGGAAATATATACCCCTAGAGCCTTATAAGTTTTC